>KQ758850.1:10487872-10498226 GCA_001462505.1 Aurantiochytrium sp. T66 | reverse complement strand
GCGCGGCAGGGCTCGGAAGCGGGTCTGGCGCCAGGACCGGGACGAAGATTGGCGTGCCCCCCGGGGGGTAGGGAACAACGTTCTCCCCTCCTAACCTAATCGCTCAAGATCCCGGACCTGCACTGCAGCGCAGAGTCTGCAGACGCCGGGGCGAGGCGAGGCGAGGCTCCGACGTCTGCGCCGCGCGCTGGGTCCTCTCGCGGGGCTGCTCGCGGCCAGCTGCGAAGGCCTTGATTAGATCGACGACGGAGATCGAGATCACGGTCTGGGGATCTACGGGTACCATAAAAGCATAAAATGAGGCGTAAAAAGGGGGGAACATTTGGTTGGCGATCACCAACGGCAGGCAGGATCCATGCCTTGCAGTACATCGACGAGGTCCGCTTCACGGCCGGCGGCCAGCTGCTCTCGAGAAGCAAGCGCAGTGCGGCAATGAATAGCAGCCAGCCTGAGGACCTTCGGGCTGGAGTCTGTCTGAGGTCGTTTGTCTGTTGTTGCTCAGTTGCTGGCTGTGTTTTGCTCGAACAGTTGTGCCGCTTGAAGGAAGCAGCCACCGGCAAAATGCCCACACAGTCGCGTCCACTGTGCAGTGTGGGGCTTCAGGCTTCAATCAAGTTGAGATTTGATATTGATGATGAACCGGTCCACGGCTCCACGAAGATGCCAGTGAACATCATGAACAATACAATCACCATCTACTACGGCGCAGGTCCTCTTGCATCATGCTGCTATCCGCACCGAGGCCTGCAGCCCCTCGCCGACACCCCTCGGGACGGACGAGGCACCACACGGCGTAATAAACTACCTACTATAATGATAGCATGAATGCCCCCAGAAAGAAACGATGACCGCAGCCAAGAAGCGAAGCTCTGAGGACCAGCCCGGGTGGGCCGATCGAACGAGCCGAGTTTGGGACCGTCGTCCTAATTTGAAGACGTTGAAGCAGAAAACGGCCAGAAGATTCATTTCACATACGCAGGACGCACGCACCCTCCCTGTAGGCCTAGCACGTGGATAGCGGGGGACCGTACCTCTCTGTTGCTGCGTCGCTCGTCCTCTTGTTCGAGGCCTAGTGCGGAGTGCCCGTGTACAGCCCGTACACAGAGACGATGAGCTCGAGGGTGATGAGCACGATGATCATCCACTCGAGGCGCTCGCCCTTGTGCGAGTGGATGAGCTCGACGAGAAAGCGCATGTTACTCTGCAGGTACGACGCCTTCATCTCCAAGACGGAAAAGCGATCGCTGATCTCGAACTCCTCACGGAGCCCCTCCCACACGACGCCGTACTTGGGATAGCGCCAGGCCTCCTTCATGCGCGTGCGGTCGAGGACGCCGAGCTTGACAATGACCTCGTTGAGCACAGAGTTGCTCTCGCGCAGCATTCGATACAAGAGCTTGGTCCGGGACGGGTTGTAAGATTGCGAGCTGATGGTCTCCTCGGCATTGGCCGACTCGAAGCTCTGAAGCATGCCGTCCACGACGCGCTCAAAATGCCCGAGCGCTACGGACTGGCCCAACACGGAGGCGATGACTCGGATGTTGTTCATGTCCATCTTTTGCACCACTAAGGTATTTGACTTGAACGTGCTCCAGGTCTCGAGCGTTGGGTCGACCTCGACCATAAAGTCGTCAGCGCCCGCGGCGCCGCCCGTGTCCAGATACCCTACGCAAAACTGCTCGGCCTGTGTTATGCTCTCGGTCTGCAAGACCTCGTCGCAGTCGAAGAAGACGACGGCGCCGTAGTCGAAAAAGACGGCGCAAGGGTGCCCGGTGTCGCCCTTGCTGCTCACGGCGTTGCGCGCCTTGCCGAAGGTGGTCCGGACAGCAGGGTCTAGGTCGTCAGTGCTGGCGGCGAGGCTCTCGCCCATAACTTTGGCGGCCTTGGCCTCGCTGGTCCGCTTAGGGCCAAAGGGCCCAAGGCCGAGCTTGGCGCGACTCCCCGGCGCTGGTTCGGTGGGCGGCGGCGGCGGCGCGGGCGGGGCCCCGCGCGCCGGGACGCCCGAGTCGTCGTCGGCGTCGTCCTGCACATCGTGGCGGTGAGAGGCGCTGCGGCCATCATCCTCGTCCAAGCCGCGCGCGGCCGGCATGCGACCGTGCGGGAACGAGACAATCAGGCTGTCGACCTCGAGCCAATTGCGCTGCCGGCCGTACATTTTCTGGAACATGGGCACCACGTTGATCTTCTTGGCAATGTAGTACGCGCGGACGTTGCCGGCGCCCTCGGCCCGCGGCACCACGAAGCGCTTCGGGTAGTTCCCCTCGCCGCCGCTGCCGCCACCATTCCTCTCCGTGTACGCCTCGTACGACTCCAGTGCGGTCGACAAGGGCCTCGTCAGGCCCGCGCAGGGTCTCCTGCGCGAAATTGCGCCGCGCACGCCCTTGGCCGCATTCGCGCTCGCCAGCCACATGGTCGTCCTCGTACCGCTCGACGCGCGCTGGTCTCTCGCGTCGCAGGCTAGGGCAGGCCAGGCCCGGCCGCCGCGCCCGCGCCCGCGTCGTCGAGCC
The DNA here is from genome assembly GCA_001462505.1 of Aurantiochytrium sp. T66. Taxonomy (NCBI): domain Eukaryota; class Bigyra; order Thraustochytrida; family Thraustochytriidae; genus Aurantiochytrium; species Aurantiochytrium sp. T66. The sequence continues at coordinate 10,495,719 of KQ758850.1, read as the reverse complement.
CTGCCCGCCGGGCACGCTACGCCACGCCACGCTGCGCCACGCTACGCCGCGCGCAGCGCCGCCGGTGTTGGTCTGCGCGGCACGGCAGGTCAGGTCGGCCGTGGCTCCGCACGCGCGCGAGGCGTGCGCGAGGCGTGCGGGTGCAGGTCCGCGCGCGCGGGGGGCGTTGCCCGGGTGCCTCTTCCTCGTCGGTCGTCGTCGTCGGTCTTCGTCGTCGTCGCGGTACGGGCTCTGCGCGCTGCGCGTAGTTCGCTCGCCTCCTCCGTTTCCATGCGCTCCACGACGCCGTGCTCGCTTCGCGCTTCGCGCTTCGCGCTTCGCGCTTCGCGCTTCGCGACGGGCCGCGCCCCTGCTTGCTTGCTTGCTTGCTTGCGCCGCACCGCGGGGCGCCTCGCCTCGGCGCGGGGCGGGCGGGGCGGGGGTCGTCGGGCGTCGCGTCCGGCGCCCGCGCGATGCCGATGCGATTGGGTTTCGTCGTCGTCGTCGTCGTCGTCGTCGTCGTCGGGCTCGAAGGCGCCGGCGGCGACGACCATTTGCAAGCAGCGTCGGCGACCATCTGCGACACGACCAATTGTCTGCGACCGAAGACCAAGATCTTCGGGCAGACCGTCATCGCTCGAGACTCAGCTGCGCGAAATCGCCGCCCGCAGCAGCCCGCGCCCGCGCTGCCGCGCTGCCGCGCCGCCGAGGGGGGCGCACGAGGAGGAGGAGCTCGCACGAGGGAGGGTGGCGAAGCCGGCGAAGCCGGCGAAGGAAATCTCCAAAACCGTTGACCGACCGAGCCCGCGCCCGCGCCCGCGCCCGCGCGCACGCGAAGAGCGAGCGCTCGAGCTGAGCCCGGCACGCCGCGCAAGCGCCTGCAGACGGAGACGCCCGCGAAGCACTTTCACCCCTTGCGCGCGCGCGCGTCCAGTCTCGAGGAGCGAAAGCCCCGGATCGGCCAAGAAGGAGGCCGGGAACAATGGCGGAGAAAGGCGCCGAGACGGCGGCCGCCCAGGGCGGCGACGACGAGGTCGTCGTGCTGGACCTGGAGACGCTCAAGAGCAAGGTGCATATGCTGGAACACCCGGTGGCCCAACATAAGATGACCCAGCTGCGACGCAAAGAGACGTCGAGCAAGCACTTCCGCGAGCTCATGCGCGAACTGACCTTGTATCTTGGATACGAGGCCACCAAGGACCTCAAGACCAAGCCGTGCGTCGTGCAGACGCCCCAGGCCAAGCACACGGGCGCAGAGCTTGACACGGAGGTAGGACTCGTCCCCGTGCTCCGATCCGGGCTCGGCATGGTGGACGCCATGCTGCAGATCATCACCACCGCCCAGGTGCTGCATATTGGCATGTACAGGGGTAAGCACTCGCTCGTGTCCACGCTCTACTACAACCGCCTGCCCCGGGAGTGCACCATCAACAGAGCCATCATTCTCGAGCCCGTGATCGCGACCGCCGGCACGAGCAGCGCCGTCGTCGGCATTCTCAAGGAGTGGGGGGTCCAGGAAATCCACATGATCACTGTCGTTGGTTCGCGCGCGGGGCTTAGTAGCCTTCTCGAAGCGCACCCGGACGTTCAGATCCACATTGCCGCCATCGACGACGGGCTCAGCGAGGACGGTGAGATCGTTCCGGGCATCGGCGACGTTGGAGACCGCCTCTTCGACACCCGCGACGTCGCCGTCGGGACCGCGCCGCCGTCCCCCAAGCGCCAGCGCAAGGCCTAAGTGCCCGAGTGGTGACGCGACAGAGTCTGCCATTCGCGTGGGCGTCTCGATAGAGTCTTGTTTGACGCTCAGCATGCATAGCGAGTTAAGATCTTCTTTCCTGTATACACAAGTGCTCTTTGCGTCTCGTCCATGCGCGGCCACTGGCAGGCAGCAAAAGACTTGTACGTGTCTCAATCCCGGAGGCAAATCACATTCCAGAAAGTTTAGTCATCAAAAAAGACATCGAAATCGCACGCCCCGTCTATCCTGACAGGCGCACAGGTTCTGGGGGCTCGCACCTGGTCGTTACTCGCCTCGGGCCCCGCATGAGACAAATAAACAGCTGACCTGCCCGCGGCAAGGACTAGTTCCTCTCGAGCACAACTATCAAAGCACGCCAGCGAGACTACCGAGGACCACCATGAGAAGGAACGGCCCCTTGGCCTGGGCGGGCGCCAGAAAGGCAACGGCGGCAAAGGCGAACCAGTTGATCTGCTGCGCTAATAGGAACAGCAGCATTATGAGGACCATTGCGATCAGGTTCCCTGGCAAGACGTCATACAGAGGCCGCAGGGCTGGAGGAATGTGCTCGCGAAGGCTGACGCCGTTGACTACAAATTGAGCACCTTGGCCCTGGCCACCAAAGCCGCCACCGCCGCCGACAAAGGTGAACCCGGGCGGGAACTGGCCCGGTCCGCCGCGCATACCCTGGGCAGTCTGCGCGCGTTGCATTTCGGCAAACATCTCGCGAAAGATGTCGTGCGGGTCGATGCCACCGCCTGCGAACGGGTTGCCCTGACGGCCCATTTGCGACTGCGAGGGATCGCTGCCAAACCGCTCATAGTGCGCGCGGCTGTCGGCATCTCGCAGACATGCAAAAGCAGCGGACACGCGCTTGAAGGCCTCCTCGGCTCCCTCGACCTTGGTCTTGTCCGGGTGCACGCGAAGCGCGAGTTTCCTATACGCCTTGATGACCTCTTTCTCCGAGGCGCTCCGCTCGACGCTGAGCACCTCAAAGTAGTCCTCCTCCGCCAGGATGCGCTTCACGAGCGTCGCCGTCTCCTCGTCGCGGGTCGCCGTCTCCGCCATTCTCCCCCGTTTCTTCTCCGCCCGCAGGCGCTGCAAAGACGCTGCAAAGGAGGCGGGCGCGGGGAGGCGCGCGAACGAGCGAGCGAGCGGGCGGGCGGGCGAGCGCGGCGCGGAGAGGCCTGCCGCGCGCGGCGCCGCGGCGGGCCCTTCGTGATTGTCCAAGGCCGCGTGCCGGCGGCGGGGCCCCTGATTCAATCAGGGGCCTCAATGGTCCCTAATTTTAAAGTAAAAATCGGGTGCCCCACAAGCTCAATTTGGGGGCCCCGGTTGGCGCGCGCTCCAGAGCCGGAGCGCGCGCGAGGACTCGAGAGCGCGCGGCCGGCAGCAGACGCCGCGCGCCCGCGGTCGCCCGCCCGCGCGCCGCGCGGTAGCTTCGCTCGTTCGCGGAAAGAAGCCGAGGATACGTACGAGTGCGGCTACTTCGAGGTCGCCAGCAACAGCGGCTCCATTCCCGAGGCGACGCGCGAGACAGCAGCACGCGCGCGCGCGGAGACGGAGACGCGCGCAAGGATGTCGGAGATGGAGATCTCGGCGCACGATGCGCAACTCATGACGCTGGACGAGCCAGTGGCGGAGACGATCAAACGCGACCTCAAGATGATTGGGGCTAAACTCAAGTTCGTCTTCTTGCCGACGGCCAAGTCAGAGGACACCATCGCGGAGCTGCGCAAGTGGGACCTCTGGGGCCCGCTCCTGTTTTGCCTGATTCTCTCGGTCGTGCTCAGTGTCTCGGCCTCGGAGAACCAGGGCTCGACGGTCTTTGCGTGTGTGTTCGTCGTGGTGTGGTGCGGGGCCTTTGTGGTCACGCTCAACGTGCAGCTGCTCGGCGGCAAGGTGCCAAATTTCCAGAGCGTGTGCGTTCTAGGCTATTGCATCTGCCCGCTCGTGCTAGCAGCGGTCCTTGGCACGCTCTGGAATAATATCTTCTGGAAACTCGCGCTCGTGGGCGCCGGCTACGCCTGGGCCATGCGGGCCCCCGTCGTCTTCATGGCGCAGCTCGTTCCGGAGGAGAGGAAGGCGCTCGCCATCTTCCCTGTAGGCCTCTTTTACCTCGTCATTGCGTGGATGATTGTCATAATTTAGTCACTGTTTCTGCTGCCACTGCTTCTATTGCTGATGCTGATGCTGTTGCCGCGGCGGCTTGGCTTCTGTTGCTACGGCTGCGGCTGCTGCATGTTGTCTTTACAGGCGAGGCGAATCACAAGTCGCGGCTTCGCGCCATCCGCGGCGCGGGTCAGCGACGTCGTCTGCAATGCGTCCCTCATCGTATTGGCACGACAATCGCGCGTGCATCGAGTCCACTGCGCGTCAGTCGCCTTTGTCTCTCCTCCCTGTTCACCTTGCTCCTCTCCAACCTACCTGCTCGAGCGTCTTGGCGGCGTCCTCCCCCTGAAAGCTGCGCTTGACCAGCTCCGCGATGGACACCACCTTTTCCACCACTTCGCCCTCGCCCTCAATCTGGGTATCTCCCTGTGCATCAGGACATCGTCCGCGTCAATCTCCGTCAGCTCGCAGCTCTTTTCGCGCAGCGCTTGCGCGCTCGTGGCCCGTCGCCTTCGCGCGTCATGCCTTGCCCCGCCCTTGCGATGTCACGCCATGCCCTGCCATGCGCCATGCCGTGCCGTCCACCTCCGACCCGGGCGAGTGCGGGGCGCGGCGCGCGTACCTCCGTGTCGATCTCCAGCAGCGCGCGGTCGACGTAGCGGCGGAGGCCGGCGCCGCCGCGGACGCGCATGGCGGCGGCGAGGGCCACCCGCTCGGGGTCGCCGCCCGACACTCCAGACCAAACCGTCTTTGCTCCTCGCGCGCGGCCCCGCCCCGCGCCGCCCTTCCGCGCGCCCTCCCGCCCGCCCTTCCGCCCGCCCGTTCTCCCGCGCGCCCTTCCGCCCGCGCAGTCGCCGCCATGGACGGCGAGGTCCGGGCGCTCGTGGCCGAGGCCGAGGCCGCCGAGGCCGCCGGCGACCTCGGCGCCGCGCTCGGGAACCTCGAGAAGGCCGTCGCCGCCGCCGACGCGCAGCAGAAGAAGAAGGGCGCCGGCGCGCGCGAGCAGCAGCAGGACGCCCTGCAGGACGCGCTGTACGCGAAACTCAGCCTGGCGTCGCTCGCGGTGCGGGCCAACCTGCACGGGATGCAGCCCGAGGAGCTCAAGAGGGTGGACGCCATGCTCAAGTGGTGCTGCGGAGCCACAAAGGTCGCCGACGAGGCGCAGCTGAGCGCAGCGCACGGCCTGCGCGGCGTGCTGCTCAGCCGCGCCATGGGCGACTTCGAGAACGCCGTCCAAGCCTTCGAAGAGAGCCTCCGGCTCAACGACAAGAACTGCGACAGCCTCTACTGCTACGCGACCATTCTCGACGAGGTTTTCCAGGAGAAGGACGAGGCCGCCGAGCTGTACTCGCGCGTTCTCGCCCTGCAGCCGGATAACGTCGCGGTCATGAACAACTTTGCCACCATCCTGATCGAAAAGGCGCCCCAGGTCGGGCCTTCGGAGCGGGGCCCTCTGCTTCAGCAGGCCAAGACGCTGCTGCGCCGCGCGCAGGACGAGGCGCCCGGGTTCCCGGCGTACAACTTGGCGTGCATCGCCGCGCAAGAGGCGGCCACCTGCGGTGACGATACGGCCCAGCGCGCCTCGGTCGCTCAAGAGTGCCGGTCCTGGCTCGTTGTTGCGCAGCAGACGGGCGGTATTCCGGACGCAGGCATTCTCGAGGAGGACGAAGACCTCGCGGGCGTCCGCGAGGAGCCTTGGTTCGCAAAAGTCGTCATGCAGGCCAAACACCCCACCTGCTTTGTGATTCCTTTTGCGGGTAACTATGTGCTGCTCCGTGAACCGGAGGGCGGCGTCTGTAGCGACACAGACGGCCAGCATGGTAGTACCGAGGCAAATGGAACAGACGAGAGGGAGGTGTTCATGGACCAGGAAGACGGCGACGTCCACATGGACCAGGCAAAGGACAACAAGTGCCAAGATATGGAGGGCACGACCGGTTGGACGATCTGGGATGCAAGCTATGTCACGTTGCGGTACCTAGAGGCCGATCTGCAGGGCAACCCGCCCGCTGGGTACCCGGCGTTGAGTGGGGGAGCCGGTCCCGAGTGGTGGAAGGGCAAGCGCGTGCTCGATCTGAGCGCCGGACTTGGCCTTCTGGGCATTGCGTGCGCCAAGTTAGGTGCTAACGTGGTCCTCACAGATATTGGCGCCAAGCAAGTGGCGACGATGCAGGTAAATGTGGCGCTCAACGGCCTGTCGTCGGATCAAGTTGTGTGCGCGCCGCTCGCGTGGGGCGACACGCAGACGTTTGCAGATTTGCAAGCCCGCTACGGCCCCTTTGACCTAGTGCTGGCCAGCGACCTTTTGTACATTGGCGTACGGGATAGTCTTTTGGAGAGCCTGGGCGCCACGCTGGTGCAGGCCGTGCGTCATAGTGCGGAAACCTCTGTGCTCATCATGTGCTATGAGGAGCGACAGGCACGAAGCGAACGCGCGTTTCTCGAGGACTTGAAAAAGGCCGTAACGTGCGAGCATACCAAGGTGGAGGCCCCGGAGCTCTTGCGCGATATCCGTGAGAGAGATCAGGGCAACCTCGCTTCTGCGCTGGCCGGCCTCACGATCCACGAGGACCCTGACATAGTCTTGGTGGCGCTTCGAGCCGCGGCGCCAACTGCGGAGTAAAAAAAACTGAGCTTGGACTTGCTTGAGTTTCTTGTATTGATCTTTTCTGCTTGGTCTTGCTTGCTTCTTGCCTGCTTGGCTGGTTTCGTGCCGTGGTGTGCCTGACTTGAAGGCGCCATCGTTCCGGGCTCACCTGCAATCTATGAGCGAGAATCGCTAGTCTTCCTGCGTTTGCATAGCCTGCTGCGGGGACGCCGGATGGCGCGGTCCCGATCGCGATCGCCGGGGCTCGCGCTCGCGCTCATAGTCTTGCTCTCGAGCCAGCTCGCGCTCGCCCTCGCCGCCCATGGGCGGGCCCGACGGGCCGCGGCGGTCATCGTAGTAGTCGTCGCGAGGGGGCGGGCCGCGGCGGTCGTCGTAGTAGTCGCGCGGCGGCGGGCGGCGGTCGTAGTGCTCATCACGGCGGTAGTCGCTGCCGCCACCTCGGTAGCCGCGATCGTAGTCGCGGTAGTCGTAGTCGCGACGGTCGTAGTCGCGGCGGTCGTAGTCGCGGCGGTCGTAGTAGTCGCGGCGACCGTAATCTCTACGGTCATCGTAGCGGTCGCGGCGATCGTAGCGATCGTACTGGTCGTAGCGGTCGCGGCGGTCCATGGGGTAGTCGCCCGGGGGCTCGTCGCGGTAGCGATGGCGCGGGGGAGAGCGATACCTATGATCGCGATATTGCACACAGAATTTCGACTCGTTAGTTAGCACGCCGCTCATCGCGCTTCTCTCGCAGTAGCGAGAAGAGAATGGAAAAAAAACTTACCTTGGACCGCCGCCGCCGCCGCCGCCGCGGCGTCCGCCGCCAGAACCGCCTCGCATCTCGTCGGCGGTGCGCCGGCCGCGACGCGCCTTTTCCACGACAATGCGCCGTCCCTCGAGGTCGCTCCCATTCATCTCCTCAATAGCGCGGTCGACCGACTCCGGCGACTCGAACTCGACGAACCCGAAGCCCTTGGGCTTGCGCGTGTGAAAGTTCCGGGGAATGTAGCAGTCTACAACCTCGCCAAACTTCTTAAAGTGGTCCTTGAGCTCGCCCGTGCCCATGGAGTCCAGGAGATTCTTTACGAGGATGGAGGCCTGGACGGGCCCGCCGCGCCGAGCGCTCCCGCCGCGGCCTCCGCGGCGATCGCCCCGGCGCGACGACCCGCGGCTCCGCTCGTCCACGTCCCTCTCGCGCCGCCTGCGGTCGCCTCCGTCGCGATGGCCTCCGTCCTCGCGATAATCGTCTCCGGCCTCGCGGCGGCGTTCGTGGTGGCGGCGGCCGTCCTCGTAATCATCACCGCGCGGGCGTCTCCTGTCGTCGCCGTCGTCTTCGCCGTCGTCGCCGCCGTTATCCTTCGCGCCATCTCCCTCGGCGTCCGCCTTCTCGTCGCCGCCCTCGCCGCCGTCGTCGTCGGCGTCCTTCGC
>KQ758850.1:10472829-10484182 GCA_001462505.1 Aurantiochytrium sp. T66 | reverse complement strand
TGCAGGATGGATGGGGCAACTCCGCGCTTATGCTGGCCTGGAAATATGGCCACCACGAGACAGCTCGGCTTCTGCTCGAGCGCGGCGCCAAGGTTGACGAACAAGACAAGGATGGCTGGACCGCACTTATGCTGGCCTGTAAAGAGGGTCGCAACGAGACAGTTCAGCTTTTGCTTGAGCGCGGCGCCAAGATTGACGTGCAGGATGGATGGGGCAACTCCGCGCTTATGCTGGCCTGTAAAGATGGCCACCACGAGACAGCTCAGCTCTTGCTTGAGTACGACGCCAAGGTTGGCCTGCACGATAACAAGGGTCTGACCGCGCTTATGCTCGCCTGTTCACGTGGTCACAAGGAGACAGCTCAGGTTCTACTTGAGCGTAGCGCCAAGGTGGATCTGCAGACGAGCGACGGCGAGACAGCGCTGATGCTAGCCTGTGCAGACGGCCACCAAAAGATAGCTCAGCTTTTGCTTGAGGCCGGCGCCAAGGCTGACCTGCAGACGAGCGAAGGCCAGACCGCGTTAATGCTGGCCTCTAGACAAGGATACAACGGGACAGCTCAGCTCTTGCTTGAGCGCGGCGCCAAGATCAACTTGCAGGACAAGACCGGCAAGACCGCGCTAATGCTGGCCTGTAAACTTGGCCGCCAAGATATAACTCAGCTCTTGCTTAAGCGCGGCGCTAAGGTCGACCTGCAGGACAAGGACGGCAAGACCGCGCTCATGCTCTGTTACACGGATCTGTGGCATCGACCCAGGGGCTTACACGTGCCCAAGCTCCTGATCACCCATGGCGCGCGTCTTGAACTGCGAGACATGTGTGGTCGAAGTGCTCTCGACCTGGTGTGTGGTATGAACTTCTTTGACATGGCCGCGCTGCTCGTTGACTCTGGAGCCAATATAGACTTAGCGCACATTCCGGGCGCCCAAGCGCAAGCGGCGCTTACAGTCGCGTGCCGGAACGGCTTTCTGGAGGTTCTTGACCTCCTCCGCGAGCCATTTCGCTCATTCTCACGATGAACTCTCACGATGAATCTAGTAAGCACATAGGCCTAACGCCACAAGATGCTCAACTCCCAACTCAGTCTGGACTTGCTCGTCCATGCGCACAGTTTTTCTCGGCCTTGCCGGCAGCAAGAGCGTTGTCTGCTCCTTGTCACCGTCGCTTACGTTGTGGGGAGTGAACTCGAGCATCCTGGGTATTCTCGTGAATCTTGGGGTCGCACGCGAGCAGAAGCTGAGTGATCGCTTCGTGAGCCAGGGCGGCTTTGCACCTGACTCGTCCCGCGCATGTACTGGCATCGGCGTCAGGTCCGGGCCGTCGACGACCTTTCATGACTTGCTTACGAGCACCTTGCACGCGATCGCATACGTGAAGATGCTATGTGCTGCCTTCATGACCTTGCAGAATGGAGCGTCTTCAATCTGTGCCATGGTAAAGAGTAGAGCGAATGGACTCCATGCGTAGCCTGCATCCAGAGTATATTGCGAAGGCAAATCACTCAGCGATGGTTGTCACCGTCGAGCAAGCGTGCTCAAGAGAAGACGCGCGCTTGGCAGCTTAAGGACCCCAGGGATTCGATACAGATAATATTCACGTTATACACGTGTGGCGCCTTTTCCACGATTTGGCGGTGCGCTTCCGTCCAATCGGCCGCGTTAGAAGTCTCAACTCTGGCTGCGCTGGCGACTTTTCACAAGGGCATTGGCCTCCTCGGTGAGCGCAAAATGGAGGTTGACCTGATCGCGGATTGCAAAGTCGGGAATGCTCTTCCGGCGCATAGACAGCACGCGTTCTTTGGGCGTTTTGCGACGCCGGGACCGACGTTGCGACTCGCGCGAGACGTCCTTCCCTTGGTACCAATCAATCGCGCGACTCAGCAGTGTGTACGCGATCCCAAAGGCCGTCCCGAAGGCAGCGGCAATGAGCACGTGCCGCAAGAACACCAGCCCCCACGGGTTCGCCATCTTTTATGTTCGCTTGCACCAGCTCTTCGCGAAAGGCTAGCTGGGCCAGCGCTCGTCTGCGCCGCCCCGCGTCGCCGAGCACCTCGCGCGCGCCCTCGCTTGCGGACGGGCGAGAGCTGTCGTTGTTGTTTCGCCGACTGGCACGTGCCGCCTGTTCCCGCGCAAGTTCGCGGCTCGATGATCAGCCTCGACGGCGGGCGCCCGAGCGGGCCGCCGCCCGAGCGCGGGAGGGGGTCGGGGCCGCTCGCGAGGGGCCGGCCGAGAAGGGGGGTAGGGAGCGGGCCGACGGGCCAAGGCGGTCTGGCGGGCCACGCGCCGCGAAGTCGCGGGAGACCACAGGCTAGGTTAGGTTAGGTTACTCGGAGGGTGTGCACCGGCGGGAACGCGGGAACGCCGCGATGCGTTGGGAAAGAATCGAACTTGAACTTGGATTTGCAGTGAGCTCGGAGAACCAAAGTTCTGGTCGCCAAGCGGCACCGCGAGCCGCCGGCCTTCACCGAGTCGGCGCTCTGCTCGGCCTGTGTGTGAACGAGATCTGCGGCCGGTCGCGGGCGTCGCGCGAGACGCCTGACCCCCGCCCGCAGCGGCCGACGCCGGCTGGGCACATTTGCAGTGCAGTGCGTAGGCGACTGCGTGGGAGACGTGAGGGCAGCGAAGACGGCACGTGAAAGGCAGCGCCTCGGCCTCGCTTGCACGGGATGACCACCAGCAAACCAGTTCGAGGGACCGCCGCGGCCTCGGCCTCGCTGCAGTTCGACTGGGAGCAGAGAAGAAGGCACTTGCTCTTCGTCAACAGCGCCGGACAGGCTCTTGGGTCGGCCGACGAATCTCTCGAAGGCTTGCTGGATCAAGACGCAAGGGTTGAGAACGACGATGCCAAGGCCGCGCAAAGCTTCGATAGCAAGCGCGGCGGCGCGATTGAGGAGCTCAGACGCGCTACAATGGACGAGCTCAGCCGGATCCCCGTGGACCGCTTCGCGTCGAAACTAGTGCCTAGCGAGAAGCTCGCGCTGCTCTTCGACGAGGACGAGTACGAAAGCAAAGAGACCGTCAAGGCCCTCGAGTCGCTCGGATTCTCGGTGGTGACTGCGTCGGAGCCGGACCAGGCACTCCGGATTTACCAGGAAACCCGCGCGAACTTTGACGTGCTTCTCCTCGGCCTGCGCGGGCCCGGCTTTGAGACCTTGCGCTTCCTCGAGACGGTGGGCCCTGTCAAGATGCCTGTGGTTCTGACCCTTTCTGCCGAGTCTTGCGACCTAAGCGAGCTGTACCCGGACGACGCCGCGGTCCAGGAGGCCTCGTCGCCGACGTCTGGAATGGAGGCAATGTTCTCCTCGTCCAGGTCGCTGAAAATGTCAATGTCGTTCATGAGTCGGCGAGAAAGCACGAGCGAACTCGTGGCGCGAGGCATCGAGCTCGGCGTCAGCGCCTATATTCTGAAACCTGTGCAGCGCGAGCCTCTTGCGCGGCGCCTGCGCGACCTCATGAGCCGCTTTCGCGACGCCGCGCAAGAGTTCAAGCGAATGGTGGACTTCTCGGACCCGGACTACACGACCAAGCAGACCCGCGAGCTCATGTTTGAGGAGCTTGCGCGCAGTCACGACGGCCGAACGGCCGTCAAGGGGTACGTTCACAGCGACGCCGCCAAGGATGCCTCGCAGCTGCTTCCGAGCGTCGACATGCAAGGTGTGATGCCGCAGAATCGCGGTCCGCGCACGAGCAAGTTTGGACTCGCGCTCCGAAGAACCAAGGCGGCTCACAACGCCCGCGTTCGTGTTAAGCGCGCGAGCGAGCTCAACCGCCTCGAGTCCAGCTTTCTGGTGAATACTCCGGACCCGAGGAACAAGGGGAAGAACGCCAAGCGAAGACGGTCCACGCGCCAGAGACCTTCGATCCGCGGCTCGCAAAAGACATTCTTACAGCGCGTCATCGAGAGCGGGCCTTCGGGAACACCGATGAACGGCGACGCGGGGACTGCGGCAAGCGATGGCGAGGCCAAGACGGCGCCGCCACACGCTCGCTCGACACTTCGCGCATCCATGGAAAGCTCCGACCCCACGCTCGTGCTCTCTGTCATCGCGGGCCTCGCCCAGAAAAAGACCAGGGCCGAAGGCGCCCTCCCGCTCCTGGTCGACTTTCGAGGCCAGGTCTCTCACCTCCAGCTGCCCTGGGAGAAGAAGCGCCTCGAGAACATCGAAAAGGAGTACGGCAGTGTGCCGCGGGTCCGCCCGCGCGACATCCTGCAGAGCGACTTTCGAGAGCACATCCCGACGTCGAGGAGCGCCACGAGCGGCCAGCGCTTTCTGCAAAAGGGCTACGAGCTCAAGGTCAAGGGCGACTTGCTCGGCGCCATCCGCCTCTACACGCGCGCGACCCTCGCGGACCAGCGGTACTCGGCGGCGCACTTGTGTCGGGGCGTGGCGTACCACCTGCTGGGCGACGACGAGTCGGCGATGCAGGACTTCACGCAGTGCCTCCGCATCGACCCAAAGAGCACGAGCGCGCGCTTCAATCGCGCGCTGATCTTGTCGCACGAGCACCAGGACCACGCCGCGATCCAGGAGCTCAACGAGGCCATCGAGATCGACCGCAGCGACGAGGGCCTGCTCGCCTTCCGCGCCTTCATCTCGCGGCGCTGTGGGGAGTTCGCGCGCGCCCAGGAGGACTACAAGGTCGCCGCCAACCTCGCGGCGGCACGGCTCCGGCGCCTCGAGCAGCAGCGCACGGCCAGGGCCGAAAAGCGCAAACAGCGCCGCCGCGAAAGGCGCCGGCAGCTGCGCGGGGTGTCGGCCAAGGACGCCAAAAGCGAGCCCGGGTCCGGCTCCGACAACTCCGCCTCGAGCTCGGACTCGAGCGACAGCGAAGACGACGACGACGAGTCCGACGACGGCGCGCTGCGCGCCACAGCGTCCATGTCGCAGCTCGCCCAGGGCGAGGCCGAGAAGCAGCGCAAAAAGTGGGACACCAACTACGACGGCCGCATCGACCTCGCCGAGTTCACGTCCGCGACGCAGCGCTGCGACAGCGTGTACGCGGAGATTTTCCAGAAGAGGTCCGAGGTGGAGGTGGCGTGCGGGAAGCCGCCCCAAGCGCGAACGACCGCCGATCTGGAGCTCATCTTCCACGCGTGCCGCGAAATCAGCCTCTTCCGCAAGATGCCGCAGCGGTACATCCGCGAGCTCGCGCGCGAGGTCAAGCTCGCCAGCGTGCTGCCGGGGGACTACATTGTCCAGCAAGGCGCGCCGGCGTACAATTTCTTCGCCATTCTCGAGGGCGAGGTGCATGTCACGGTGGAGGTGGCCGAGATGGACTCGGAGCATGTTGTCCACCGCATGTACCAGGGCGAGTGCTTTGGGGAGAACGCGCTCGTCGCCGACACGAAGCGGCAAGTGAACGTCATCGTCCCGAGCACAGGGGACACGGCGCTCATCTTCATCATCTCCAAAGCGCTCTTTTTCCAGACTCGCCTCGACGAGACCCTCGAGGAGCAGACCAACTGGACGGGCAAGATCTTGCGCAACTGCCAGATCTTCGACGGCATGGCGCGCGCAGCCTTCGAGGACCTCTGCAAAATCACCCGCACTGTCAAGTACGAACACAACACGGTGGTCCTGCGCCAGGGCGAAGCCACCTCGCGCTTTTGCATTCTCGTGAGCGGAATCTGCCGCACCCTGCGGTACAGCGACGCCGGCGCTGACATCCGCAGGCGCATCCGCACCCTCGAGCACGCTTGCGAGCAGTTCGAGATGAGTTTCGCGGTGCATCACAGGAACGCGCAGGACGCGCGCACCACGGCGCGCGTCGCGCGCGTCAAGGAGCTGCACAAAGACCGCTTGGAAGAGATCAAGGCCCTCAAGACCAAGCTGGCCGCTCTGGAGCGGGGCGAGATCAGACCGGCCAAGCCCAAGCTTATCGAGACCGGGACCATTTACCCAGGGAACATCTTTGGCGAGGAGGCGCTGCTCGATCCGTACTATGGGCGCGAGCAGTACACCGTCGTAGCAGACACCTACATCACCTTGCTCTGCGTGCACAAAGAGCAGCTCCAAACGTACAAGCATTCCGAGTCGCTCTTGGAGCGCGTCCGCCTCAAGAAAGACGTCTCGGGCGTCGTCGACGACGGCTAACATACCTAAGGTAAGGTAGCAGTTCTGCCGGTTATGATGAATGTCCAAGAGCGCCGCCAAACCTGGTGGTGATCGAAACTTGCGGTAAAACAAGGAAGGAATCCAGGGAAACCTCGTTGCTTGCAAAGGAGAAAACCTGCCCGATCGGTCGAGGGGCTCATAAAGAAGGGATGGGGATGAAGATGGGGTAAATGGTTGTAAAGGGTTGCAACAGGGGAGGGGGTAGACGGACGAGATTGTAGGTTGTTGCTGCAGAGAGAAAGCGGTCCAGGGCGCACGCTAGACGCGCGGCGGCTGCCGTCCCGTGCGCCTCTTTGCTCGCCGGCACTCCCAGAGAGAGAGCCGCAGCAGCGGTAGCAAAGAGGTGCGCGATGACGAACAGGGGCCGGGCGACTTGGCCATCCCAGTGCCGTCTACAGACAACGCATGGCCAGCAGGCGCGCGCTTCGCGTGCGCGATCCGGGCCGCAGACTCGACAGGTATCAATAAGACATCCTCCCGACGGCAGAGTGGGCCAGCGGGAGGAGGAGTCGAGCAGAGGCGCGTCAGGGGACGGCTTACTCGGCGCGCTTTGCCTTCTTGCGTGCCAGGCGGCGGCCGACACCACGGATCTTCTTGCCGCGGTTCTTGGCCTCCTTGATACCCTTGCGGCCCTTCTTCTCCGGCTTCTCGAGGAGGCCCAGGCGCACGAGGGTGTGCTTGGCGTGGAGCTTCTTGGCGTCCTCCACGGTGTTGTAGATGCAGCAGAAGCCAGTGCTCTTGCCGCCACCAAAGGCGATCTTAAAGTTGAAGAGCACGATCGAGTCGGCGTCCTTCACCTTGAACATCTTGGCGAGCTTCTCCTTGAGGTCCGCCTTCGAGACGCCGGCGCGGCCCGGGTGGAGCACGTCCAGGATGAACTGCCGCCGCGCCATGAGCGGGTTCGCCACGAACTTCCGCGTGCGGATCGTCACCGCGCTGTTGCCCGACATCCTGCCTGCCTGCCTGCGCGCTGCCGCTGCTGCTGCTGCTGCTGCTCTGCTGCCTGCGCGCGCTGCCGATCGATCTCTGCCTCTCTCTCGACCACCTGTCTCTCTCTCTGTCTCTTTCTGTGCTCTGCTCTGCCGCCCTTCGTTTCAAAACAAGTCCACATAACGCGAAAACCCCCACTGTGCTCGGAGCCATAGCCCACTGTAGACAACGCCATAGCCCACTTGCCGGAGCCAACCACGAGGAGGCGGGGCCTTCCATTCATTTGACGCGAAACGGAACAGAACGGAGGAACGCGACGTTCTAACCCTACCCTAGTTTGGGAAAGAAGAGGTGTGAACTGAGGGGGCGCGGGAACGCGGGAATGTCACCTTAAAATGAGGGGATGGCGGTAAGGTGGGACACCGTGGACGTGAGAGACATGAGCGAGCTGAGCGAGGTCTCGAGTCTCGACTCTCGAGGTGAGCGCGGCATCGGATCATGAGGATCTTGAGACCGACGTAGCCAGGTCACGATGGACGAGTGACGGCGCCATACGAGGAAATTGTGATTTGTCAGAGCTAGGACGATATGGGTACGAAGACGAAGATCATCTTTTTGGGACGAATCATCGTGATAAAAAAAGATAGCTTGTTACGTACGTACGCGCGTGCGCTACGTGGTACGTACCTGGTACGGAGACTAGAATGTGAGGGTGGGATCGTCGTCTTCTTCGTCCTCTTCATCGCCTTCGACGATTGCAGCGCTGCCGTTCGGCGAAGGGATGGTGGACGAGTAGATGGGCCCAGAGGACGGCGAAAACTGGAGAGGCGTGGTTTCGTTCACGGACGACTCATCGACCTCGTCGCCGTCAAAACTCGCAGTGTAGTTGAGGGCCGTCGTGGACGAAAAGGGCGCTGTATGGTGTCCTCTGCCAATGTCGTGACGCGTGACGCCCTGGGCGGCGGTCTTGTTCTGGCGAAGAATGCGGCGTCGGATGAAGTAGCGCACCTGACGCTGGAAGGACTCGAGGGCGCTGCCATCGCCCTCGCGAAGCTCGAAGAGCAGGAGCAGCACCGCGGCGCCCGAGTATGCAAAGGCGTACTTGACGGGGAAACCTCCCTCCGTTTCGGCGGGAAAGCCGTACGAGGAGGACACGCCGTGCTCGTCGAGCTCGAACGAGTGCACGGCGCCGACAAACGACAAAAAGGCGGCCAAGAGCATCCACATGGCCGCGTTGAGGAACTTTCGGTCGATAATCTCGACGAGTGCGCTCGAGAGGAAGATGGAAGAGAGCAGGTAGCCGCGCGAGAGCGCAATGAGGCCGTAAACGTAGACGCCGTTGGCCTCGAGGTTGCGCATGGTCTTGTCAAAGGGCACGTGAACCTCGCCGAGGCCCATGGCCGCGTTCGAGAGCACCATGCTGCACGCCGGCACCGTCGCCTGGATGTACTGCATACCCCAGGACGCGAGCGCGGGGAGCAGGCCCAGCGCCACGGCGGCGGCGTGGGACTTTGAGCTGCTCGATTCCATCTGGTAGTCGTCGTCGCGGTCAAAGGCCTGGGCCGTGACGACGATGCCGATCCACATGAGGATGCCGACGCCAGCGACCTCGGGCACCACGGTCATGACCGCGGTGGTGCCGTTGAGCATGCCCAGCAGGAAAATTGCGGCGCCGCTAATGTAGCTGTAGCCGCCCGAGGCGCCCATCGACTTGAAGGCGCCGTGCCCGATGTAGACGCACGTCGGGAACGGGCAGCCCAGCAGCGAGCCCAGAATGGTCATGCCCGCGTCAAGGGCCAGGCCCTGCCGGATACTGTACGAGTCGCCGACGGCCTTGGAGCCCTCGAAGCACGAGAGGTTGGTGACGATGTTGACAATGAGCATGGGGATCACGACGGTGATGTAGGGCCAAGTGCGCGGGTCAAAGAGCGCGTGCACGACCTCGGGCAGCGAGCTAGAGGCCAGGTAAAAGCCGGTACCGCTGTGCAGCGAGCCGTCCGCCGCCGGGTTCTGTGCCGAAGCGGGGTCCATGAGCTGCACGTCAAATGTCTTGGCGACCGCGACGATGATGCTGCCTAGTACGAGCGCCAGCAGACCGGCCGGGATCTTGTACGGCAGCTGCACGTTGGACCCGTAGCAGACGAGAATGACGGCCATGGGGATGATGCCGACCGCGGGGTTCGAGAAGATCTGCACGGTAAAGGTCATGGCGATGAAGGTGAGCGAAACCCCGGCCATGGCCGACATCATGGCGGCGCGGGGGACGACCTTGCGGATCTGCTCCACGAGAAAGAGCGCCGGGAGCTCGAGCACGCCGAGCACGAAGCAGCAGGCAAGGCCCGTGCGGTAGGCGAGCTCGGCATCGCCGGTCTTCTCAAAGACTGGGGCCATGATGAGCATGGTGAAGGCGAAGAACAAGACCGTGTTGATGCCATGCGGGAGCGCGGTAAAGTCCTCGCCCTCGGCGCGCCGCGCTTTGAGGTCGGCCCACGCGCCAAAGACGAAGTTGCTGATGCAGATGGTAAGTGTCGCGCCGGGGACAATCTTGCCCACCACGAGGCTCTGCTCCACGCCCACACGGATGCGCATCGAGCTCAGCAGATTCAGGAGGAGAATGAGCGTGTTGAGGAACTGTGCAAAACCGGCGTCCAGGTTGCCGTAGGTGAAGACACCGCTCATGATCTCGCGAGCTCTGGAGAACCTCCTCCCTACGGGGTACTTGCAAAAGTAGCCGGACTTGCCGCGCATCATCTCCTGCCGCCTTTCGACGAGGAATTGGGTAGAGGGCGACCGCGGGACGTAGTAGTGGTCGTCCTCCGGGTCTTCGCCGCTGCCAGCTTCGGTGAGGCGGTTCGAAAGAATGGCCACCGAGTGCGACCAGCCGGCTGAGACGGCTGTGGCGTCGCGGCCAAAGCATTTGACGCGCAGTGGGGTGGTCTGGTCCGAGAACGTCGTGCCTGCGCCAAGCTGGCCGTCGTCGTTGCGGCCCCACGCGAACATGCGCTTGGCGCCGTCGCTGTCGCGTTGCACAATTGCGATGGTGTGGCGACCGCCTCCGCAGACGCCGAGAACAGAGTTCGGGAGTGCTGACACGAGCTTGGGCTCGAGCGCCATGGACGCACCCGGGGTCTCGACGCCCAGCTGGCCGTATTGGTTCCAGCCAAAGGCGAACAGGTTAGAGAACTCCTCGTCCTCGTTCGGCTCGAAGGAGGTCAGCACCGCGAGACTGTGGCGGTACCCGCACGCGATCTGGGAGATGCGCACCTTTTGCGTGCTGCGCAGAGGGGCCGGAAAGTAGACCGGCGTCGGCTCGGAGCGCGTCTTGCGCTCTCCGGTGCCGAGCTGGCCGTAGGTGCCCCAGCCAAAGGAAAACAGCTGGTTGCACATGTACCGCGGCACGGTAATCTCGGCGTCGACGTTGACGTCGTCGACAAGGACCAGAGTGTGCCGCGACCCGCACGCCACGTCGGACACGTCAGACAGTGAAGGCAGCCGCCGCGGCTCCAGCACGGGCTCGCCGGCGTTGAGGCCCGTCGCGCCGTCGTCGTCATCGCCCCAGGTGTACAGATAGCCACCCTTGGAGATGGCCACCGAGTGGACGCGCCCACAGGCGATCTTGGTCACCAAGGTTTCATTGTCGCGAAAGTAGCTAATCTCTGTGGGCGTCTTGCACGGATCGCGGTGGCCCAGACCCAGCTGACCTTCGTCGTTCCTGTGATGCGAAAAGCGCGTCGATTCCGGTTAGCCAGGGCTTTGACAACGAAACAAGTTCTTGCGCGAGAGGACTTACCTGCCCCATGAAAAGACCTTGCCCTCGGCCGAGAGCGCGAGGGTGTGAGCGCCCCGCGCAGCGATGCTGACGACGCGCACGGACTCGAGCGCTTGCACGAGCCTGGGCACCGTGACCAGCGAGGCGCCCTTGAGGTGGCCGAGCTGGAAGTCATCTCCCCGGCCCCACGAGTACACGTTGCCCTCTTTGGAGAGCGCCACCGTATAGCGGCTGCCGCAGACCACACTGACGATGACACTGCCATCGAGCGCCGTCACGACCTGCGGGACCACGCGCAGCTGGTTATCGCCGAGGCCCAGCTGGTGGTTCTGGTTCCACCCAAACGCGACGGTCGTCATGGTTTCCTCTCAGCTTTTGCCTGCCTGCGGCGAGGTTGAGGGAGGACTTCTCCGTCCTCGCCGGGCTGGTGCTGCTCGCTGCTCGCCGTCGCGGCGCGTCGCGCGGCCTTGGTCGCGCAGCGCAGCGGGTCCGAGCGCGAAGCAAGCTACCCGTCGCCGCCACGGCCGGGTCGAGCAAAG
>KQ758850.1:10452957-10462989 GCA_001462505.1 Aurantiochytrium sp. T66 | reverse complement strand
AGTTATTTGTTTGTTATATTTTTTTCCCCCTCCTTTCAATTGCTCCTCCGCGAAAAAAGAAAAGAGAGAAAAGAGAAAAGAGAGATTTTTTCTTTTTCTTTTTCGCTTGGTTGGGCCGAGTGGTACGAGTAGGATAGGAGTAGAACACGAAGCCGAAGCCGAAGCCGGCGGCGTTATAAAATGAGCGGCGCCTTCCCAGGTCCCTCATGCCGAGACTGGAACGATCAAGCTGAAGCTGAATTGAAGCCTCTTCGAGTCGACGAAACCTTGCTGGCGGGGCCAGTCTTAGTGCAAGCCTTGAACGCAAGAACAGCCAAACCATGAGACCTCCAAGCTCACCTTGGTTGGTCGCCTACGTATTAGTTGGACCTAGCTAGCTAGTAGCTAGAGTGACACGGACAGAAACGAAGGAAGCCAAAAAACCCCGACGCTGAGTCCACGAGACCACAGTAAACAGAATCCGAGGGAGGTCCGAGATTCGCCTGCGAGCTTTGCGTTCTCTTGGGATTGGGAAAGGCCTCCGAGAGCGTGGTTTTCGGGTCCTGTGGGCGCTGAGCACTCTTTCTATCGTACCACTTCATCTGTTGCATCCTCAAGCCGGACGTCCGCCAATTCCGCTCATGTCTTGATTTACACAGCGCAAGGGCCGCCGCTGCAAGCCCATGACTCATCATGCCGAGACGTCGAACGAGACAAGGCTCTCTATACGTACGGGGGCAAGCTCGCTTGATCAAAGCCATCAAAATCAGTCTCATAAACAATGTAAGACAGCAGCAGCGCCGCTTTGGGGGGTGGGACTCTACGCCTCTTCTTCTATATTAAGCGGTGGCTCATCTCGCGAGAGCGAGCAGGGCGCACGCAATGATATAGGCCTCGGCCTCGGCTAGCGCCGTCGGCTCGCGTCGCCCTCTGATGTCCGCGAGCTCGACTAGTTCATGCCTCGTCCGCGGCCTGGTTGCGTGCAAGGCGCATTTCTAGGCGTCTCCTGCTCTCGCGGGCGCGGTCCGCGTTGGCTTTGCGCATGACCTCCTTCTCGGCCCTGAAGCACTGATCTAGCGCCACCTTGGGGTCGTTGCACGCCCCGAGGAACTTCATGTACGGGTTGTCTTGGTGGCACTGGCGCAGGGCGTCGATGACCTCCTGGCAATAGGGGTGCGGCCTGTCCAGCGGCGGGTGCATCTCGCTCGCCGCGCGCCGTGCGCGTCTGGGTTCTCTGGCGGGCTGGTCTCCGAGGCCTCGCGCGGCCGGCGGTCGCGCGTAAGGATAGTAGTCTGCCCTCGAGTCGTCGCGGCCACGACTCCCCTACACCGAGCCCAAAACTCCGAACGGCCTGCGCAGATCGCGGCGAGTCGCGCCGACCTCGTCGCCCGGCGCCGCCTGCCTCAGCGAGCTGGCCTGTGCGCCGCTCGCGACGCGAGGAGTCTGCCGCCGCGCGTTGGCGTGGGCCGCGTCGGCGCTGACGGTCTTGACTTTGTGAACGAACCTCCGCTTCGATGACCAGGACAAGCCGGCCTGAAGAGGCCCTTCCGCTGGACGCTCGCGCGCGGCGGCGGCGGGAAGATGCGCGCCGCGGCAGCGATCCGTTGCTCAGCTCGAGCGGCGCGCCGCGACCGTCGTGGATTCTGGTCAAGAGATCGACGGATCATCGTGAACGATGAGCAAGGGCTCGCGGCCTTCGAGTTATAGAGGCCTATATAAGGGCCCATCATGGCTCGCTCGCGCGCGACCGACGGTAGTGTCCGTTCGCGGCCGATCAGCGCCGAGCCTGAGTGAGTTCAACTTGGACTACTTTTGCGCATGCTTGCTGCACGTGCTGTGCAAGCACATTGAAGAAGAAGACACTGTCGCGCCAGATCGTGGCGCGCATGCTCTTATTCACCGCCTGCATGCCGAAGTGACGTCGAAAATGTGCGAAAAGGGCACTCGGGCAAGGCGCTGGCAGTATTGAGCAAAAGCCCCTGAGGCCGGCTCTCGTCTCGAAAGCTTGGTGCGCACGAGCTTGCTCTACATGGTCGCATGGTTAGTAAAGGTCAGCTGGTTCTCTCTGGTTACGCAGAGAAAAGTCTGAACAAGACTAGCCTAGGTCACACGTCACTGCAAGTCCCGACCAAGACGATACACACCGCCACGTTCTTGATCGTCGGGGTGTCGTCCTTGTGCAGCAGACTGGAGCGAACGAGCGCAGCTCCTTCCACGCGAGTGACGAGCTGCGCGCCCGGACGCGGCGCCAGCCACCCTACACCGTATCTGCCCGCGTCTTCGCTCTCGAGACCTGCGCATCGGGCCGAGCGCGGCGGCAAGCTCGAAAATGTCGCACGGGGCATCCGCAGGCGCATGGTCAGAGCCGGACGATGCTCGTGTTGAGCACGAAGACTTTCGGAGGCGGCGGCGAGGGCCGCGCGCATCGGGCGAGCCGGCCAAGGGCGGCGCCAGAGCTTTGGGCAGCCCTGGCGCCAAGCTCCTCATGGCGCGAGCAAAAGGCCGCGCTAGCGGCAGGTCCTTCGCGGCAGCTGCGACCGCATCGGGGGACGGACGTATGCAGCGAAGGCACTCGTCACCACGCCAGCGCACGGTGCACGACGAGATGACTGACGTGCCTGTTAGCAGTGATGACTCTTCCGATGACGACGAGATTTATTCCCGCGCAAGTCGCAAAAGCCGGGCCACGGTGCACCGCGAGGCAAACGGCATCTGGGTTAGCAGCGACGACGAGAGCGACGATCAGGCATCAACCCCGCAAAGGTGGCGGTCACGACGTCCGCGCCATGCTAGTTCCTTTCGTGTGCCCGAAGCGCACTTCTTCTCCGATATGGACGCGCGACCCCGCAGCAGCAGCAGTAGCAGCAGCGCGCCAACGCCTTCCGACCCGTCAAGTGCGCAGTACCATCGTCCTCAGGAGCCACGTGCCGCACAGAACTCTTGTTGGCAGCAAGACAACAATGAAGAGGGCCGCTACGCGCGCAGCGGATCATCAGAAGGCTACATCTCTGGGACGTCGTCACCGCACCAGCCGCGGCCGCACGTCCAGCAGGCGCTCAATCCATCCCCATCTGCGTCCTCGCACACGTCACGATATTGGTCGTCCTCGAGCTCGGAAACGAGCTCGTCGCACGGCCACGAGCCCTCGACCTTGCGCCACCGTCGCGGACCCATGTCGTCTACGTTTGGGGCGCATCCTGCCGCCCATTTGGGCGCCCAGCCCGCAAACGGGTATGAGTCGCTGGAGTCGGTAAGCCTTGCGTCCACGTCCGTGTCCGAGGCGAATGGGTACATGTCGGCCGCCTCGAACGACAGGCGAAGCGTGCAGCGGGCCAAGGCAATGCGCACGTATCGCAGCTCGGGCCTCTGTCAGGGAACCAGCACGGCCTCGTGGGCCCCGGGGCAGACCTACGGACATTCTGCATTGACGCAGGAACCGGTCCCGGCACCAGCGCCAGCGCTTATGCAGACGCCAAGCCACGCCTACCCTGTCGAGGACGGCAGCGGCACGCTATGGGCAAACTCGGCCGCTTCAGCTCCGACGGGTACTGGCGTGCTCCCGCCGCAGACGCAGAGCGCAGCGGTGAGCGCGGCGATCCAGCTCCATGCTGTGCAGTTCTGGGACCCGGACGGGACCCGCGCTCTCGTCGCAGATCGCGGCACGATTGGCGGCGGGATCGCCGCCGGGCTAGGCCTGATTGGCGCGGGCATGTGGGTGTGGGGTCTTGGCATCCTCCTGGTCACAGTGCTTGCCGCAAGCTACGTGTCCACCGTGTATCGGCTATCCAAGTGGCGCGCCAGCAGCGGGATCGAGCAGCAGGCCCTCTTCAACGACATGTACGAGATCGTCGAGCAGGCGTGCACCGACACGCGCGTCACGCTGGCCTCCGGCGAGATGCGGCCGCGGCTTTTGTGTGCCGGCGAGCTCGGAACGGCACTGGAGCGGCACTTCCCCGGTCTCGCTCAAGACATCAAGCTCCGCTTCTGGACCGAGGCGTGCGTGCATTTTCGCCTCACGCTGCGAAGCGGGTGCCATCATCTCGGCCAGGGCAAGCTGCATCCACGGCACCTCACGACGTCGACGCTTGGCGCCATGACTAAGCACCTTCCTACTGGCGTATGCCCGAGCTGCGACAATAAGATTGCCATCGAGGCCCGATTTCCGCTCAAGTGCAGCTGAGCAGGCCACCGGGCTATTAGGCTACGATGGCGACGGGAGGAACACGTTGGTATTGATCTTGTAATTCGGAAAATCATGGTCTCGATTTGTTGCTTGACGAAAATCTATCTGCGTAGAAGCGGCAACGTATCGATGAAACGCCCCTCGGCTTGGCTCGCTCGCTACAGAGCGAAAATCTCAGTCTTTTGTGGGGAAAATTCTCCCTCAGATACCTCCTGCACAGCGGAGTCTACGCAGGGGCCGTCCGAGAGACGACTGCATAAATAGGTGACCTCAAGCAGGTCAACTTGGGAGCGCGATGACACACGATAAACGCAGTCTACTACTCCGCAAACAATGCGCTTGGTTCCATCAAAGCTTGGCGATGTGGTCCGAGCGGATGTCGGCCAGGGTCGCGCAGCCCGTCAGTTTCATGACTGTAACGAGTTCCTGATTGAGAATATCCAATGCCCGATCCACGCCTTGGCGGCCCTCGGTGGCCAGGCCCCATAGCACGGGACGGCCAACGAGTACACCTGTGCAGCCCATAGCGAGTGCGCGGAAAACATCCTTGCCCCTACGGATGCCGCCATCAACCCAAACGGGGAAACTCGGAAAGGCGGCGCGCAGCGGGGGCAGGATGTCAAAGGCGGCCTTGGCCGGCGCGATCGCGGCATCGAGCTGGCGGCCGCCATGGTTGCTGATAACGAGGCCGTCGACGCCGAGCGAGGCCGCGCGCAAGGCATCCGGAAGCGCGAGGAGGCCCTTGAGCACGAGGCCAAGGCCGTGGGCGTGACAGGTGTCCCGCAGGCGGGCGACGTCGGCCCAGTCGAGAGCGGGTGAGTGACCGGGGTGCGGCCCTGCGCCCTCGACGTTCTCCAGCGCGCGGAGTTTTGGCATCCCGCCGCGCTCAGCCTGTAGCTGAGCGATCCAGGCCGGGTTGCGGTAGGTCTTTTCGCGATTGCCAAAAGTGGGCGAGTCCACTGTGAGCACGATGGCCTGCACGGCCTTGACGCGGTCCGCAAGGTGAGCGATGATGCGCTCTAGGTACGCATGGTCGACAGCCGGGTCCTGCGCGCTACGCACGGGTGCGTAGAGTTGCAGGAAGCGGGGCGCCGCGAGCGCGAGCTCTTCGATGGGGACGGATGCGTAGTGTGGAAGCACGTAGAGGGCGTTACGCGTCGTGGCCGCACGGCTGACGGCCAGCTCGGCCTCTTCCGGGTGGACGATGGCAGCCCCGGCAAAGGGGGCGACGCCAATGGGCGTGTCGGCGTCGATACGGATGAACTCGTTGTGGACCGAGAGCGCCGTGCTGCAGCTGCTCACATTACGGAGCACGCGCGGGCGCAGCGCAAAGGCGGTCCACGCCCGGGTATTCTCGCGCAGGCTCTCCTCGTCCTCCGCGCCGAGATCCACATACGCGAGCACAGCGGGCGGCAGCTCGGCTACTGCGCGCTCATGAAAATTGGCGATCGACAAGATGGGCGACCCCTGGTCTTCCTCGCCTTCTTGCCCGCTGGCAGCGGCCGCCAGCCGCTCTTGCATGCTGCCCTGGTGATTCTGGCCTTCGCCTGCACGGCTCGCGACCCGGCCCACGGCCAGGTCCGCGAACTCGGCGAGCACCGCCGAGTTGTGGGCCGCGTGAAACGCCTTGGAGGCATCGCGGCCAGCTGCGTCCAGGAGCACGCGCGCGCCTCCCGGATGCACGTCCACGAAATCGCTCACGTCGTAGACGACGCCGTCCACGACCACCACGGCGCCGCCGTCGGCCGGGGACCGCTTGGCCGCCACTTCTGCCCACGTCCACTGCTTCTGCATGGCGCCCGCCGCCGGTGTCCGCGCCGCGACCGCGCGAGCGACGCCCCGCGGCCGGTCTTTGGCGCTCTACGAGTCCGTCGCGGGCGTCTCGTTGCCGGTCTCCACGGCGTCCATGGCGGCCCGAAGGTGTCCCATGCCCGTGTTCACGCCCCGTCGCCGCCGCGGCGTCCTTCACCTCGTCGGGTCAGAGGCCTGCGCGCGCGCGCCGAGGTTGCTCTTGAACCATGGCGCTCTCGATGATGACCCTCTCGACGACGCTCTCGATGACGCTCTTGGATAACTTGTAGTAGAAGACCACGATGGACGTCATGATCATGGTCTCCGGGACCATGACGCAGATCCAGGCCACGCGCGCCCGCGGTCACGGCGGGCATCGCATCGGATCGGATCTAGCCGTGGACGAGCCGGGACGCGCACGTGGCCCTCTCGGGACGGGATTGGCGTGCAATTGTCGGCATGAATGAGATTGCGACGAGCATGTCGACGACGACGACGACGCCGACGACGACGCCGCTGCCGGAGCGTCGATCGTCGACAACCGGCGAGCGACACGACAGCAGCCGAAGATAACGGCGAGCGCGCCCGGTCCGACGCCGATGAATAGTCGGGCTACGTAGTACGTAGGCGCCGTGCGGCACCAAGAACAGCATGATGATGATCATCGTGGAGGTCTTGATCGGAACAACCCGAGAGCCTCGTCCGACGTGCTTCATCATCATCTTCTTCTTCATCATCATCCTCATCACGATCATGTTCTCGGGGCGCAAGAGGACGCTGCCTCTGTCCTGCTGACGCGCGACGTGCTGCATGCTGTGTCCGCTCGCGAAGCGAGGTCGATGCCAGGCTTTGGCGACGAGTCGACGACGGCCTTGCGGCGTGTAAACAAGCCAGGCGTCGCGTGAAAAGCGCCCTTTGTATGGGGCCTCTTGGGCCGTTTTTGCGGAAAACTCACGAGGCAGACCGCCATCCGAGCGACGCGCGAGGATACGTACGCACGCACGTAGCTAGCTAGCTCGCCCAGCTGCAAAGAGCGGCACGATGGCGTCGACGCGGCAAGAGGTCGAGGCGGACTTTGTGGGCCGCGTTATCGGCGCGGCCTCGCAGGGCGCCGCCGGCGCGGTGGTCGGCGCCGTGCTCTCGAGCGTGACGGAGCCCGTGGTGAACCGCGTGCTGGTGAAGCGGCAGTCGCTCTCGGAGGCTCTGGCCGAGGTGGACCTCGAGACCATCAAGAAGTTCTTCTCGACGGTCGTGGCGGCGAACTTTATCAAGTTCCCCTTCTTCGAGGTCGTCAACATTCTCGTCGGCGACCTCGACCTGCCCGACACGGCCAAGGGCGCCGTGCTGGGCGCCGTCTTCACGACGGCCACGCTCCCCATTGGCAACTACCGCTTCTGCAAGAGCATGGGCATGCCGGTCGACGTCAACTCCCTGTACAAGGCGTACCTGCCCACGGTGGCCCGCGACGTGGTCTACGGCGTCGTGCGCCAGAACGTTGGCTCCTACCTCGCGCAGGCATACCCGAACCTGCAAAAGTCCGCCGGCGGCCGCTTCTTGGCCACCTTTGTCACTGTGCTCGCGGCCTGCGTCATTTCCGCGCCCGGCAACGAGGTCCGCGGCTACTACCTGCAGCCTGAAGATCGCCGCCTCCCGGTCAAGGAGTTCTTCAAGCCGGACCGCTTCGTGCGCAGCACCACCATCGGCGGAATCATCATGTCTTCGGCCCTCGGTGTTGGCTCGCTCGTCGTCGGTCCCGCCACCGAGCGCTTCAACGCCTTCAAGGATCTCCTCGACGCCAACCCGGTCGCCAAGGTCATGGTCGGCATCTTTGTCGCCCAGCAGTACCTCGAGGCCAAGCGCCACGCCGAGCTCCTCAGCAAGTTCGATCGCGACGCCGCTGACGAGAAGAAGACCGCCTAAGGGGTCCCGGAATACCCGCGCCGAGCGCGCAGAGGAAGACGAGACAAGAGTCACCGGGGCACGAGCACGAAAACAACCCCGGACTCCACCAGTACGTACTAGCCAGAATAAGATAAGAATAGCGCCGTCCGACGGATCAATCATCGCAAAACGGGTCAACGCAACTTTGCGGGGAGGTCTTGCTCATCAGCAGCGCATGGCATGAGTCGAGATCATCTTTCTCAGGCTTCGGCAAGCGGCAACGAGCAAGTTTTGCTTGCTCGAACGAACTCTGCCAGGCCAGGACTGACAGCAAAAAGGTCTCGTTCCAGCACGGGGTACCTCGTCTTGTCGTCAGTCCCCTGACCTTGTTCTGCAATCAACGCCGAGTCTCATGATGAGCACATTGCAAGTTTGCTTCATAAGCTCCAAGTGGGCGTCTCTTTTGCGGCGCGTGGCCTCATCAATCAGCCTTGTCCTCTGGACGTCCTCTGGAGTCTGGACCCCGGAACGAAAGTCGGTGGGCCCGCGGAAATGAGACCGTCTCGTTTCACGTTGAATCGCCTCGCGCACGCGCCACTCAACTCACCTCCATTTCATCCCTGACCTCCGAGTCGTCAAGGGTCCTACTCTTCGTGGCGTCGACGCCGTTGCGGACGTCCCGTCACTCGTGGCGCTGCGATCGCACACACCGACGCGACTCGAAATACCGACCCGGGGATTCGCATTTTGTCGATTGATGAAGCTCTTTCCCACCCATTGAGCGCAGCCCTGCCGCGTCGGGACCTCAATCTGATCTGATGAATGAACGCGCCAACAGCTCCAATCGGACTGCTCGCCGTGCTGGTGACGGCTTGCACTGAGGTGTCCGGACACGACTGATGATCTGGATGAAGGCCAGCCAGTCGGCCCAGCTTTCACAGCGATTTTTCGAGCAGCCTCTTTTAGAAACCACCGGACTTAACCGGTCGGAGAACTTGAACTTGATGATGATGCCCGCCCCAAATCAAGAAATGCGTGATTATCGTCGAAAACGTGCTGGGCGGCTGCAGTGCGTCTGCAGGACGTTGCAGTGCTCTGGCCCGAGCGCCCGCCCGCAAACTTGATCAACGTCAAGTCGTTGTTTGGGGTGCGCGGCGGTCGTCCAAAATTCACAGCCAACGAATGCCCCGTCCCTTGAATTGTCATAGCTCGAGAACCTCCTGCGGGTGAGCACCGATCTTGTGGTCCGTCTACGCTGCTTACGCAGTGCAGTACGTGCTGCAACATGTGTGCACCAGGACTCTTTCAAATTTCAAATCTCTTTTCTTTCAAGCAAGAGAAGGGGATCTTTCGATCATCGTTCCATGACAATTCCGAGTCCATTCGGCTCGCTTTGGGCCCGGTCAACTCGTCGCGCCTCCTCAGGCTCCACGTGCTCGAGCTTCTCTCCGACCCGGACTCCCCCTCATGATTCATGATGATGATGTTGACATCATTCATTCACCGTCAAACGCGTCAAACAATCAATCAATCAAATCAATCACAATCAATCAACAATCAATCACAATCAATCAACAATCAATCAATCAATCAATCGATCAATCAACCAATCCAATCAATCAATTTGGCGGTGCGGCGACACTCTCTTTCGGGACGTGGTGGGTGCCCAAGCGCAGGCCGCAAACTTCCACGCGTGCATGTGATAGCCAATATCACTTCGCTTCACTTCACTTCACTCTTCACTTCGGCCGACTGCACTGCACTGCTCTTCAAGTTGTGCCGCAGCCGGCAGACGCCTCGATCACGAGTCGCCTCGGCCCGATTGGGGTCGCCCGAGGGCCGAGAAGTCAAGTCAGCCAGCCAGTTCGCAAGCTCCGGCAAGCTCCCAGCCACGTCAGTCGTGTCGACTGATAGGCTATCGCTATCGTGCGTACCAGAACCCGCACTGGCACGTGCTGCCGCGCAAACGTATCGACGTAGCTAGCCAACGATCCACCGCAACAAGTCGACACCTCGTGGACGGGACGGTAGCAGGCGGACTCGGACACGGCCCAGAAGTACGTATCAGCCGTGGCCGAGGAGAAATGGATGGACGGCTTTTGGCATGCATCGCATCGCATCTCGTCCCGAGCCTAGGTTCGTCCATTTCGATTGTTGCCCGAGTGGACTTGTGTCTGAGCGGGCAGTTGCTGCGTACG
>KQ758850.1:10429900-10448561 GCA_001462505.1 Aurantiochytrium sp. T66 | reverse complement strand
CCCGGCGCGCCCCCCCCCCGCGCGCGACCATCCGCCCGTCCGCGGGGCCGCGTCGAGATCCGACTCGCGGGCGAATGGCCGACGGGGGCGGCCGAGGGAGAGACGTGGGGATGGATTTTCTTTGTCTCGTTTCTCGGACGGCCGGGGGACGAGCGCGCCGCTCATGAAGGAGCAGAAGACTGACCCGAGAACTTGATCGTGCTCCCGACCGCAGGTATTCTCTCACGTCCGTCTAGCAAGGTCCCGTCTTACCTTTTCTTCAAGCCAAAGATGCTCTCTGCTCTCCGCCGGAGCGCCACTGGTAAGTGTGCAAATGTCCGAGATCCCGCGCCGTCGACGCGCGACGGCAATCGTGGCAAAAGATCGTAATGTACTCGTAATGTACTGACGCAGCGCCTTATATAAAATTCACAGGCGCCCTTCGCGCACCACAGGTCCAGCGCGCGGTCGCCCCGACCGCGGTCCGCAACCTGAGCGTGTACGACATCCCCACCGACAAGGACTACGTCGAGCCCCCCAAGGAGTACACCAGCAAGGGTGCGCTCATTGTCGACAACATTGCCTTCTCGCTCGAGTGGGTGCTCAGCAGCCCGCCTCCCCTGCACGCCTTCGAGGAGCCCCCCATCATGGTGGAGTGGCCCGAGGGCGAGGAGGGCCACCACTAAGATGGTCCGCTTGCTCGCTTACTAGTGGTTCGGCCAGCGTCCGGCCTTGCCTCGCTCTTGGCATCGGCAAGCCCGCGCTCTCGTTCTCGCCGTACCTTGCGCAAGAGCTCTTCCTCGTTCCTGTAAAAGAGAAAAGAAACAATTTCCTGAATCACTCCGTCAATCAGTCAGCCCCTGGCGCTTTGTGCTCGCCCGCCCGATCCTCGTACCCGAACGAGTCTCGTCGTTCGCGTGGTGCTGCACTTTGCGCACGACGCGCCGCCGTCAAACGGCGAGCGAATTCAGCTGGGCATCCGCTGCATGAGGCGAAGTCGCGGATCACTCATCGCATGGTCGCTGCGCGTTTTGCCAGACGAGCATGAGCGAGCTGTCGTCCCCAAAGAAGCGGAGATGCGCTGCGGCCGCCTCGGCAAGGTTGACCCCCTGTGTTATCACTTGTGGGCTCTTGACCGAGGCTTCCTCGAGCGCAAGTCGCATGGCGCCGTACGAGACCTTGGCATAACGTGTCACCGGGCCTGCCGTGACCTCAAAGAGCAGCTGGTCGGCCTCCTTGGGGTGCTTGAAGCCAATAAGTAGAGCGTCCAGCAGCACGGGCTGCTCGCCGGCCCGCACGTGCGGAATGCGCACGCGCTGATGGCACAGCTGGCCGCGATCCTCGCTGGAATGAATCGTCGACCAGTCGGCGCGATCCCGGGCGTGCTGCGCCCGATGCTCTTCCTTGGACATGGGCCGGGGCGCTCCGTGCGCTGCTGGCGCGTGGCTCTGTGAAAGCGTGCCCGAGGTCGAGGCGCTCTGATAGGTGGCAGCGGTGGACCGCGAGATCGGGCGCCGAAAGGGGGCGTGTGCGGAGCCCAGGCGGGAACTCGCATCGCCGTACGCGCTGGCCAGCCCGGGCGTGGTCGGCAGCGCAGGCGCCGTCGCATTTGTAGAGAGGCGAGGGAGGGGCCTGCGGCGCGAGCCAGCGGCTTGCCTGTTTCGAGACGCGTCTGGTGGCACGGCGAGTCGGCACATGTTCTTGCTCACCTTTTTGTGGTTCTTGAAGTCGCTGAGCATCTGCTGGCGAGGCTTGACGGAGGGTCTGGCGTTGATGAGACGCTGCAGGATCTGCGCATTCTCGCGCTCGAGCTTGAGCTGCGCGGCGCGCCGCGAGGTGTCCAGAAAGCGCTTGCGGTCGCGGCTGGCCTTGACGTGAGGTCGCCGGCTCGGCATGTTGGTCGCGGTGATCTCCGTCTCAGCCTGCTGCACCTTTGCCAGCCGCAGCGCGAGGCTGTCATTCTCGCGCCGCAACTTGGCCAGCTGCAGCTCGAGGGCGTGGGCCTTGTTGTTGGCCCCAAGCGAGTGGATCTCCTCCTGGCGCTTCATCATGGCCATGTGCTTCTCCACGGACTGGGCCACTGAGGACCGCATCGTGCCCAGTGCGCGCTTGTGCATGCGCCGCTCGCGCTCGCGCCATTGCTTGGTCGTGTAGCTCGGCTTGATGCCCAGGTCCAGATCTGGCAGCCGCCACTTTCTCAAGAGCGGGTCAACATCGTCCCTATCCGCCTCGAGGCGTCCTCCGCCGCGCCGCCGCCCGCGCACGACGCCGCTCGCGGTCTTGGCGCGCTGCGCTCCCGCCTCGAGCGCGTCGAGCACGGCGGGGATCTCCGCGAGCAAACTCGCGTTCGTCATCGTCGGTCAGCCCGCGCCGGCTGCCCGGTCTGCAGCCGGCCTCAGGCCGGAAGCGCCTCTGCAGAGGCCCCGTTCCGCTCCGCCCCGCTCCGCGCGCGCCTCCAACTCGCCCGAGGGCCGGCGATCTCGAGCTGTCGCGCGGCGCGCCGGGATCCCGCGAGAAAGCTTGTACGTACATGTTAGCCCGCGCCGCCCCGTTCCCGTGTCCCCGCGGTGCCCAAACGGTGTGCGCCGTGCGCCGCGCCCGCCGCGCCCGACCCGCGCCCGTCCCCGCGATTAAGGTGGCTTCGCCAGCTATCACCTTATACTAATGTAAGGAAAGCCCAGGCGGGCCGTCGTCCTCGCCAAATACGCTGCGTCATGGCGCAGCGCGGTGGCGCGAGCGGTGGCGCAGGCGAGGGCGCGAGCGCGAGCGCGAGCGCGAGCGCGGGCGACGTCGCGAAGGCGGAGGGGTACAACTCGGACCTAGACTTCGCGCTCGAGAGCGAGGATGAGGACGAGGCCGCCACCGGCGCCGTCGCGACCACGGCCTCGGCCGGCGGGGACGGGGGCGGCGAGGGTGGCGCCGCGGCAGTAGATGGCCTCGGCGTGGGCGTGGAGGAGATGCGCGTGGCGCCCGCGTCGGCCGTCTTCACCAAGGACAAGAGCCTCGTGGTGCAGGACCTGCTCGAGGTGGAGAACCCGAACTACGTGCCCGAGACCCCGGAGCAGGCGGCGGCGCGCGAAGCCGAGGCAGCGGCCCGGAAACTAGAGGCCGAGCGCGAGGAGCAAATGCTTCTGGCCAGCGGGCAGACGGTGGAGTCCGCGGCCGATCTGGAGCGCCTCGAGGCCATCCGGGCCGAGCGCGCGCGCGGGCAGCGGCGCCGCGAGCGCGAGGCGGAAAAGAAGGAAAAGCTGCGCGTCGCTGCGGCCGAGCGCGCTGCCGAGCTCGAGGCCAAGGCCCGCGCCAAGGCTGCCGGAGGCGGCGGCAAGAAGAAGAAAAAGGGCAAGAAGCGATGACCATGACGGACGCGGAACTGACCTGTACGTAACCATCAAGCCAAAACCCTCGACGATCGACGATGATGGACACCTGCTCGAGCGCAGCATTGTGGCCAGCCATAGTAGCTTGTTCGCAACGAACTCTAACTGTGTGAACTGAAATGCGAGATGAAAAAGAATAAAGCCAGAAATGCTGAGTTTATCCGACGACGTAGACGCGGATGAGGTTATCCGAGGAGCCGACAAAGAGGGTGCTGCCGTCCGCGGACCAGCAGAGGCTGGTGCAGAAGGGGGGCTGGTACTTGTCGCCGTGGACCTCCTCGTCGTCCTCGTCGAGGCGGATATCGGCGACAACGACCTTGGACTCGAGGTCCCAGATCTTGACGCCCGACTGGGTGGCGGCGCAGAGCCAGTAGCGGTTGGGGCTGAAGACGAGGCTGTGGATGATCTCGTTGGCATCGAGCTGGTAGAGGAGCTTGGCCTCGGTGAGGTCCCAGAGCATGGCCTTGCCGTCCTTGCCACCAGAGGCACAGAGCGAGCCGTCCGGGGACACGGTGACGCTGTTGAGGTAGCCGGTGTGGCCGATGAGGTTGGCCTTGAGGCGGCAGTTGGACAGGTTCCAGACCTTGACGATGCCGTCCCAGCCGGCGGAGACGATGAGGGGGTTGGTGTGGAGCGGCGAGAAGCGCACGCACGAGATCCACTCGGTGTGCTGGTCCTCGGTGATGGTGTACTTGCACTCGCCCAGGGTGTTCCAGAGCTTGATGGTGCGGTCACGCGAGGCGCTCACGATCTGGCGGTTGTCAAGACTGAAGGCGACCGAGAGGACATCCTTCTTATGGCCCACGAAGCGGCGGGTGGTGGCGCCCGTGTTGATGTCCCAGAGACGGAGGGTACCGTCCCAGGAGCCGGAGAGGCAGAACTGGCCGTCGCTCGAGATGACGACGTCCTCCACAAAGTGGTGGTGGCCGGTCAGGGCGCGGCGGGCAAAGCCCATCTGCTCGTTGTGGGTGAGGGCCCACACGATGACGGACTTGTCACGGCTGGCGCTGAGGACCATGTTGGGGTTCTCGTGGGTGGTCGCGATGGCGGTAACCTGTATTCGTCAAGTCAAGTCAGTCGGTCAGTCCTTCGTTCATCGAGGTCGTCGAAGTTGTCGAGGCCGTCCAGCGCGTCCGGCGAGACGGCAGCCGCTGGCCCTCCTGCGCAAACGCGCCTCCGTCCTCTCCCTCACGTACCCATCCCTCGTGGCCGGACAGCTGTCCGCGGAGCGTCAGAGAGTCACCCATCTTCTTGAAGAATGTCTTGGTCTTGCTGCGCTGCTGGTTGTTGTCCTCGTCGCCGCTGTTGTTGTCGATCTGGTCGCCGTCCTCGTGCGACATCGACCATGGATGACATGACCATCGAGTGGCTGCCTGGGTGGCTCCCTTTCTCCCCTTGCGCGGCGGCCCTTTGTCCACTTGCGCGCCGCTATTCTCCACTTGCGGGGGCCTCCCCTCCTCGCGCGGTCTGGGCGGCCTCGGCGAATCCTATTTCCCCGACACTCCATATCCCGGAAGGGTTATTACCCTAACCCTATCCGAAATCGCCGACGTTCCGAACAGAACACTTGGAACAGTAGCTCCCCTTGCAGGGCGCTTTCGTCGCACTTGCGGCAAGTGGCGTATTCGTCGGCCGCCAGTGGCCGGCGGCGCGGCGGTGCGTTCTCCCTGCAGGCCACCGATCGCGCCCTGTGCGGGTCGGCTCTGCAAGTGGGGCAAAGGGCCCCGCAAGTGCGCAAAGCGCTGCCTCATGAAGAAGGGGGAAAGAAGGGGTCTCGAGGGAGGCGAGGCGAGGTGAGGCGAGGCGAGGAAGCAAGCAAGCAAGCAACCTCGCGACCACCGACGCAGCAGCAGCAGCAGCCGCAGCAGCCATGTGTACGTGCGCGAAGACGCCGCGCGCGGCGGCCGGCCCCGCCGCGCGCGCCCTGGGGAGGAGTCTCGCCGCCGGCGCGAGCGAGGGAGGGAGGGAGGAACTCCGACGCGGGATGCATGCGAGGCCTCGCGGCGACCACCCAGCGAGCGCCGCATGTCTGCCAGCAACGAGGCGGCCGCCTGCCCGCGCGGCGTGACGAGGAGAGCGTGCTCGCGGGCACGCGGAGAGAAGAGGAGACGGGGAGTCGCGGGGGTGTCGACGGTGCCGATTGACCTCGCCTGGAAAGGAGGGAGTAGCGGAGAAGAGAGGAGAGGACGCGAGGCGCGCGCGGGACGCCCGCTTGACCATTGACGAGACACAGCAAACTGACATCGCTCTGACCCTGGCGGACGATTTGACCCAACACAGCTCTCATGAAGATGGCCGATATCAAGAGCAAGTCCCCCGAGGACCTCCTCAAGTCCCTTGAGGAGACCAAGGCGGAGCTCAGCAGCCTCCGCGTGGCCCAGGTCACGCAGAGCGCACAGAGCAAGGTGGCCAAGATCAAGCATGTTCGCAAGCAGATTGCGCGCATCTTGACCGTCATCAACACCAACAACAAGAAGATCGCCCTCGAGCAGAGCGCCGGCGCCAAGCGCAAGAACCTTGACCTGCGCTCCAAGAAGACCCGCGCCATGCGGCGAAAGCTCACCAAGGACCAGCTTTTTGTGCGCTCCACCAACCAGCCCCTTACCGAGAAGAGCGGCAAGGCTGCCCGCAAGTATGTGCGCCGGGTGACTAAGCGCGAGGCCACGCGCGCGGCAAACTTCCCCACCCGCATGTACGCCGTCAAGGCAAACTAAGCAGAAACCTATTTCCCGGCGTGCCGGTAGTACAAGCCTTCCATCTTGTTGGATGAAGAATCAACGCCTCGTGATCGGGGTCCGCTGCTGCTCATCGAGAAATCGCGCGCCATCCGTCCATACGGAATGAAGCGAAACGGTAGACCTTCGCGACCCGCTGGCAAATATCAGCCCAGCGTCTTGCGGCTCTTTGCCTCGCCAAAATCAGTCAGAACAGACGTCTACGCCTGGCGCGGTCTCTTGGACGACAACTGACTCACCGAGTCGAGTCGCTTGCGCAGAGATTCATTCCAGCGAACGGGACGCATCTGTGCAAAAAATGGCGTCTGAAAGGGTCTTATTTATGGGTGAAGCAGAGACGACTTCGGAAGCAATGTCTCTGTTTGCTTGTCGCTCGCCAACCAGTCTACGACGAATGGAGGCAGGTGACGTGCAGCACATGGAGGATCCGCACGTAGTGAACGACGGACGCCTGCGGTGGCTGCACAGGGCTAATTCGAGCTGGCGTGACTAGTTGAGGAGACGCTGGTAGCAGCGCGCGAGGCCCGTAGGGACCATTTGGATGTACACATACTGCAGAACCATGCAGAGGATGAAACAGAGACCAAAGAGCGCCTCGATGGTCTCCATGTTGACGTTGTCGTGCATCTCGCCATAGACGGGGAACATGATCGAGCCAATGATGCAGATCCAAATGCCCTGCATAAGGAGGAAAGCTGGGCACGAGAGCTGGGCAGCCCGCGCGAGGCGCGGCTGGTTCGCCAGCTGCGCCAGCACTGAGAGCCCGTAGACAAGTACCAGCCAGAACGCCGTGTCGGCCCAGAGCTTGTGGAAGAGAAAGTCCGCGCCCGGCTTCTTCATCTTGGCGTGGCCTTGCAGCAGATACCACTGGTTGAAGAAGCCCATCGTGAAACCCGCCTGGCTCAGCAGGGGCGCATTCTCCACGTGGCGCGCGACGTTAGAGCCAGGGAAGAGCCCACTCTCGAGTCCGAAAGCGATACTCGCCGGCACAAAGCCCAGATACATGGTCAGGTGGCCCTTCTCCTCGAAGAAGTTGCCGCTCTTGACCAGGACGGCGCCGAGGCCCTCGTAGAGCATACCGAGCGTGATGGAGACGAGGGCGTAGAGGGCAAAGACGAGCTTGACCCGCGCCGTCTTGTGCTGGGTCTCGGGGCGCACCTGCGTCACGGGCTGTCCCTCCTTGTCGCCCTCCTCGATCGCCCCCACGGATGCATAGTTGCACGAGGCGTGCTCCGCCGTCTCCTCAGCGTACTGCTCCGCCTTGAACACGAGGTTCAGGAGGACGCCCAGGATGATGAACTCTGCGCCGGGCAGGACGTGGCCCGCCAAGGTGCCCATTCTCTCTCTCTTCTCAGGCCCGCTGGCCCCTCGCTCCGGCCGTCTGCGCGGCTCGTCCCCGCGCGGAGGCCTCCTCGCGGCGGCGGCGGACGGGCGTCCCTGGCGCGCGCGGCACGGCTGCGGCGGCAGGTTGCTTATGATCGATTATTGATTGATGAACGTTTCTCTTCTACAGTAGGTTTACAGTAGCCTATACTAGCCCAACATAGCCTATGCCAGTGGTAAAACTTCAGTACTGGTAGGCCAGGCCTATTCAGAGTTGGCTGCTGGCTTTTGCGACGAGTGATCGAGCCTGAGATGCGGCGGGAGTCCGCGGTCTCGCTCTCGGCGGCCCACATCGTCCCCACGTCGGGCACGTCGGCCTACGCCTGGCTACGGTACGGTTCGTGGTATAGTACGTACGTACCCCGGCGACAGACTTGGTGCAAGTTGGGCCGACGTTGGGCCGACGTCGTTGGGCCCGAGAGGTACGTACTAGTACGGTACGTACTACGTACCGGGTGTACGTACCCTGATCGTGGATCCTGTTCGATGGCGAACCCCCGGGTCATCAGTGTCATCACCATCATGCCAACGACTCAACGGGAACCTCTCGGTGCGCGTGCGTGCGGAACCTCGGCGCGCCGCATGCAGATCGCGCCCCCGCCGTGGCAGCCGGCACGAGGATGAGCGCGCTCGCGCAGACGGCGCAGGTCGTGGGGGGCGGCCTGCTGCTGGCGCGGCTCGTGCTCTTCGAGCTCGTGTGGTTCTTGCCGCGGCAGCCCGTGGCGTACTGGGCCAGCTTCTCCGCGCCGCGCTTCCTGCAGCTGCGCGCGCCCCACGTGTACCCCTTCGTGGGCGCCTTCTTCGACGCGGACGCCACGCCGCCGCTCTGGGCCGCCACCGCGCTCGCGCTGGCCGTGGCCGGCGCGGGGCCCTTTGCGCGCAGCAGAGACCCCGCGGCGGCGGCACCAGGAACCGCAAAAGCGCTCGAACCGCCCCTCGGCCGCCGACGCGTGCGCGCGCTCACCCTTTTGCTGGTCCTGACCCCGGCGGCATGGCTCGTGCGCATCGGGCTCTCCGTCCACGCCGGCCAGCGCGTCGCCGCGGAGATGCGCCGCGCCTTTCCGGAAATCGAGAGCCGCAGCAGGACGTCGTCGCCCTTCGTCATCGACCACGCCTTCTCGCTGCACGACCACCTCACCAACGCCTTTGGCGGCTCTGACCCGGTCGTGCCCAACTTCACCTTGCCCTACAAGAACGTGCGACCAGAGCGCGAGAGCATGTGCGGGCCCGAGAGCTGGATGGTCTCGCTGCCGGGCGATACCTACTTTGTCAGCAACCGCCGCGAGACCGAGCGCGGCATCCTCAAGCTCGACGTGTACCAGCCCCGTGCCCCGCATCGCTCCGGCAAGTCTCCGGTCGTCCTGCACGTGCACGGCGGCGGCTGGCGCAAAGGGGACCGCTCCTTTCTGCGCATCAACTACCACGGCGGCCTTCCCAAGTTCCTCCTCGACAACGGCTTCACCATCGTGTCCGTCTCGTACCGTCTCGCCTGCATGGGAATCCGGCCCACCGCCATGGTGGAAGACGTCAAGGACGCCATCGAATACGTCAATCGTAACGCCGCGCTCTGGGGCGCCGACCCGGACGCCATCATCCCGCTCGGGACCTCCGCGGGCGGCCACCTCGTCCTCATGGCCGCGCTTCGACACAAGCTCGCCGCCGTTCGCGGCGTCGTCTCTCTGTACGGGGTCACCGAGCTGCGCAAGGACAGTCTGCTCACGCGCTCTTCTGTGGGCTGGGCCGGCCTGCACGCGCACGTCTTTGTCGAGGCCACGCGCCACATCTGCCACGTTCACGAGTTCGCCTCCGAGGACGAGTGCTTTCACGAGATCTCGCCGCTCGCCCACGTGCACGCGGGCGCGCCGCCAGTTCTCATGATCCACGCGGTCTCGGACCCCCTCGTGCTCATCGACCAGGCGCGCTGGCTCAATGCTTCCCTCGGAGACGCTGGAGTCCCTTCAGCCCTCGTCGAGGTCGTTGGCTCGCACGACTGCGATGTCCACGTCTCTTCGCCCTGCGCCCAGGCCACGCTCTACGCTTTTGAGCGCTTTGCAGCAGCCGTCACGGCCTGATGACGAGCCTTTGGAGCGCGAACTATTACTAGCCAAAGCTCGTGGGAATTCTGCCAGTGCATTCGCGCTTTTCCGTACTACGTACATGTGCACATCACGACCTTGGACTAGGCCCGTGGAGTACCCGTTTTGCTGCTGAGCTTGCCGGCGCTCTTGACGAATTCCTTGCGGAGCGGCAACGCATCCACGCAGTTCTGCGCTGCGCGTAGCGCTTTGGCGAGCTGTCCGGCGCGTTTTGCTGGCGTCGCAACGAACGTTCGGTAGAACGAACTTGCAGCAGCAGCAGCTGGAGTAGCAGC
This sequence comes from Aurantiochytrium sp. T66, assembly GCA_001462505.1. Taxonomy (NCBI): domain Eukaryota; class Bigyra; order Thraustochytrida; family Thraustochytriidae; genus Aurantiochytrium; species Aurantiochytrium sp. T66. Next base: position 10,438,716 of record KQ758850.1, on the reverse strand, counting down.
TGGAGCAGCAGCAGACGCTTGGGCAACAGAGCCTGGCTTGGGCTCTTCATCCCTGTCGAGATGGGCGAGCCCTTGTCGACGCCGCGGTTGGTCCCGTTACGCAGGCTCGATTTCGCACGTATCCTCGTGCTACTCAGCAACCTGGTACAAAACGACCCTGGCAGAATGCCAGGCTGCCCTGGCCACCGTCTGCGTCGTGGACGGGCGTGACGCCCGCGCGCGCCGCCAGGATCTCCGCCATGCTCGCGTCCATGCCGTTGAGCTCCTTGCCATGATGCCCAATGGCAAGCCCTTTCGGACGGCGCAGACCCGCAACCACGCTCGGCGGACGCAGCGCAGCGCAGTGCGACGCGGGGCAGGGCAGGGCAGAGCAGGATGCTGGCGCGCGGCCGGCGCTGCGCGGCCCGCGCGGGGCGCGCGGCGTCGACCCTGGTGGGCGTGGCCGTGGAGGGCCCGGAGCTGGCCTCGAGCGCCGCGCGCGTGGAGGCGGGCCAGCGGGCGGCCGCGCGGCGCGCCTTCTCGCAGGAGGACGTGGTCGCCTTCGCGGAGGTGACCGGCGACAGGAACCCGATCCACCTGAGCCCCGCGCGCGCGGGCGCCTTTCGAGGCAAGACCGTGGTCCACGGCATGCTGTGCGCGGGGCTCATCCCCGCGCTCTTCGCGCAAAGGCTGCCGGGGGCCATTTATGCCTCGCAGACGCTCGACTTTAGGCAAGCCGTGCACCCGGGGGACACCGTGCAGGTCGAGATTATCGTGGAGCGCAAGAAGACGCTGCGCGGGACCTGCGTGGTGCAGTGCAAGACCCAGGTGGCCCACGTGGACGGTCGCATCGCGGTCGCTGGAAGCGCGCGCGTCATGCTGCAAGACAATCCCGAGGGCGAGGCGTGAAGCAGCGAGCGTCAAACCAACTTTCTGGCTGGCGGAATCTTGGATATGGTTTTTACATGTGGCAAAGAGCGAGGTAGCTCGCGGCGACAACCGCTGGCAACAAGATGCTTGGCCCGAACCCGGGGGCCGCGTTGAGCGTGTCTTCGGTGGGCGCGTACGTCGGCGCAACGGTTGGCGCAAAGGTGGGCGCGTCCGTCCCTGCTGCTGTCGAGGATGGCGCGGTCGGCTTCTGCGTCGGAGCGGGGGTCGGCGACCGCGTGGGCGACATCGTGCACGTCGTGTTCGAACTGCACGCGGGCAGACTGGCCTCGTCCATGCAGATCCTGGAAAAAAAATAGCACGTCGTGCCGTCAGTCTCGGGAGTGGTGGGATTGTAAAAGTCCCCAAACTCGTTCTCGCAAAGGCCGAGAAAGTCGTCATGCACGCAGCCCGTCAAGTAGTTGTCGCTGAGGATGAGCTTGGTCAGCGCCGGAAGCGCAGCTAGTTCCACGGGAATCTCGCCGGAGAGCATGTTTTCTGAAAGGTCGAGCACCTTGAGCGTATCGATCGAGCCGAGTGCGGCAGGGATTTCGCCCGTGAGCTGGTTGTCGTTGAGGTCGAGCATCTCGAGGGCCTCGAGGGAGCCGAGCGACGCGGGAAGCGACCCGCTAAGCCGATTGCCCGACAGATCTAGCCACGTGAGAGCCGTGAGCGCCTCGAGGTTGGTCGGTAGGGTACCCTCCAGCCGGCTCTCGGAAAGGTCAACCATGGTGAGCTCGGGCAGGTTCTCGAGGAGGCCCGCGGGCAGGATGCCTTCAAGGCCATGGCAGTCGATTTTGGTGACGCTCGCCGTAATATTTGGCCACGCATCACAATCGGCGGCAATCTCTAGCGCAGGCGCGCCCCGAGTAGCGGGGATCCAATGCGCTACAGACGCGATCGCTGCCAGCGTTGCCGCCGCCGTCAGCCTCGAGGTCATCCTGCTTCTCCGTCTCATTCTCGCGTCGCCTCGGTCTAGTCGTCGGTTTGTTCCGCTCATCTTGTGATCAAGATCGCCCCATGCAACTACCTGCGCTCCATCATTCGCCAAAAACAATAAATAGAGCCCTTGTGATGAGAGACGACCTTTTCACGACGGTGAGATGGCACCCGAGATCCGTTGAAGCACTTTTTCTCAACCTTCAAGTTGCAGTGCCAGTGACTCGGACTCGAACTCGGCGCAGCATGCCAAGGGAAGGAAGAGGCCCCGCATTCCGCCTGACCTCGACGACTTTGCGCTGCTGCCCCTGCACGATCTGTAAGGCGTCCTCGGCGTCGGCGCTGACCAGTACGATAATCGCCGCACGGTCCCGGATCGCTCCCGTTCTGTTCCTCGTGCGGTCCTTTCTTCGACTGGCGCGCGTTCGAGTCCCGTGGTATTTGCGCCACCCCCTCCCTCACCTTGTCTGTCTGCCTGTGGCAGCCTGTCACGTCCGTCTATCGTGCGTATATGGGCGCCCCGGGTCTGGTGCGGTCGCGGGGGCGTGTGGATGTGAATGAATTTGAAACAAGATCTCGATCGACCGCTCTGTCAGGCTTCGCTCGCGACCACGCGCAGCGCAGCAGAGCAGAGCAGCGGCAGACGCAGCAGAGCGAGCGGCGCGGCAGCGGCAGGCAGGCAGGCAGGCAGGCAGGCAGGCAGGCAGGCAGGCAGGCAGGCAGGCAGGCAGGCAGGCAGGCAGCGATGGAGCGCGTGCGGGAGCTGGAGGCCGCCGCCGGCGCGCGCGGCGAGGAGGTGCGGCAGCGCAAGGCGGCCGGCGAGCCCATCGAGGAGGCGCTCGCGGCGCTCAAGGCGGCCAAGACCGACCTGGAGGCCGCCGTCAAGGACGTCCTGCCCGCCAAGGAGAAGGAGCTCGAGGAGCTCAGGGCCGCCGGGGCGCCCGAGGAGGAGATCGCCAAGGCCGACCAGGTCGTCAAGGACCTCCAGGCCAAGCTCCCCGAGGACAAGAAGGCCAAGAAGAAGCGCGAGAAGGAGGAGAAGAAGCAGCGCGAAGCCGCCGCCGCCGCCGCCGCCGCCGCCGGCGGGGCTGGCGGCGGGAAGAAGGACGCCAAGAAGGATGCCGCCGCACCCGCCGGCGAGAAGGGGCTCTCCAAGAAGGAGCTCAACAAGCTGCGCAAGAAGGAGGCGCGCAAGGCGGGCGACGCCAACGGCGACGCCGCCGGAGCCCCGCCCGCGGCTGCAGGTGCCGCAGCACCTGCCGCAGCAGCAGCAGTAGCGCCCGCCGCGGCGGCGCAGGCTGCGCCGGGCGCCGGCTTCCCCATGCTCGCGCTCATGGTGTCCGGCCTGACCAAGCAAAAGGGCGTGCAGGGCGACAAGGCGGAGCTCAGCGTCGCCGGCGGGGCCAAAGTCCGCGGCGACGAGACCGTCGCCCGCTACCTGGCGCGCAGCTTCCCCGAGGCTGGTCTCTACGAGGGCTCACCGGCGACGCTGGCGGCCATTGACCAGTGGATCGAGGCCGCCCGCGTGCGGCCCCTGGCTGCGCCGGCCGGCCTCGAGGCGCTCAACGAGCACCTCGCCATGCGGACCTTTGTGGCCACGGCCTCAGTGTCCCTGGCCGACCTGGCCGTCTGGGCCGCACTTGCGCGTAGCGTGGGCGGGGACTGCGCCGAGGTGGAAAAGCTGGCCACGGACAAGCTGCCGCACCTCAAGCGCTGGACGCAGGCCGTCCTCAGCCTCGGCGAGGTGAACATGGCCTCCAACATGCTCAAGAAGCACATCGCCTCGGGCGGCAAGCAGGCGGCCACGGCGGACGCCAAGGCGAAGGGCAAGGGAGGCAAGGGAGGCAAGGAGAAGAACGCCGACGGCAAGGCGCAGACCAAGAAGCAGCTCAAGCTGCCCCCACTCAAGGGCGCCGAGGAGGGCAAGGTGGTGACGCGCTTCCCGCCCGAGCCGAGCGGCCACCTCCACGTTGGCCACTTCAAGGCCATTTTCATGAATAAAATGTACGCGGAGATGTACAAGGGCAAGATGCTCCTGCGATTCGACGATACGAACCCCAACAACGAAAAGGTCGAGTTCGAGGAGGGCATTCTCGAGGACATCAAGTCGCTCGGCGTGAAGCCGGCCTCGCTCTCGTACACGTCGGACCACTTTGAGCTCATCCTCAAGTACGCGATTCAGCTCATCAAACAGGGGGACGCCTTCATGGACGACACCCCGCAGGAGACCATGAGCGAGGAGCGCCGCGCAGGCGTAGAGTCCAAGCACCGCAACGACCCCAAGGACCACAACCTGGTGCGCTTCATGGGCCTGGTCTTTGGCGAGTCCGCCCGCGCCAAGGCCGCCAAGTACGGCGCCGGCGAGCCCTTTGAGGACGAGGAGCTGCTCGCCATGTTCGGCAAGGAGTTGTCCACGTACCCGAACTGGTGCCTGCGCGCCAAGATCGATATGGCCAGCAAGAACAAGGCCCTCTGCGACCCTGTCATTTACCGCGGCAACGACTTGCCGCACGCCCGCACCAAGCACACGTACAAGGCCTACCCAACCTACGACCTGGCGTGCCCCATCGTGGACTCTGTAGAGGGCGTGACGCACGCGCTGCGCGACATCCAATACCGCGACCGCGTGCCGCTGTACCAGTGGTTCTTTCCCAAGCTCGGTTTGCGCCCCGTGGAGATTCAGGACTTTTCGCGCATGAACTTTGTGTACACGCTCATGAGCAAACGCAAGCTCAAGTGGTTCGTTGAGGAGGGTATTGTGCAGTCCTGGAACGACCCGCGCTTCCCCACCGTCAAGGGCGTGCTGCGCCGCGGCATGACGGTAAGCGCGCTGCAGGATTTTAACGTGGAGCAGGGCACGAGCAAGAACACGACCACGATGGAGTACGACAAGTTCTGGGCTCTCAACAAGAAGCACATCGACCCGGACGCGCCCCGCTTCATGGCCGTGAGCGGCGAGACCAACGCCACGCTGCGCGTGAGCAACCCGGACGGCTCGCCCATGGCCACCGAGTGGGCGACCACGGCCAAACACCCCAAGAACGAGGCCCTCGGTACGCGCGCCGTCCTGCAGGGCCCCGAGGTCATGGTCGAGCTCGAGGATCTCCAGGCCACCGGCAATGTGCCCAAGCTTGAGGTCGGCGAGACGATCATCCTCTTTACCTGGGGCGTCATGAAGGTGACCAAGGTGGACGAGGACGCCAATGGCGTCGTGACCGGCGCCGAGGTCACCTTTGAATCGGATGGCGACAAGAAGAAGCCCAAGCGCAAGCTCCATTGGGTCGCGAAGAGCCCGCACACCGTCCCGCTCACCATGCACGAGTTCGACCACCTCGTCACCAAGGCCAAGCTCGAGGAGGGCGACGACTTCAAGAAGTTTATCAACGAGAACTCGCACGCCACCACGCCGCTTCTCGGCGAGGCTGCCATCCGCAACGTCAAGGTGGACTCCTTCCTCGAGCTCATGCGCCGGGGCCTCTTCCGCGTCGACGTCGCACTGAACCCGAATCAGCCGATTGATCTCTTTGCCATTCCCGATGGCAGGCAAAAGTCGATGAGCACGCTGGGTTCCAAGCTCGCGCACCGCTAAGAAATGAAGAGACCTTCTTTTCCGCACTCGAGTCTCGCCAGGTTGTCGCGCGCGCGCGCGAAAGAGAGAGAGAGAGAGAGAGAGAGAGCTTGTTCTTATGCACGTGCGTCTTCTGTAGGCGGCTTCGGGTCAGCGCCCGGCCCTGGTGTTGCTCGCCCTCGCCTATTTCGAGACCTTGCTTCTTGTCCCGGATCAAAGAGCTCTCTTTCGCAGGCCGCGGATCTTGCCGCGCCGCTCGCTGCGCGCGCGAGAAAAGAGGCCCGGCGATTCATTTGTTTACACGGCCGTGAGCTCGTCCTGGCTGTCGATCTCCTGGAAGGCGCCCGACGGATACTCGGAGGCGAGCCCACCCTCGCGACCGAATGCCTCCTCGCCGAGGAGCTGGTCCTTGGCCTTGACCAGGAGACCGCCAAAGGCGCCGTAGAGCAGAAAGAGCGCGATGGCGCAGAGCAGCGCAAAGATGTCGGCGGTGACGCCAAAGTCTTTCTTGCAGGCGCCGTTCATCGCCTTTTTCTTGTTGATCTGGCCGCCGAGGAGCACCGCGGTACAAAGCGTCCAGTTCACGAGCATGAAGATGGACCCGACGAAGAGCCCGACGCCGATTGGGGTGCGGTGCTTCTTCATGATGAGCGTGCCGCCGACAGAGACGGCGATGGCGCAAAAGGTAAACCACACCAGGATGAAGGCCTCATGATGGTCCGTGACGCCCTCCTTCTCGCCGAGCGCGCACGACGGGCCCTTGAAGCCTCCGGCGGCGCCGAACCAGCTAAAGAGCACGAAGATGCCCAGGAATACCTGCTCCCGCGTCGCGCGCACAAACGAGCGCGCAGCTCTGCGTTGTTAGTCCGCGCCGTCCGTCCTCGACCCGCGTGCGCAAGCGCCGCGGCGGGGTCCCGCCATCCCGAGGTCTCAAGGCACCCGGTATCTTTTTCCGGGTATCTTTTTCCCCCCCTCCCCGCGCCGCCTCCGCTCGCCGCGGGGCTCGCTGCGGACGCTTGGGCGCTCGGGCGCGGGGCGCGGGCTTGGGCCGGCGGGCCCGCGCCCGGGGCGGCCGGTCGCCCCGGCGCGCGGCACGTACCTGGATGAGGCTCCAGAGGAGCGTGAGCAGGTCGAAGTCGTCCATCCCGCTCGCGGCGGTCGCGGCGGTCGCGGCGGTCCCTCCCTCCCTGCGCGCGCGCGCGCCTCTCCTCTCCCCTCCTCTCTCCTCCTCTCGCGGCGCAGCAGCGGCGCGGGCGGCGGCGCGCGGCGCGGGGCGGCGGTCGCACGGCCTGCCTGCCTGCCTTGAGGAACTGCCGCCGACGGAGGGAATGGAATGCCAGGGAATGGGCCGCGCGATCGAGCTGCGCGCGCGCGCGGGCGGCGCCTCGGGCCAGGCGCGCGCGGCGGGCTCCGACCTCGGACCTCGGACACGGGAATCTTCGTCGTCAATCACTGGGAATATCAATCTCGGCAAAGAAGGAATAGGAGGGAATAGAAGGGCAGGGCAGGGCAGGCGGGCAAGAACGAACGAAGGAGCAGCGCGCGGGGCCCCGCATGCACTGGCTGGCTCGCTCGCTTGGCCCCGCCGCGGCGCTGAAGCGCGGGCGGCGTCGATCTCGACTTTTGACTGCGAACTCGGTGATGTGCAAACGTCTCAACCTTCGTTGCGGAGGACGATTCTTGAGATCGACCATTTGATCCACGGCCGCTTCGATCGAGCAACGACCGACCCGACGGAGGAGGGCCTCGGTGATTATGGGCCCGGGAGATGTCGCAGCCGGGCCGAGCCGAGCCCTTTGGGACGCGCGGCTTTATGCTAGTCAGTGAGTCCAGTCGCCAGCTTCGATGACGTCGCGGCCGCCAGCACTGTCGACGACGAGGTCGAGGGCGTCGAGGAGCTCCTGGGAGTCCATGCGCGGGAGGACGTCCTCCCATGACTTTTTCGGTTTGGAGATCTCGGAGCCGTCGCTGGGGGCCGGGGCCACCTCTACATCGTCCATGCCCGAGGGCAGCATCTCGAAGCAGAGCGAGTTGAAGCGCTGCAAGCTGGGCGGCGGGCCGGGCGTGGCCGCGGAGCGGTTGATGCCAGCGGCCTTGAGCTCCTCGAAGCGGCGGCGCGCGCCGTCGTCGAGCGGGGTGATTTGCTGGAAGCCAAAGACCAAAAAGGTGAAGAAGCCGCCGCCTGACATGGAGCCGTACTCGAAGAGCACGCCCGAGTACGAGTTGCCCTCCTTGTCCTTGAGGCGCGTGGACTTGGTGTCCTGCACGGTCCAGTTGATCTGCGCAGGGTTCCCCACTGGCTCGCCAGCCGAGAGGAAGCCCTTGACGATCTCGGCGGTGAAGGTGTTGCAGACGGTCTTGTCTTCGACAAAGTCGCGCCAGAGGCGAAAGTGCGGGCTGCGCGAGAGGCGGCCGACCATCTCGCCGGCGGACTCGAAGAGGAACTCGTAGGTCTGGTTGGCGACGATGCCGCGGTCGCCCGCGTCGAGGCGGATGATAAAGTAGGCTTGGGACGGGTCGTCGACGAGAAAGGTCGAGTGCACGTGGTCCATGACGGCGGTCTTTTGTTTGGACGAGAGCGGGGTTTGCCGCTGGTTGAGCTGGTCGACGTCCAGCTCGATGCCGGTCGCGACTGCGAGCGTTGCGGAGGTGTGCAAGAGGCCCATGGACTTTTCCGTGATGGCGAGCAGATACAAGAGGTTGACGATCCAGCGGATCGAGGGCGGGGGCTTGGAGAGCCCGAGGGCGCGGTACACCCGCACAATGCTCGCGGTGGCCGCGTAGTGGGCGCCGAGGTGCGGCAGGTCGTCAAAGAGGGAGGCTGATCGGTACGCGTTGAGATCGAGCTCTGACGCGAAGGACTCGGGCGAGCCGGGCTCGGCCTCCTCCTTGGGCTGGAGCTGGAGGAGCTGGTCTGGTGTTCGCGCGGGCGAGGTCACGGCGGACGAGGGCGGCGTTTGGTTTGGGGAGGGCGCCGCGCCGTTGCCTCGCTGCTGTTGCTGCTGCTGCTGCGAGGCGCTGCCGGGCTGGGCCGGTTGCGGATGTGGTCGTGGCGGCTGCGGCATGGGCTGCGGCATGGACTCCGGCATGGGCTGCGCATTGTACTGATGCTGCTGGGACTGGTGCTGGTGCTGCTGGCCGCTGTTGCTGGGCCGGCTCATGCTGAAGTGGCTGCCGGCGTTCCCGCCGTTCTTGGTGGCGTCATACATGGGATAGCCGGCGTGGCCGACGAGGTGCGACCTGCCCGCGAGGCTGGGCTTGGCGACCTTGGCGGCGCGGCCGCGGACGACGACGCGCGGGATGCACTCGCGCTTCTGGCGCGCGCAGCGCTCGCAGGTGTCGCTCTCCTCCGTCTTGTACTCGCACTTGACGCGCGACGCGTAGCACCCCTGGCACGCGTTCC
>KQ758850.1:10386441-10416020 GCA_001462505.1 Aurantiochytrium sp. T66 | reverse complement strand
TGGCGCCCGCGCGGCGTCGTGCCGCTGCCCCGCGTTCCCTGCGCGGACGCGCGGCCGTTCGTCGCGGCGGCATCCGGGCCATCGATCGGCGTCATCCATCCACCCACCCACCTGCCCACCCGCCACCGCGACGCCCCGGGACCCCGGGCCTCGAGCGCGCGCGCTCGCGACCGGCGCTGCTCGCGACCGGCGCCGGCCTTGCGCCGCGCGCCGTCCCGTCCGGGTCGCCCCGCGAGGGAGGCTATTGTCGCCAGGTCCGCCGTCACGAGACGCCTACTACTACAAGTACTGCAACCACAACGCCTACTACGACGACGACGAGACCGCCGTGCTCGACGACGGCCTGCTGGCCGGCGACGCGCGAGCCCGGGCTGACGGCTCGCGAGCTAGAAGCCGCCCGTCAGTCGGCTGCGCCCGCCCGCCCGCCCGCCCGCCTGTGACGACCTGGTCAGCAGCCGGGGACCATGGCGGGCCCGCCGGCGATCTTCCCCATTGGCACGCGCGTGCGCGTGACGCGCGAGAAGTCGCAGAAACACATTGGCCTCGTGGGGGAGATCACCACGGTGCCGTCGCAGCCCAACTCGTGGTACCGCATCCGCTTCTCCGACGGCGAGGACATCCGCCTGCGCAAGACGCAGTTTGAGGCCCTCTCCGACGAAGAAGCCGCTGCCGCCGCCGCCGCAGCAGCAGCAGAAACGGCGGCAAGCGCCGATTCCGCCGTAGCTGCGGCGCTCGCCAACGGCGCCACGGACAGTGCGGACGCGGCGACGGCAAATGCCAGCTCCGCCACCGACGCGGCGGCGCCGACAAGCGAGGCAGCAGCGGAGAACCTGCCAGGGACGTTGGCCGTTAGCAGCGCGAGCGCCGCCCAAGGCAGCGCCCAGGGCAAAAGCATCGATGGGGATGCCGGCGCCGGCGCCGGCGCCGCCCAAGAGGGGCCAAACCAACTCGCCAAGAACGCGCGGGCGCCCAGCAGCTCCTCGGCCTCGAGCAACACGTCGTCCATGACCTCGGACAACCAGGGCAGCAGCGGTAAGGTGCTCCTCACCGTGGGACGGCAGGTGCGCATCCGCGATATAAACAACGCGCGCAGCCGCGTCCTGCACCTCGTCGGCCAGACAGGCTACATCGAGGCGACGCCTCATCACCCTAACACCTGGTTCTCCGTGCGCATGAACGATTCCGGCGACGTCTTCAAGTTTCAAGGTCCGGGCCTTTTGCCACTCGGCGAGGACGGCAAGGAGATCGAGCTTCACGACGACGAGGAGGATCAGAACGCAGACGCTGGCGACAATGACGGAGACTCGGGTGATGAGCCGAGCAACCGCCGCCGCCGCCGCGGCGCGCGGCCCCTCGTGACGTGCAACCGCCCAGGGGTCGTCGCCAGCGCGAGACTTCTCGCAGACACGCCTCCAAATCTTTGGGAAGGAGCTCAGGTCATCATCAAGTCCGCGCAGCTTGAGGGCGAACTTGCGCGCGTCCTGAGGTCCGGGAACGGGTGGGTCCAGCTTCGGAGAGAAGAAGACGGGCCGGACGCGGATGTAGAGTTCGCGCGACGCGCCAACGAGCTCGTCCTCCCCGTCGGTTCCCCCCTCCTCGACTCGGTTGTTGCCAATGGCGATGAGTACGCCGGCAACGACAGCGACAATAACCACGCCCAGGCTGGCCATGACGAAGACGATGACGACGAGAATGATGACGACGAGGAGGATGACGACGGCATGGACTCTGGCGACGACGGCAACCGGAACAGCGGCGCCTCGCGCAGGCGCAAAAAGGCCCGACTCGCGCCCGGGAAAAAGAGTCAGGCCGGTGGCGTCAATAGTAGCAGCAGCAGCAGTAGTAGCACCAATAGCAACGGCGCGGCCAAGCCCCTTCGGCGCAAGACCTCGCGACGGAGCGCCAACAATGCTGCAAACGGGAGCGCGGGTCAGCAGGACTCGGGCAACAGCGGCGGGCTCGTTGGCCGCAAATGCGTCATTACGTACGGCTCCAAGCTCGGCACCATTGGCACTATCTTGAGCGGCAACGGTTACTGGTACATCAAGACCTCGGAGAAGCGCGTACGGAAAAAGCGTGACCAGTTCGAGGTTCTCGAGGACGCTGTCCCGGTCCTCGGCGAGATTGTCAAGAGCGAAAAGGACGCCCCGCGCATGCTCCAAGCCGTGCTTGACGGCAACGGTCCTGATGCCAAGCAGCAAGCCGCTGACCTTCAGGTCACCCACTTTACAAAGAGCTACTTTGTACTGCAACGCGGTGGTGGTGCCAGCGGCGACAAGATGGGGCCCGATTTTGATCACGTTGACGCCGCCGCCGCCGCCGCCGCCGCCGAGGACGACGACATGGATGAGGATGATGACGACGACGAAGACGACAACAGCAACAACAATGACGCCGGAGACGATGACGACGACGATGACGACGATGCGAACGACGGCCAGCAAGGGTCCACGCGGCCGCGGAGGAAGAGGAGACAGACCGCCAAGAGGAGAGCTCCCGCCATCGAAGACGGGCCCATTGCCCGTCTGCACGAAGCCGTGAGCTTCCCCAACATGCCCAAGGCGATCCTGCGGCAGTTCTTTGTACAGGTCGGGCAGATCACTGCAGAGAGCGAGCAGCGCAAGTCGACCGAGGCGCTGGGCAAGCGCAAGCGCGGCGCAGGGGGCGCCGCATCCGGCGCAGCCGGCAACAGCGGTCTCGGCAACAGTGGTGCTGGGGGCAGCGCCGCTGGGAGCAGCGCCGCCGGCGCGAGTCTCAGCGTGCGCAGCTCCAGTGAGCCCGGCACGCGCGGGCGCGCCAACACTCGCCGGACGGCTCTCAATCAGGCACTGACCCATGATGATGACGCCAAGTCCTCCGTCGCCGGAAGCACCTCGGGCGGCCCTGAGGTCCTGCGTCGCCAGCGCTCGACGCGACGCGCCTCGAATCGCTCGCGTACCAAGATCCGCGGTCCGAGCCGCATCCCGCTCACCGAGGACCCCAAGATCAACCGGCTTCTCAACGCTAACAAGGAGCGTCAGGACGCGATTCTCGCGTGGATGACCCACGACCGCGAGCGAATGTTCAAGTACAACCAGCATCGCCCGAACCTCAAGCTCTGGCTCGATCGGATCTGCGGCGACGACGACGCCGACGACAAGTACGTCAAGCCCGTCGTCAAGATCCCGCACTGCAACGTTTGCAAGCTGGAGAAGCGCTCCGAGACCGCCTCGTGCTGGAACCCGGCCTGCTGGGCCTCGCCCGTCTTTCAACGTGGCGCAGCGCCCCTCGACCACGAGGGTGCCATCCCCGCCTCCCGCGAGGAGGCGCTTTCGGACTACAAATTTGCCGTCCTCCAGTCCCCGCGCAAGCCGGGCTTTATTGAGGTGTCCGAGGCCTCCTTTCCGTACATGTACAACGTGGAAATGCGCGACTGGTCCGGCGCCGCTCGCGACGCGCAAAATGCCGCAGAAGTCGACGATGTCAGGGATGCCAAGCGCGCCGCCGCTAACGCCGCGGCGGCGGTGGCCGCATCCTCGGGCAAGCTCCAGCGCGAGAGCCCATTTCCGGAGATTAAACGGCTCTCATCCGAGGCGCAGCTCGGCTTGCTCAATACGGTCAGCCACGCGACCATGAAGGGATGGGGCCGCTTCGTCGCTGGTCGCAAGCGGCTCGAGGAGGAGACCATTATCTCGCCACTTGAAACCTATCACTTTCGCGCCGTGCCCATCACCCTGGGCTGCCGCAAGCGCCCTCTGGACGAGCCCCGCGATCAGGGCCTCAATGGGTACTTTGGCAAGGGATGGAACGACGAGCTCGCCCGCCCGTACTACGAAAGCCGCAAGCGACGCCGCCAGCATGAATTCGACTTGCGCCGGCAAGCGGGACGTGATGGCCACCTCAGCAACGTCAACATTACTGACGATCACTTTGGTCCGAACCCCGCCGACGACGATGTCGTTATGCATGACGCCCGTGCCTCGCGGCCCGCTAGCAGCAGCAACGGCGACGCGGGCGATGCCGACAACGATGGGGACGATGATGAGAGCAGCGTCGACGAGTGGGACACCGACGACCTCACGGGCCTTGACTTCCGCTGGCGTTCCTGGGAGGCCACCGACATGGCCTCGCGCAAGACCGACGCTCACCCGACCTTTGAGACGGCGGCCTCTATCATGTCGCTCGGCACCGGACAGATCAATGAGAAGCAGCTGCAGACCCTCAAGGACGGCAAGCAGTCCATCCTCAAGGAGGTGGACCGAAAACTGGCGAAAAAGACCGGCGGCAAGAACGCCAAGGTCCTGGGTGTGGGGGCGCGCGTCAAGACGGGAACGAAAGCCGCGGGCCGCGCAAACAGCATCCCGAAAGCCACCCTGGCTGGGCTCCCAGGGCTCCCTGGGAGCTTGACGGCCGCCGGCGCTATGCTGGGCGTACCGCCAATTATCGCTGGCCTCGACGCTGAAAGCCTGGGAGGAACGCCGACCTCGGCTTCGCCCTTGACCAAGGCCTCGGCGCCCGGAAAGTCGCCCGCTTCGGGCGGCAAGCGCTCGCGCGCCAAAACCCGGCGCCGTTCGAGTCCGGCTTCGTCCTCAAATGCGGCATCGGCCTCGTCCTCCGCCGCAGCCTCCCCGACGGCCCCGAACGATGCCACTGCGCGTCTGCAAAGCATCTTCCAGAGCGTCATGGGCAACAGGGCGCCTTCAAACTGGCATGCCAGCCAGTCGAACGCGCCGCAGTCGGCGCAGGGCCACGGCTCCGGCTCCGGAGAAATCACCCCGATGCAGCAGCTGGAGCAGCTTCAGCAGCTTCAGCAGCAACTCGCCAACGCGACCAGCCCCGTCAACAACAGCACCATCACGTCCAGTGTGGGTGGAGGGCGGCTTCTCTCGGGCTTTGCCGGCGCTGGCGGCCAGGCTTCCAATGCCAGTAACAGTGGCACCAACGCCGCAATTAGCGGCACGGCCAATGTGGGCGGTTCCGGCAACGGCAGCAACCCGACGACGACCTTGTTTGCCAATCTCTTCAATTCGGGGTCCTCGCGTTCCGCTCAGGCTTCGGGCGCCGGCTCGTCGAGCTCTGGTATCCCTGGCGACCTTTTGAACGCGCTGCAGAATGGCCAGCTCGCCATGAACCTTCTGTCCAACCTGCAGCAGAATCAGTCGCAACAGGGACAGCAAGGCCAACAGCTGCAGAGCGGCAACGCCTCGCCGGCCACGCAAGCACAGAACATTGCGGACCGACTTTCCCTCCAACTGTCCAGCAGTTGGACCAATGGCACCTCGAATGCTATGCGGAGGAACCGCTGATTCCCGTCTGACTGCCTGCGAGAGGCGACGCAGGTACAAGACCTTGACTGCGAACTAGGACTCCACGAAGCGTCCACACGCCCACACGTCCACAGAGCACCTCGCACAATGTCTCAGAAAGATGCTTTCGTGCTGGCGCTCCAGTCGGTTGATCGCGTCAAGGACAAAACCCGTGCCGGTTCGGAAGAGGTCGGTCCAACCCTCTGCAGCGACCCCTGCAGGTCCAGCAGCAACCCTCCTGGACAAATAGGTAGCTGCAGCCAGCTCATGTCGACGCTAGCAGATGTGACGGCGGCAGGCAGCAGCAAGCTTCAACGCGGGCTTTCGCGCCCGAGCTGGCTTCAGACGCTGGCCACTGGCATCCCGGGCGTTCTCTCCAAGTTAAAGCTGGCAAGCAAGCCCGTCGTAAGCATGCTAAACCAGCTACCGTGGTACCTGCCTAGCGAGATCAGCGGCCTGCGGTGCAGCACGGCGGCCCCACATTTCTGCGGCAAACGTCCCACCTGTCGCGTGGCGACCTCCGAGCGCCCCCTATATACACATCCACCCGATCCCAAATGTCAAATCTACCTGCAATGATTCACAACGATTGATGATGGTACTACCTTTCCTCCTGAAAGACGGCACTCCATCAGGTTCCCGGCTTGATTGATCCGTGACGAGGAAGGTATGCAATTCCTTCTCCTGTCCAGGCCTTCCGAGGCCAGCCGCAAGCGCATTCATCGATGCGCGGCGTCGTGCTCTCATCGAGCAAGCAAACCTATCGAGCAAGCAAAGCCAGCCAAAGCAAAGTCAAGCCATTGAAGCCAAACCATCAAGTCGAGCCAAGACAGAAGCATGCCATGCCAATTGAAGCCAAAAGGTGTTGCTGTAGTTCCTCCCACGCGTCCCAGCAACTTATGATGTCTGAAGGGCTGTCTCGCAGCCCAGCAACGTGGCAGCGAGACCGCGAAGGCAGCGTTGCGAGTTTAGCTTTGCTAGGCTTGACATCATCCCTCAACCAGGATCACCAGTCAAGCAATCGATCGATAATGCGCCCGCAAGATTCCAAAAAAGCCAAGCGGAGTCGCGCAGAAGAGAAGCCACGGGCCGCGGCGCGTGGCGGTCGCGAGCCGACGAGGCGCCGCAATGAGTTATCGTACCATTTTCTATCCGTTGAGGTACGATATCGCGGCCGGCGGCGCGCGGCAGAAGTCCTTCGCGCTTTCGCTCGCTCGGGCGCGCGCGCCAGGCCCGCTTGAGCGCCCGTCCGCCGTCGGCCTGCGCGCGCAGCGTCCGCCGCCCCTGCTGCGAAGCCAGCCAGCCGCGCGCGGTCTCGGCGGCGGTCTTGGCGGCGGGATCATTGAGGCATCGCGGGGGACCTCATCTCATCCCGACTCCGACTCCGACGCCGAAGCCGAGACGCGCGCGCGCGCGCGCAGGGGGGAGCAGCATGGAGGACGCCGCGGCGTCGACGAACTCGGCGAGCCAGGAGGAGCGCATCCGCGCGCGGAGGCTGCGCATCGAGAAGCGGAACGCGACGCGGAGCGAGAAGGGCAGCGCCAAGGCGCACGCGGACCCCGAGGAGGAGCAGACGGGCAGGCGCAAGAAGCAGGTCGCGGAGAGCCTGAACAAGATCGACGTGAAGAAGGAGCAGACCCTGCGCGACATCACGAGCGTACGCGTGGAGGCCGACTTCACGGAGAGCAAGCGCCGCGTCCAGGAGGAGGAGAAGCGCCAGCTCCGACTGCACAACCTCCAGGGAGAGGCGCTCTCGAGCGGGAAGAAGAATGCGGGGGTGGAGATGCGCTGGGCGGAGCTCATGGAGCACAACATGCCCCTGGAGCTCGCCACGGAAATGGCGAAGCAGCGCAAGGCCTGCGAGGAGATCATCGACAGCAAGGACAGACTCATTGCGGAGTTCCAGCGCGAGCTTAAAATCAAGGACGAAGAGTACGTCAAGGCGCTCAAGCAGCAGGGGTGCGACATCGAAGAGCTCCTCGCGCGCATGGCCTCCCAGTACAAGGAGCTCCGCGCGCAGTATGAGGAGGAGCTCAGGAACATCGAGGACGCCTTTCTGCAGGAGCGCAAGGAGCTCATCGAGTCAAACCGGACCGAGACGGACGCTCTCTTTGAGAAGCGCCGGGAAATGGAAATGAATTACATGGACGCGCGGCAGGAGCGCGAGGCCAACTACCAAAAGGAGCTCGAGGACCTGCGCACCCGCGACGCCGAGGACTACAACCAGCTCAAGATCAAGCTGGAGACGGACATTCAGGTTCTTGAGCAGCAGCTCGAAGAGATGCGCGCAACCTACCAGCTCAACACCGAAAAACTCGAGTACAATTACCGCGTACTCACGGAGCGCGACATGGAGAACTCGGCCACGCTTGCGCAGCAAAAGCGCAAGCTTGCTCGCCTCAAGGACGCCCTCTCCACGCTCATGAGCAAATACCATTCGAGCGACACAAAGTACAAGCAGGAGAACATGGAGCTCACTGAGGAGTACCGTCGCATCACCAAGCAGTACAAGGACCTGCAGAGCAAGTTCAGGCACTTCGAGCTGGCCGACAACAAAAAGTACCGCGAGGTCTGGATCATGCATCAAGAGGAAATCATGGGCGACTTGAACAAGCTGCTCGCGGCGGACAAGATCCTGCAGGAGCAGCAACTCGGGCACCGCTGGCAACCCCCGAATCCGGAGCTCCTGGTATGCAACTCTGGAGCGTTTGCTAATGCGCAGGCCCCGCCTTCCCCACAGCAAGACCAGGAGCACGAGCAGCAGAGCGGGGCCACCATGGCCGGAAAGTCTTCTGCCCCTACAGAAAAGCTCGCGGGTGTTGAGGCGTCCATCTCTGCAGGGTCGAGCGGCTCGATGCCGGAGGCGCCCCGCTCCAAGGTCTTCAACGCCAAGGTGGCTGTCATGCTTGAGATGCTCTCCTTGGAAGCCGACTTTCTTATTGACGCCAAGACGCGCGGAGAGGCAGAGGCTAGCGGCGACGCGGCCACTTCGGCGGTAATGCGCGCCGACGCGATCCTGAAGGCACTCAACGTTACGAGCGAGGCCGAGATCGCCGACATCCTCGGACACTTTTTCGAGCGCGTCGAGGACGACGAGGACGACGCCTTCGCGCTCGAGCAGGCCGAGTCCGAAGAGGCTCGTCTGCGCGTGCTCGGGCTCAAGGTCAAGCAGGACAACGTCGTCAAGGTTGCGCGCGCCTATATTGACCAGCGCAACCGCGAGAACGAGGCGGATCTCGGCCCTGTCAAGCGAAAGTCTAAGCGGGAGACGACCATGCAGGCCGAGCAGGAGGCCTCCGAGGCCCGCCGCGAGCGCGACCGCCTTGAGGAGATTGAGTACTGGTCGCGACTCGCCAACATTGTGCCCGATCGGACCGTGCGCGTGTGGGAGTCTCTCGAGCAGGCCATGTCCAAGTATATCAAGGTCCTCACGGACCGCGCGGAGAGTATTCGTGAGGTCCAGACACTCGAGTCGCAGAATGAGGAGCTCAAGACGCTGCTCAACCAGTACCTCGGTTCGCAAGTTGTTCAGGACCTCATTGTTACGCCGATGGAAACGATCTTGCCTGCCACCCCGCAGCCACAGCAGCAGCGATCAGAATTGGGGTTCCGCTCGCCACAGAAGAAGACCCTCTACCGACCATAATTACTTCCCCTGCTGTGCATCATTTTGTTTCATCTGTATCCCTGCGTCTGGCGCGGAGTTAGGACTATTCTGCACCTAATCAGTACGACCCTGGAGCAGCATGGCGTTCATTTGACGGAACTGCGAGACACGAAGCTTGAAATCCTTCTAAAGGAGGTCAGGTCAGGTCAACCATGGATGAGGCTTCTGCTACTGGGCCTGTCCGGACGAGTCATCAAGGCTGCGCGCGCGCTGCAACCCTTCTTCATGAAGTTTATTGATTTGGTGTGTTTCCTGCGCACAAGTCCCTGAATTCAGCCTTGAGGTCGTCCATTTTGCCGCAGAGATACTCGTGCAGAGGAATCACCGCCTCGGCGCAGACACGGCCATGCACTTGCACGGCCTCCTCGAGGAGGTCGACCTGCTTGCTTACGAGCTCGCGAAGCAAAGCCGTCCACATATCCAAGACTTGCGCGGAGCCGTACGCTTCCAGGATCTCGGGATAGTCGGCTCGGAATGACCCTGTGAGCAAGGGCCCATAATTCTTGGCGACGCCGCCACTAACGGCCGCGTCCACGACCCCGCTCAAGAGCATCGTAAAGGCTTGCGACGCGTCGCGCTTTTCATGATGCGCGTTGTCAGCGATCTGCTCGACCAGTTCGCAGTTCTTGTCCTGAATCGTCTGGATCGCAATTCGCAGCGGGTCCACTTCGCAGACTACTTCGCGCGCCACAGGAAGCCGCCGTGAGAGGCATGGGAACCCGGGATCTTCGAGCACGGCAATGTGCTTCTGCGCCCACGTATCAAGAAACTCGTTACCGGACTTTTGCTCGCGTTTGCGGAACGACATGAGATAGCTCACGCTTGAGATTTTCGCGTGCGCCTGCTGCCGGAGGACACGTGCAGGCGGCACGAAGGGAATTCCTTGCCGATCCGCGGTCTCTGCGCCGCGCATCTCAATGCGCATGAGCGCAGGGTCGAGCGCAAATCCAGTTAGGCCACCGCTGTGGTGCCCGGTGGTGACCCTGCTGTGGGTCTCGAGTAGCGCAGTCTCGAACCACGTCGACGGCTGCACTGTCTGAACCTCGATCCAGCGGTCCGAGTCCGAAGTGGACGCCGGCTTTCCCTGGCCCTGAGCGAACACGGAAATGCCGGCAAAACTTGCCTCGAGCCGCGCGCAAAAGTCCGCGAGACTTTCCGTCTCGTTTCCTTTGTACGCGAAAGTGCGATTCCAAACACCGACGGCCTGTCGCTCTACGGGCTCGGTCCCCTGCGCCACGAACGAGACGCGATAGTAGCGCGGATAGAAGCGCTGGCGTTGATCGCGCGAGAGCGCGTCGAAAAATTCGGCTTGCTGCCGCAGCACGCGCGGGATTTGCGACGTTCTGAAACCGCGCTCGTAAATGTCGCGCAGCTCGTCCAGAACGGTAATGCCCCGCTCCCAGAGCTTGCCCTGCTCGCAGGTCCGCACGACACGCCATAGCACGTCCTCACGAACCTGGCCACGGACCTGTATACGCAGGAGCCGTGCGTTGACAGCTTCCTCGAAGTTGCTGAGGTCTTCGTGCATGGAGACGAGTTCGTCGAGGTAGCTCAGGAACTGCTCGTCGCGTTGCTGGCGGCGCAAGAAGTTGAGCAACTCGACGATGGAGTCAACGCGGTCGTGCTCGAAATCGATCGAGCACGGGAGCCGATCGAGTGCCCGCAAGAGGCCACAGAGTTGCGCCATGTCGTCTAATAAACCGATCACGGCCCGGTCGGCCCTAACCTCCGGCGTGGCACTCTCCGGGAGGGACGAGGCGAAAAGCTCTGCGGTCCGCTCGATGAGACTCGAGTCCGCATCGCGAGATGCAGCATCCACGAAGGCCGTCGAGACGTGCTCGATCATGTGGACGGTGTCGTCCGAGCCCAGTGCGATGCTCTCGCAGACCATGTCTAAGTAAATCTTGCGGCCAAGAGCCACGAGGCCCTCGGGCACACGCGACGAGGTGCAAAGCTGAAGGATGTCGAGCGCCAGGTGCGGGGCCACGAGCCAGCGATGGCCGAGAAGCGGGCCATCCCAGGCCGCGCGGAGAAGGCGTGCGGCGCGGGCGTGGGCCCCGGTGAGCATTTCGCAAGCAGCCACTTGCTGTTTGTGCACATCGGCAAGGTGCCCGCTGCGGAGCAGCACCGCGTGATTTGCTAGCGAGAGCCCCGTTCGAAGGAAGAGGAGCCACAGACTCGAGTCGGGTCGCAACAGGTCAGCTCGGGCGCTGGCATCCCGGAAGCAGACGTCGAGGCGGGGCGCAAACCACTCGAGAATGGCAAGGATGGCCCTGGCCGTCGCCGCGTGCATAGAAAACCATGACGCTGGGAAAAGAGGCCCACTGGCCTGGTCAACATCGCCGCGGTGCAGCGCGGCGTTGCAGCACACGAGAGCATCGCGCATGAAATTGGCCGCATCGCGCGTGCCGGCCTCCTCGAGCGCTGAGCTCATGAAGAACCTAAGCTGCTGCGCGTCGAGGTCGAGCACGATGGAGAATGCGCTCACAAGCAGGTTCGCAGCGACCGCGCGGAATTCTGCAGAAAGATGGCTGAGCAGAAAGCTCGCAAATTTTCGGGGCAACGCTTGCGCGACCTCTTGGTGCACAGCGACGAACCCTCTCGCGGCATGGAAAATTTCCGGGAGCAGCAGCGAGACGTTCCAGATGTCCTCGCGCCGCTGCGAGGCTGTCAAGGTTTCGTCGCGAGTTTGCACGGTCCCGTAAAGCCGGGCGATGCATAGCGCGCAGACCTCTTGCTCCTCGAAACTCTGCTCCAGGTGCATCTGCAGCGCACGAATAACCGAAGCCAACAGCCTAGTTCGCAGGTCCCACCTGGCGAGCAGGCCCGAGGTCGTGCACAAGCTGCGCAAAAAGACGAGCTTGCCCGGACGCACGTCAGCGGGGGCATCTGCGAGAGAGTCGAGGAAACCGCGCGCGATCTCGCTGATGGTGTCAACGCTGAGAATGTCGTCGTTGAGGCTGTCAATAAGACCGAAATCGATCACCTCGGCCATGCCCGTTGTGGCTGCTCGCTTGAGCGCCGCGGCCAGGCCCTCTGCCGCCGACGCCGTCTCGAGCTCCACATCAGAGGCGACAAGTTCGTCCAAGAGATAGAACAGCTCGAGTAGGTGCTGCTGGAAGACAGTCGCGCTCGAGCGTGGACGGGCCCGGGCCTCGCCATCATTCGTGGCCGGGTGCTCGTCGCAACGCCGAGAGACGACGATGAGGCGGGTTAGATATGCCAAGCAGCGCAAAACTGCGCCGCTTTCCTGGATGTCCATGCTCATCGCGCGGCGGCGGATACCACGAGGGTTGCCATGGCCATCCTTTTTGTCGGCGCCGGCTGCTGCTGCCGTCGCGGTTGACTTGTCCGACAGCGCGCTCGACGGCCGGGCGTGAGAGTCGTGTGCGAGGAGAGGGGAGGCCTCGATCCACAACCGCAAATTGCCCAAGAGCACGACGTAGACGCGGGGCGCAAAGGGTTGCAGCAGAAAGTGTTCTGTGACGTACTCCTCAAAGCGGCGGCGAAAGTGGTCGCGGCCCAGCGCGAGCGCCGCGCGAGTCAGAAAGGAGGCGAGGGC
This sequence comes from Aurantiochytrium sp. T66, assembly GCA_001462505.1. Taxonomy (NCBI): domain Eukaryota; class Bigyra; order Thraustochytrida; family Thraustochytriidae; genus Aurantiochytrium; species Aurantiochytrium sp. T66. The sequence goes on along the minus strand of KQ758850.1, from coordinate 10,403,506 downwards.
CGTGAAGGCATACTGGACGAGGAGGTCGTCCTCCACGGCATCCATTATACGAAAGAGGCTGTCTAGGAACGGCCTCATGTGCTGTAAGCCGTCGTGCACGTCCAAGTCGTCCATGGCATACTCGAGCAAAGGCTCCACTGTGGCCCGCGGATTCTGGCCAACTAGAGGTCCGTGACAAGCGCGAAGCAGGGCCCCGAGGTTCTCTGCCTCGGGCTCTTCTGTGGAGCATACGCGGACACGAACGTGGAATGACTCCTTGGGCCGTAGGTTGGGCTCCGCCGTGGGCACAACGCCTGTGCGAGTGACCGGTTGGAGCTGAAGGTACTTGGCAGTGACTTCTTTGGACAGTGCTGCGTGCGTCCCCATCCCAGGAAGCGGCGCGTAGCACTTAAGCTTGGCGAGCCCGGGCCGAAGCATAGTTCCGCCCTTGTCGAACAGCGGTAAGAAAGTGAAGGAGAAAGGGTGCGATCGGTCCGCTGTGGTGGATGCGTGCGAAAAGACGAAGAGCGCGTGGGCTGAGCGGTCGAGTGATTCACCCGTGGGGAGACGCACGAGGACCTGCTCTTCGTATCGCGGGGCGTTGTCGTGGTAGTACACGGTGGAGCGGTACGTGCTGCCGAGGGCGGCGCGCTGCCTCCCAAGAACATGCGGCAAGAGGTTGCCTTCTCCATCCACAATGTGTACCCGAGTCTCTACATTTCTTGCGGCGCGCTTGCGGTCTTGCTGAAAGACTCCATGTCCAAGACGAAGATAGACGTCGTTGCGCAGCGCCAAGGATGAGATATACGGGTCCATCTCCATCATGCGAGCTGTATGGCCGTCGCGCAGACTTTGCTCCTGGTGCGGGGCCCGATGCACGCTCAGCGACAGAGCGTTTGCGGTAGCGGAATTGTTGCCGTGCGAGGAGCGAGCGCCAGCGGCCATCTTGGCCAGAAGACCGCATATTTTTGTCTCGAGATGATCCTCGCGCCCGTTAGCCAGATAAAGGTGCGCGGGACGCATCTCGCTCGGGGTATTGGAGGGATCACTGCAGTCCCATACTGCAGCGGCAACGGGCCGCGCATAATGCGCGTGATGTCGGGTCTCAGGCCGGGGAGCCTCCGGAGGCGCCGCGACCTGCCCGGACGCGGTCGAGCCCGTAGCTGAGCCGCCATCGCTCGCGTCAGACGTTGTGGAAGATGATGACGATGACGATAAGGGCGGCACGGGAGCTGAGGTGGCCGAGGCAGCGAGCAGCTGGCCCTCACGGACGATTTTGCAAACGATCGCGAGTTTACCGGCAGCGAGATGTGCCGAGGCGATGCGCGCAAAGCGAAGAGTCGCGTCCGCAATCGGCCCTTGGCCCAATTTCGGTCGGACAGCAAAATCTTCGGAGACTTGCTCTTGGTTGTCGCAAAGGTACAGGGAGAAATACATGCACAGCGGATCCGAGGACGCGAGGCCCACCTTGAGGATCTTTACATGAATGTCGAAAAATCTGCTCGCGTCAGCCGCGCTGCTGAGAGCTGGGGATGACCGCGGCACCGGCCCGGCCGATGATAGGTCTGCCTCAAAGCGCGTGAGCAGAGAGACAAAATCATCTCTGCCCTCGCGGGGTCCCGCAGCCAGAATTTCTGCTCGATTGGGATCGGCGAGCCAGTGGTCAAGCGCCGCGCTGCGCCTTGAAAAGGACTCCTCCACTTGAAGGTGCTGCGCGTACATTTTCACGAGTGGGGTGCTGGCGCTCGTGACGAGTGCGCCGTGTCGGTCGCGAGGAATGAGGGCGCCGTCGTGGGTTTGCCCGGTGGCTTCGAGCATTTGAACAATGCATTTGCGCAAGAGAGCAGCGAGCACAGAATCGATGGGGATCGCCTCATCTGCCGCCCAGAGCATTCTCTTCCAGCTCGAGAGCACGGCTATGCGCGCACGCTCGACCTCGAGTGGCGCCCCGCCGACGGCCAGGTCTTGCTCCCACTGCTTGAGTGTCCTCTCGACCTCTGCAAAGAGCTCGTCGCGTCGCGTCGAGCTGGCTGGCGGCGAGAGGCCTGCGCTACGTGCGTCAAAGAGCTCGATGAATGCGGCCGGGAAGATGCCTCGCTTGCCCGTGCGTACTTGCACGCCCTTGAACCACCCGCTGGAGAACTCCTGCACTTCCACGAGGTCGCCGGCCTCGAGCGCGATCTGGTACTTGCCCCGTGGCGCGAACCTGAACCTCGCGCGGCCCTTGCCCGGCCGCCGCTGCCACGTCGAGGCCGCGCCGGCGTCGTCATTCTGGTCGCCATTCCGGGTTTCGTTGTCGTCGTTGTCGTCGTCGTCGTCGTCGTCGTCATTCCCTGCGCCGTCTTCACGGTCCTTCTCCGTCGGCATGGGGTCGGCGTCGTGGCAGGGTCTCTTCCGCAGGCCGCCGGCGGCGCTCTGCGTCGTCGGGGCCGCCGTGCTCTGCGTCGTCGGTCGCGACGGTGACGCCGATGATGTCGATGCCGGCGAACCCCCGCGCGCGCGCGCTCGGCGGGCGCGAGAAGAGGAGAGAAGAGAAGAGCCGAGGCGCGCGCCGCGGGCCCGCGGGGTCTCCGCGCCGCGCGCGGGACGAGGGGCGGGCCGGCGCCGATGGCGGTTTCGAACGAAGAAGATATGATCCTGGCGCGTGCAGACTTGAGACCTGCGCGCGCGCCGCTGCGCCGCTGCGCCGCTGCGCCGCTGCGGCGCTGCGGCCCCGCGCCGCGACCGCCGTGCTGGCGGCGACAGCCTTTGCCTACCTGGCGGGCAGCGTGAACGGCATGAGTTGGATGGTCATTTGCCGATGGATGGAGCGTGCAACGTAGCAACGTATCGTCGAGCAGCTTGGGCTTGAGGGCGGCCACGAGGCCGGCAGGAGCGTCGCGGCGTCGCGAGCGTCGTGCTGGTGAAGAGTATTCATTGTGCACATCATGAACAGAGTTGCGAGCATGACAAAGATGACGCCGAACGCGACGGCTTCCGGGCCATCGCGACGTTCAGGGGTGGAAGACTTATCACGATTACGAACATCACGGCGTAAACATCATGAGCAAATTCAATGATGGCGTCCCGAGCATAATGTATGCTTTTGAAGTGCGCGACGCCGAGATTAATTCCTGATAACCCTAGTACCAGCGATGTTCGCGCCGTCTGTGCGCTTAGATCGCAGGCCGGGTACTAGGGCCCTACACACTACGTAGACGGACTTCTTCTGCTTGCTCGTCCCCGCGCGATCATTGATTGGGGCCACGCCCAGCGTTCCGATCGCGGAAGTCCGCCGGAACGAGTGACTTGACTCGCAAAATTCTCTCGGGTAGGCTGCTCCTACGTTTCTTGCCGCCACTCTGCCAGAAATGCTGGCCGGACCATATTCTCCGTGTGCTCGCCACTGCCAGCTTATTTCCTCGACCGGCCATCGCAGGTTGGCACATGCCCAACATTGTGAGCCTTCCTTGCAAGTTGCGACCTACGTACGTAACGTACGGCCTGCCTGCGTCAGTTCTGCGTCACGTGCTCGAGACGAACGCATCCTCGTTTGATGATGCTCGTACGTACGTCCTGTCTACGTACCCGTGACATCCGTATTAGTACGTACCAGGCTGAACGTCGTCACGAAAGGGCTTCTCAGCTGGCTCGCGCAGGCCTCGCGCACCTCGCGCAGTTGAGTCCCGGGACGCGGCGGCTCCAAAGTTAGTCTGCAAACGCCACTACTTCTTCTCCTTCTTCTTCAGAATTTCGATCTCCGCAAACCTGAAACTGATCTTCTCCGCCTGGCCCTCGATCTGGCTGTCGTCCCTCGTCGATCTCACGAGTCTGTCTCCGCGCTCTCGGAGGCGGCCTCGAATCGCGCGTCATCACCCTCACGTCCGACCCGGCGTACCCCGGGTCCGCGTCTCCGCACGCGCGGTGGCGCCATCCCACCAGACCTATCTCGCAGCCGTACGCTTCTACGGACGCAAGCAGGCGCGGCGGCACGCGCAAACCAGCTTCCACTCGAGACCCTCGCCCGCGCCGCGCCGCGCCGCGCCGCGCCGCGCCGCGCGCAGGCCCCGCCGCGCGCCGGACCCGCGCCCGCCACCTCGCCCGCCGCGCGCCGCCGGGCTCCGCAGGCCGCTGCGGAGTCGCGAGCGACAGTGGAATCGGCATCGGCCGCCGGGGCCACGTTTAGGCCGCGGGGCCTGCGACCTCCGACCCGCGCGCCGCGCTGCGCTGCGCCGCGGAGCTCTGCGTTGCTGACGTCGTCGTTGTCGTCGTCGTCGTCGTCGTCATCATCGTCGTCGTCGTCGTCGTCGTCGTCGTAATCGTCGTGGACGGCCTCGGAGGCCTTGCAAAACACGTGTGCGCCGACCCTTTAGAAGCAGCTCGCGGCCGACGCCACTGCGAGGGTCTCGCGCGCCGCGGGAATCCCCCGCTGCGCCTCCTCGCGCCACGCAATCCCTCTCGTGGCGAGGGCTACACAACTCTGACCCGAAATGAGGTTCCTTCGAGCCCACCAAGTGGGGCGATGTGCGTGGCTGCTGGTCATGCTGCTGACGGTGCTGGCGCTCTTCTTGCTGTACACCGAGTTCTCGCTGCTCGGCGCCGACTTCTGGGTCGAGCTAGGGGCCAACGGGGCTGTTCCCGCGGCCCGGTTCCAGCCGGCGACCGCGTACTGCGCCGAACAGGACATCATGGCCATTTACGGCGGGAGGCTGGTGAGCGGGCTCGCAAGCAATGAGCTATTCTTTTACGAATTCTCATCGGGCACTTATTACGACGCATCGGAGGCGACCGATGACCTCGTGCAGGCGCGCTGGGGCGCCGTCATGACCAGCATCGAGCCGCACGCTGAGCGGCCGAGCTCGTGCCGCTTCCTCCTGCACGGCGGCGTGCCCGACTCCCAGGAACGGAGCGATCGCGCTAGCGATGCCCGCGTCTGGGCCATCGAGGTCGAACGCGACGGCACCGTGCACGTGTCCGAGGTCGATGTCAGCGAGGGCGACGAGGTTCTCGGGCGGTACAAGTCTAGGGCCGTCGGCGTGGACAATAGAATGGTGCTCTACGGCGGGTCGTCCGGGATGCACGAGACCGCGGTCGTGACGAACGGACTCTGGTGCCTCACGCTCGATGAATTCAACACTACAGCCGATGACGCGCCCAAGGGCTCGTGGACGACGCTGAGCTCGACTGGCTTGTCGGCGCGCTTCGACTACGGAAGCGTTGCCATTGGCGACGAAATGTGGGCGATCCATGGCGGCTATTCGCGGCCAGGAGCAGCCTACATGCAGAGCGACCTCTCGATCATGAATCTGACCGCGCTCGTGCTCGAGGCCGACGGGAACGCGACGGCCAGCGAGCAGCCGCATCGCGTAGTCACCGTCTCACAAGGATCCGAGCTCACGCGTGCGGGCCATCTCGTCGCGACGGCAGCCTCTGGCCGCATTCTCATGTACGGCGGCGTACGCGCCGTGTCGCAAGGCAGTGCCTCGGCGGCGAAAAAAGACGTTGACTACGTGGCGGCGACCACCATTATTTCCGACGAAGAGTCTGATGACGAAGACGCCTACAAGGTCCACTGCACCAGCGGCCGCTACTCGTACTCTTGGTGCGGCTTTATCGCCCAGTACCCGGGCGTCTCCACGAATGCGAACGGCGTGCAGCGGGGCGTGAGCAAGCTGGCGATTATCATGTCGGACACCCGGCAAATCAAGATTTTCCAGATGGACAGCGCCCTGGTCATGTCGCGCGGCGGCTTCGTCAACGCGATCGAGTACGAGAACTCGAATAGCCTTTTTGCGGGCCTGGCGACGCTCCAGTACGCTCTCGTCGCGGCGTGCATATTTCTGCTCGTGTCGCTCTTTTTCCTCTTTCGCCACCGTCATGCCCAAGCGCAGTTCTTTGTGACTGAGAACCAAAAGTCGACGGGCGTCTCGCAAGAGGTTGTCGACGCTTTGCCTCTCATCCGCTACGACGCTGACGGCAAGCATGTCTATGTCCAACGCAGCGTCGACCGCGGCGGCGTCGAGGTCCTCGCGGACTTGCCCGAGGAGGAGCAGACCTACTTGCACCCCCGCAGGACAGTGCCGGCGGTTGCCGCTGAAGAAAAGGGCCGCAGCGCAGTGCACCAGCTGAGCGTCGGTTCGGACAAGGAGGCCCTCATGGACAGCGAGGACGGCATGAGTAGTCGCGATTCGAGCAGCGAGGGTCCAAGTAGCGACGATCAAGGAGGAAAGAGCGGCGAAATTGCGGCGGCCTCACCCGCGACAGCCCGCGTCTTTGACCCGGCGTCGTTCTATGCGCCGGACGACGAGGGCGACCTATGCGCCATCTGCCTCTTGCCCTTCGAGGATGAGGAGCTACTGCGCGAGCTTCCGTGCAAGCACTTTTACCACGAGGACTGCGTGGACCCGTGGCTTTTGCGCAGGGGAAACTGCCCGCTCTGCAAGTGTCACGTCGTGACAGGCCACCCTGTCGAGCACGACGAGGACGGTCATGTCGACGAGTCAAATCCAGACGCCTCAGGCGATGTCTCCGCGGCCGTTCGATCGACCGGCGGCGGCGATGTTGAGGCGCAGATCATTGGAGGACCGTCAAGCGCGTCTCGCCAGCAGCTTGAAATTTCGCGAGAAGAAGATCGCGAGCGTCAGGCAAGCCGTTACTTTCTGGGAAACCCCGTCTTGAACGCACTCGACTGGTACCGGGAGCGGCAGCGCCGGCGTGCCCCGCGGGCCGGGCGGGCCGCCACCGTCCCGCACACCAACGAAACCTCGGACAATACCTCTCTGTGACATTCGCCCTGCGCAAGGAACCTCTTTTCAGGAGCGCCGCGAGTGCAGATCACGCGTGTCCGTGCTCTTTTTGTCGCGTGCCGGCGCCACCGTGGGGCCAGCCCGTAAACTTTTTGTGAACTGATCATTTCTGATGATGTTAGACCCCAAGAGCTAGGCGAGGTGGTCGTGCAAGTCGCGAGAGTCGCTTGGATCGCTCAAAATATGATTGATAAATAGTGGATGGACGCCGAGGCGCCGTAGGACGCTAGGCATACCCGCTCTTGGCCGCGGCCGAGGGTTCTGGGTACTTTGCCTTCTCGTCCTCTTGGCGCTTGTGCACCTGGTGGCAAGCCGTGACCGTGATCGGGGTGGGCGGGCGCGTGGGGACCGGGGTCCGCTCGTTGGGCCCGCGCGTGGCGTCGACGCTGTTGAGAAAGGCGATGACCTCCTTGAGGTCGAGCAGGACAGCATCGTCGAGCGGGGTGTGCCCCCAGCGGTCCACGGGGTTCATGCTGGCTCCGGCGGCGTGCAGCATCTTGAGAAACTGAATGTTGTTCTCCGAAGCCGCGAGGTGCGCCGCGGTGCGGCCGTCATAGTCGGCCGTGTCGAGCGAGACGCCCTCGGAGGCGCACAGCTTGAGGGCCTTGAGGTCGCCGCGCGTGGCGGCCTCGACGAGGCGCTGGCAGCGACGCTGCAGGTAAAAATCCTTGGAGAAGTCGCGCACGTCGAGCTTTTTGCTGACGCCGCGCAGCAGGCTGTAGCGGTGAATCGTGTACCGCTCCTGCAAGAGCTTGCAGAAGTGGATGCCGCGCGCCGAGTTGCCGAGCTTGTCGAGGCGGGGCGACCAGGTGCACATGCCCATGACGTTGGGGACGACAATGAGGAGGGCGCCCGCGACGCCGGACTTGGCCGGGACCCCGATGGAGAACTGGAACTCGCCCGCGTAGTCGTACATGCCCGAGGAGGCCATGATGCTCAGGCAGTTGCGGACGGTCTCGGCCCGAAAGACGCGCTTCTGGGAGACGGGGCAGACGCCGCCGTTGGCGAGGGTGGCCGCGACCACCGAGAGTGACTCGGCGGTGGCCTCGAGGCTGCACATTTGAAAGTAGAACTCGAGGACCTCCTCGAGCGCGTGCGTGGAGTTGACGTGCGCCGGAAAGGCGCCCTTTTCCTTCATGAGGTAGCCCAGACAGCGGTTGCGGTCCGCGGTGAACATTTCACTGAGAAAGGTCTCGTTTGAGTACCCCGGCTCCTCGCCCCCGGCGAGCTTGGTCCAGACCGAGGTGACGTAGTCGAAACGGTCTTCGCTGCTGACCTCGGGGAGGATGAGCGAGGCGGTCATGATGGCGCCGGCGTTGATGAGCGGATTGTGGGGCAGCCCGTACTTGTTGAGCGTCAGCTCGTTAAAGTTGCGGCCGCTCGGCTCGTGGGCCACGTGGCGGTGGATGACGCCCTCGCCCACGAGCTCATGCGCGATGCAGTACGAGATGGGCTTGGAGCAGCTCTGCACGCAAAAGGGGTCCCGGGCGTCGCCGTAGGAGAAGCGCTGCGCGTCGACGGAGCAAACGGCGATGCCGAATTTTTCCGGGTCCTGACGGGCGAGCTGTGGGATGTAGTCGGCAACCTTGCCCTCGCGGTGGTCCTTGGCCTGCTCAAAGAGTTCGATCATGTCCTCGGAGAACTCTTTGTAGTTGCAGATCACCGCCCTGCCCTGGAGCACTTTTTCAATGTAGGGAAACTTTTCGCAAAAGTACTGCAGGCGGCGCGCCGTGAGCTCGCGGCCGCGGCCCTCGGCGGTCGCGTCGATGCTGCCTCGCTTCTTTTCGGAAAGGCTCTTTCTGCGGCCATGGCGCGCGGTGTGCGCGGGTTTGACGCCGTTGTCTTCGGGCTTGCGCTTCCCGTTGGCGAACTCGTTGCCGTTGCCGTTACCGTTGTTGTTGTTGCTGCTGCTGTTGTGCGAGTCCGAGGAGCACTTTGCGAACTCGCGTGCGAGGTCATTGTAGCGCTCCTCGGTGCCAATGCCCTGGTGATGAAGGGCGTTGAGCAGGTCGAGGTCGGTGGGGGTGCGGCAATGCTCGACGCCGGCCTCGTCGGTGTAGATCTGGGTGAGTGCCTCGATCATCCGGTCCATGCGCTCCTTGTCGTAGTCGCTCGTGCTGAAGCGCTTGGGCGTACGCTGGCCGTCGAGTCCGCGCAGCAAGAGGTCGGCCAGGGGCCCGCCGACGTGCGAGGCCTCGGAGCTGGCGTCGCCGTTTTCGCTGGCAACCTGCTCCGTGTCGGTGTCGAGCTCCATGTCGCGATGCTCGGGGCTCGCGAGATTGTTCTTATGCGCAATGGCCTCCATGAGCAGGTGGTAGGTGCGCAGGCCGCTCGAGAGCTGCGAGCGGCTCGGGTTCCCGCCCGTGGTGTACGAGGCTTCGCTCGGCGACGGCGGCGTCGAGCCTTCGGAGGAGTCCCCGCTCTCGCGCTTTGCGATCACCGGGGGAAGGAGGACCGCATGCACTGCGCCAGCGCTCTGCTCCGCAGTATCCGTGTCGGCATCCCCGGCGTCCGCATCCATTCGGGCATTGGCGCTGGCGTCCCGCTCGTCGACGTTGCCGTCGTCGTCAGAAGAAGAGGCCTTGAGCAGCTGGTCGTCGTCCTCGTCATATTCCTCGTGAGAAATCGTCTTGGCGCTTGCCACGTGGTGCCCGAGTTTTGCGGGGTGGTCCGCAATCTCCGCGTTGTCCTGCACCGGGACGGCCTGCACGGACGGCTCTGCGGCGGGGTGGTCGGGGAAGTCGAGGTCGACGTCCGCGACGATGCCCTCGGAGTCCGAGTCGGCGACGCTGCCGAGCGAGTCGACGACGGAGAGCTCGGTGCCGGCGCCGAGCTTTTCGAGCACGTGGTAGTCCCGGGGCGAGGCGGCGCGCGCGTACTCGGGCGGCTTTTCGAGAAAGGCGACGACGTCGGCGTGGCCCTCGGCGCGCGCGTCGTCGAGCGGGGTGTTGCCGAAGCGGTCGACGGCAGCGAGATTGGCGCCAAAGAGGCAGAGAAGCTTGACGCACTCGAGATGGCCCTCCGAGGCGGCGATGTGCAGGCAGGTGCGCAGGTCGTAGTCGGGAAGGTTGACATCAACGCCGCGCGAGAAGACGCGGCGGAGATGGTCGGCGTTGCCGTTGGCAACGCAGTAGAAGAGCTCGTCGGCCAGGAACTCGGCGCCGCGCGCAAGGCTGGCCGAGTTGGTGGCGTCGGTGTTGGCGCGCGATGCCTGGCTCGATGTGGACGGCGTCTTTTTCAGGTCGGCATTGCGGTGCCGCGCGGGCCTTGAGGCCTCGCCGGCGCCCCGCGCGTGCTTTTCGTCGGCGTCAGCCGCCGCCTCGCCCGCAAGGGCGCCGTCCTGGTCGGGCGGGGCGCGGAAGATCTCGCGGTAGACGTGGGCGTCCTGGACCACGAAGGAGTCAAATGTATGGAGGCCGAAGCGCGTGACGAACTGCTCGGCAAAGGCGAGCCCGAAGGTGCTGATCTCGGACTGCGGATTGAGGCGCGGCGAGTAGGTGCAGAAGCCGCCGAGGTTGGGGATGACCACCATGGTGAAGCCCGAGAGGGAGCTCTTGCAGGGAAAGCCGATGGTGAATTGGAGCGAGCCGCTGTACTCGCCCATGCCGCAGGAGCTCATCATGGAGAGGCACATCTGCACGTGCTCGGCGCTGAAGACGCGCGTGTTGGTGGTGGGGCAGACGCCGCCGCCGGCGAGCGTGGCGGCAAAGGTGGCCAGCTGCTGCGTGCTCGCCTCGATGCAGCAGTTCATAAAGTAAAAGTCCATGGTGTCCTCGAGGTTGACGGCCGCCTCGTTGGGGAAGCTGTGGTGCTCCTTGAGCATGTAGGCCAGGCAGTAGGCGTGGTTGGCGTGGCGACGCTGCGAGAGGTAGTGCGAGTTGGCGAAGGAGATGGTGGAGTTGCCGGTGGCGCGCTTCCAGACGGACTTGATGTAGTTGAAGCGGTCGGCGAGGCGCTCGGTGTTTTTGATGAGCGCGGCGCTCATGATGAGGCCCGAGTCCACGAACGGGTTGTACGGGAGGTTGGCGCTGTCGAGCGAGAGGTCGCGCACGGAGCGGCCCGAGGGCTCGCGGCCGATGCACTTGTGCACGGTCTCCATGCCGTTGAGCTCGAGCGCGGTGCAGTAGAGGAGCGGGGCGCACATCTCGGTGACGGTGAACTTTTCCTCGTAGTCGCCGCGGTTCCACTGCTGGCCGTGCATGCTGCAGAAGGACGCCGCGAGGCGCTCCGGGTCGACGCGGCTGAGCTTGGGGGTGCGCCGGGACACCTTGCCGTCTCTCCAGCCGCACGAGCGCACGGTTTCCTCAAAGCACTCGTTGAGCTGCTCCGACGCGACGTGAAAGTTCGGGATGACGAGGTTGCCGCTGAGCGCGGTCTCGATGAGCGCGTTGTGCTTCGCGAGGGCCATGAGCTCCCCGAACGTGAGCTCCTCCTTCTGCAAACACGCCATGATCGCTGCATCGCTCGAGAGCCTCTCGTCCGAGACGCTCAGCCCCGTCTGCTCGAGGATCTCCAGCACCTCCGCCGTCGGTATGGCCCTCGAGGCGTCCTCCACGAGGCTCGCCAGCATGCTGCTCAGCTCCGGCGAGCTCGGGTACGAGGTCATGCTCATCCTCCGCCGCGCCGCGGCCGGCGCCGCCTCGGCTCGCGTCGCCTCGCGTCGCGTCGCCTCGCGTCGCCTCGCGCGTCGCGTGCGCAGGCTGCGCGTCCGCGCGCGGCGGCGGTCGCGGACTCGGGCTCGGACTTGGGAATCTGCTCGTCGGGTCGCGCGGCCAGTCAAGTACGTACAACGACGACTAGGAGGACCAGCACGAGGACGACGACGACTTCTACGGCGCCCTCACCCGCGGCAGGATGCGGCTTCACAGGACGACGTCAATCACATTGAGCATCATGAGCCACTGATCATCATCATCGTGAGCGACGAGGACCTCGAAGTCGAGGGCGACGTCGACGTGACCATTGTACCGTGGGAGGTCATCGCCGACGGCGATAACCTTGGCCAAAATCGACCTGGCAGCGACCGCAGCAAGCGACGGGAGGACCGTTGATTGGCACCAGTGCAGTGCAGTGCAGAGCACTTCCTCGAAGAGCCCTCGCGGGCGATCAATGGTCACGCGTGTGGAAACGGCGCAAGTGCGATTTTGTGCGGCGCGTGGCCGAACCTGTGGGTTTGGTCGACGGTCGATGACGGCCGAGGCAATTCGTTCACGGCACCGAACGGTCCATAGTTGAACGCGCGTGCGTGCTCACCATCACCCGTGGGTGGGCCAGGCTGGCTGCTGCACGGGGCACGGTGCGGCGGAGTCGGTCGGCAAAGAGACCGGCCCAAGATTTGCTGGCCCGGCTGTCACGGATGCGTAAATAGGCTGGGGTTTATGAGGTGCGCTATGATGATGAGCGTTGAGGGCCGCCAAGGTCTGGCTCGTCTCTGTTGTGCGCCGCTGGAAGTAGGCTACAGTTGACAGGGGGGTGGGTGGGAGAAGGAGTGAGCGAGTGGCACCCGCGGGCGCTGGAGTTTCACGGCTACGGCTGTTGCGAGGAGGGAAGCAGAGGCTGTTCGGCGCAGGCTTCGACAAAGATCCAATCGGCGCTTTGGCCCTCCTTGCGCGTCCAGGCGTAGGTGGTCGTGTCCGTGTCGAGGTTATGCGTGAGCGTGAGACAGACACGGAAGCGCTCCTGAGGAGCGAGCGCGGCGTTGGCAGCAAAATCGACCACGCGGAACGGCTTGGAAATGGTGATGCTCTGCACCGTGTGAGGCGGTTTGTCCGCAAGGTGGATCTCGGTGCGCTGCCGCCCGCCATCGAGGAAGTGGGACTCCTGCTCTCTGCCCTCGATCCAGCGCTTCTGACCCATGACGAACCAGGACACGAGCTCGGATTGCGAGCACAGCCTCAGCACGCGGGCCGCACGCTTCTTGCTCGGATCCCGCGCCAGTAGCCGCTGCCACAGGTCCATGAAGAGCAGCGTCGGGTGGTCTTTCCACGGCTTGTCGCCAATGACAATATCCATGCGCGGCACGTCCACAACGAACTGGCGGTACACGTCCTCGACCGAGACGTCTTCTGTCCCGTCCGTGGGGCTCGTGCTCCCCGTCCATTCGAGGTTCTCCCAGTCGGCGGCCACGTCGTTATCCTCGGACGCGACGCCCGCCATCTTGCTAGATAGATATCCAGAGCTCAGATGGTCTCCAGAGCTACGCCTGAGATCGCCCAGGCTTCGCAGACTTTTCGGCCCAGGCGTGACCAGCTTCCTGAAGCTGCCCTACGCGCGCTGCGCGCGGTCCTCCTCCTCCGCGTGGTCGTCGTTGTCGTCGTTGTCGTCGGCGCCGCCGGGCTCGAAGATGTTTCCTCGGTCGGTTCCGAGCGCGTGGCGTCCAGCCGCCGCGGCGCCGCGGCGCGGACGACTTAAAGGGCTCGCGCGAGGCGCGGGTCTCGTACGCGCTGCCGCCGCTCGCCGCGCGCAGGGCAGGGGCGTGCGCGAGGCCTCCCGATGCGAACCTGGCCCGCCGGTGGCTCGAGGCGCGGAATTCGCCCCGCGCGCGCTCTGACTTGTATACCCCCTTTAGATCCTCCGATATATAACCATTATATGGCTCGAAAGTTTCACCCAGAGGGTAGTCTGGAGGTGCAACAGCGTTTCGGTTCGTGCTATAACGTGATGTCTGATATGGTAGACATCCTCGCCGCGGTGTGAGGAACGCGCGGATAAATAATGGTTTCACCGGCCCACGCTCACTCGCCTCACTCTGGCCCGACGGCGTTTGCTTGGGGACTCTTTGGCGATAGGTCCAAGCCTGTGATGATTGGTCGTCTCGTTCGTGCATTATGACGTCAGGTCTTCTCGCCGATGTACCTTTTCAATCACGATGCGTGCGAGCTCGTGCTTGATTGACAGAGCTTTTTGCCAACTTTGAAGGTTCCGGGACGTCCCCAAAAAGCAAACCCTCTTTTGGCGCAAGACAACGTGCGTGCGTGCTTTCTCCTTGCAAGGACTCTCCAAGCCCGTGATCTGCTCACTGTCAGTCATCAAGTGCCAAGGCGAGAAGGTAGGTTTGAGATTGATAGGCCTGGCCTACGGCCTACGAGAGCTAGAGTAACAGATGTAATGCCTCCATCCTTTGGCTTGCCTTGCATCACCACTGGGCGAGCTCGCTTGCGCCTCGCGGTCGCTTCGGACGGAGGCCTCGAGCACCATGAAGATCGCAGCGCATTGCAAAGGGGTAAAGCGTACCATGGTAATCGTCGCGTTATTATCTCTACGGCTCTACTACTACTAGCCTAGCTAGAGTAGTACGTACTACGTACAGTACGTACAGTACGTATGCGGTGCATTTCACTACGTTTGAAGCGCTGCGCGTTGGATTTCATTGCAAGCCTTGACACCCTTGATTGATTGATTGATTGATTGATTGATTGATTGATTGATGTCACGCTTGCTTGACGTGCCGCCTGGCCGGAAGGCCTCGTCTTGTCGTGCAGGCGCCCTGCCTTGGTGTGCAAGGGCTGGAGCACCAGCTGCAGCAGCAGGTACTGGTCGCGCCTGGCCGCGCTGCATTACCGCCATGTCGCCTCATGGTAATGTAATGCAATGTACTGTGCAAACAGACTCTCAACGCAGCACGCGCACAAGACCGCCTTCGCCGACGTCGCGCAGCAGAGCAGCAGCAGGAGCAGCAGCAGCAGCAGCAGCAGCAGCAGCAGCAGCGGCAGCGGCGCGACGTGCCGAAGAAGGGGCGGAGAGAAGCAGCAGCAGCGAAGATGATGATGATGCCTAGCGCCGCGGCCAAGCTGGCCCGCGCCTCGTCGGCGACGCTCGGCGCGCAGGCGCGGAGCCTGTCGCACGCCGCGGCCGGGGGCCCGACGCTGACGCTGACCGAGGACCAGAAGAGCTTCCAGGAGCTCGCGCGCAAGTTCGCCAAGGAGGAGATCGCGCCCAAGGCCGCGGAACTCGACCGCACGATGGAGTACCCGCAGGAGATCTTCGCCAAGGCGCACGAGCTCGGCCTCGTGAACACGCACGTCTCGCAGGAGTACGGCGGCATGGGCCTCGGGTGCCTGGATAACTGCATCATCCAGGAGGAGCTGGCCTGGGGCTGCACCGGCGTGATGACGGCCATCGAGGCCAACTCGCTGGCCTCGATGCCGCTCATCGTCGCCGGCAACGACGCGCAGAAGAAGGAGTATCTGGGCCGCCTCATCGCCGAGCCGCTGCAGGCCTCGTACGGCGTCACTGAGCCGGGCGCGGGCAGCGACGTCGCCGGCATCGGCACAACCGCCGTCAAGAAGGGCGACAAGTACATCCTCAACGGCCAGAAGATGTGGATCACCAACGGCGGCTACGCCAACTGGTTCTTCGTGCTGGCCAAGACCGACCCGGCCGCCGGCCCCAAGGGCATGACGGGCTTCATTGTGGACGGCGACTCGCCCGGCATCACGCGCGGCCGCAAGGAGATCAACATGGGCCAGCGCTGCTCGGACACGCGCGGCATCACCTTTGAGGACGTCGAGGTCCCCGTGGAGAACGTCCTCGGCTCGGAGGGCCAGGGCTTCCGCATCGCCATGCAGGCCTTTGACCACACGCGCCCGCCCGTCGCCATCGGCGCCGTCGGCCTCGCGCGCCGCGCCATGGAGGAGGCCATCGCCTACGCCACCGAGCGCAAGACCTTTGGCAAGCCCATTGCCACGCACCAGGCGGTCTCCTTCAACATCGCGGAGATGGCCATGAACATTGAGGCCGCGCGTCTCCTCACCTACAAGTCCGCCATCATCATGGATGAGGGCAAGCAGCGCAACACCATGTTCGCCTCCATGGCGAAGGCCTTTGCCAGCGAGGTCGCCAACAAGGTCGCCTCCGACGCCGTTCAGGTCTTTGGCGGCAACGGCTTCAACACCGAATACCCCGTCGAGAAGCTCATGCGCGACGCCAAGATCTACACCATCTACGAGGGCACCTCGCAGATCCAGCGCCTCATCGTCTCCCGCGAGCTCTTCAGCGAGCCCTCCACCCTCGAGCCGTAAATTTACCACCACTACTAGTTACAGACCTTGTCTCCTTGCCAGACTGAAAGGCCGCGCGGCTCGGATCCGCGGCGATCCATTCGGCTCCTCTGGTCAGGTGCCACTGGGGGCGCGCTGCGCGACGGGTCACGGCCGCCCTTTTGCTCCGCCGCGTGACGCGAGCTGAGCAATTCTGCGAGAGGCCACTTGCTGAGCTTGCTCGCGCGACGTGCCGATCACCGCCTCGCCTCGCGCGAGATCGTCAAGATTATGACGGCACGACAATCACTAGAATCTCTTGCCTTGTTGGGGCGCCATGATGCCATGCGTGCCGATCACCGCGGCGCGGCATTCGGCCTGTCGGAAACGTACGTGTCGTGCCACGTGACCAGCCAGCCAGCTAGCTAGTCAGACGCTTGTCGCACGTCGCCGTGGTTGTGAGCTTCGCCACGATCACGAGCCGTGCCCCTTCGTGTCGCTGCACGTACTTCTCCTGCTCCTCGGACCCGCCAATCTCCAAGATGGCGGCCCGACTTCTTGCAGGGCTTCCTTCCTTCGGTGGCCAATCCTTCCTAACCTCGTGACGTCCCACGTGCAGCCAGGCAGCCGGCCGCACGAGCGTTCTCCAGAGAACGGTCATCCGCAAAACGCTCGTGTCGCTCGCTCGCAGAGCGGCACGGCGCGCCATCATCGTCGTCGTCATCATGACCATGATCACCACGCTTGTTGACCTTGACCTTGACCCCTCGACCTTGAGGCCCTCTCGAAGAAAGAATCGCGAGACCTCGGTGTCCCTTCCTGGCGGCGAGGTGCACGGCCTCGATCCCGCTCAGCTCGCTCAGCTCGCGGGCCGCAACGCGTTTCGCCGTCATCATCATCATCACCATTATCATCACCATCACCATCATCGCGATGCTGCGGTCCCGGCCGAGATGCCTCCATGCCGCCGAGCTCAGCTCAGAGCCTGCCCGCAAAGGACTTCTTCTCAGGCTCGCTGGCTTTTGCGTCGAGTCGAGTCGCGTTGAGTCGCGTCGAGACTCGACGCGTCGTCGTCGTCGTCGTCGTCGTCGTGGAGAACGCCGCTGCGAAGAAGAACGCCGCCTCCTGCTCAAAAGTTTGTCGACATCCTCGACTGCCGGCGGCGCGCGTCGGTTACCATCGAACGCGAGCGCTGCGCGCGGATGGACGATGGCGGGCCGCGCGGCACTCGAGGATTCGTCCAGGCTCCGCGGGGGGCCAGAGTATCTCGTGGACTCTCGTCTCGTCTCGCGCTGCAACTTGTGAGCGTTCGCGCGGCGCGAC
>KQ758850.1:10354669-10365317 GCA_001462505.1 Aurantiochytrium sp. T66 | reverse complement strand
CGACGCGGCGCTGGCGCAGTTTGAGGAGGTGCTGGAGATTCGGAAACAACAGCTCGGCGCAGAACATGAGCTCGTTGGCATTGCAAGTTACCGACTTGCACTCGTCCTGTCAGATGTGCATCGCTTCGCGGATGCGCTCGATTACGCGAAAGAGTCCTTGTCGATTCTACACGGCTTGCTGGACGAGAGTGACATTCGCCTTGGCTTTGCAAAACTCGCCGAGGGCCGCGCTCTGCTGGGTCTGGACCAGCAAGGGGAAGCTGTGGCCGCGCTTCGACGGTCTGTCGCGATTCGCGAGACAGCGCTGGGCCACGAGCACCCGGACACCGCAGAGTCGCTTTTCTGGCTCGCCGAAGCTCTGCAGGACGCGAGCAAGGCGGAACGAGCGTGGGCCGTTCGCCGCAAAAGGCTCGGGCGGGATCACCCGCTTACGCTCAAGTCGGAGGCGCAAATTGCGAGACTCAAATGAGAGAATGATTCGGCTTCGAGCTGGCTCGCTACGATACAAGATAGATCGCTCTTCCACTCTCAGAATGAGCCCGCGGAAGAAAGGTGCGCGCCTATGGCTGTTGGGCGCCGCCTAATCTCTCCTATTGCTTGAACATACCATGGTCAATATATTCTGAAGTTTATAGCCACGCGCTGGGCAGGCAGATCACGTCAGCCACAATTTGTGATTCAGGACTTCATCTCGTTTGGCACGAGTGGGCAAAGCTTACTGAGAGCATTGTATCTTCGACGCCAGAATTGCCTTGTCTCGATGGAATCTAGGAAGCCAAAATGTCTTACTCCGTAGGGATTGCATCGCTTCTCGACAACTTCCGTGCCAAGATATTCGCGGTATTCATCATGACCAACATCATCATCGTGATGATGGGCCGCCATGAATCGAGTGCTCTAGGCCTACGTCAGAATCGGTGTTCCTCGCCTAGGCCTAAGCTTGCATAGGACGCAGGAAACCTTCGACAACACCCAGCGAGTCAAGCCGGCCCTCGATGCTGTAATAATGACAGCTGCGTGCAGCAAAGCCTATGCGTCTCGCGAGCTCCGCGCCAAGGTCTCCTCGTACTCCTCCACGGCCGACATCCTTCCCCTCCCCCTCCTTCTCCTCATGATCATCATCAACATCATGATCATCAGCATCAGCATCAGCATCAGCATCAGCATCAGCATCAGCATCAGCATCAGCATCAGCATCAGCATCAGCATCAGCAGATCATTAGCATCTATCAGCTCAGCAGCACGATCGCCATCCGAGTCACCAAAATGGCCAAAATGGTGCGTCATGAATCAAGTGCCCTGCCCCCCAAATCAGGTGCCTCATATTCCCGGCCCTACTTCTCCTACAACCCCAACACCTCCTCCTCCGCCGCGCGCCGCCGCCGCCGCCGCGCACGATGTCGGTCGCCATGCTCTGCACGCTGGCGCGCGTGCGGGCCGCGGCCCCGGCGGGCCCGGCGCGGGCCCAGATGGCGCGGCGGCTGGGGTCCTCGGCCTCGACGGCGACGCCGACGGGGAGGCGGCACGCCGTGGAGCGCGAGCTGCTGGACAGGGCGCAGCTGCGCAGGCAGCACAACACGCTCAGCGCGCAGGACGCGGACGACGCGCCCTTTGCGGAGTCCATCGACGACTACTTCGACGCGCTAAAGTGCTCCGAGACCGAGCAGGGCCTCGTCGAGGTCTTCGGCGCCGCCGTCGAGAAGGCCGCCGTCGACGGCGCCGAGAGCATCACGGAGGACTACGCGCTCCTGCTCGCAGCCACGCGCGAGAAGATGCGCCTCACCGTCGAGTGGAACGACACCGCCAAGCTCACCGAGAAGGAGCGCGTCAAGGCCACCGCCTCGCGCGTCGGCCTCAACGTCCCGGAGGAGATCGCGTGATGATGATAGAAAACGACACAATGATCACATCCCCCGATAAACTTTGGCTTCGCGGCCCCTGGAGGGTCCAGCCTCTACACTTACACCTGGCTTTACTCTCTGCGCGCCTCGGCGCCCGCGTCGTCCTCGTCCGTGGCGGGCGCGTCCGCGACGCGCGATCTATTTTTCATGTGGCGCAGCTTCTGCTTGACGAACGAGGCGTGCTTGCGAAACTTGGCGTCGCGCGCGACCTTGTCCTTGTCGTCCGTCTCGTCCCGGAGACGGTCTTCCTCGAGGCGCTCTAGCTCGCGCTGCGCCTTAGCCGCAATCCACTGCTGGAGCTTTTTATGCTTGGCGAGCTCCTTTTGCTTCTCCCGCAAACTCGCCGCCAAGCCCTTGGCGCCGCTGGTGCCGCTACTGCTGCTGCTGCTGCTGCTGCTACTCCTCGCCTCGGCATCCGCAGTTCTGCTGCTCGTGCCCTTTTTCTTGGGCGACTTGGCGGGGGATCCCGGGTTCGCGACAGTAGCGTTGGGGTGCTCGACGCGGTCTCCCATGCCCCGCACGCGGTACGCTGCCGGGACGCCAAGCCCTGGCGCTCGCGGCGATAGCGTCACTGCAGAAGCCGAGACTGCCGGCTTCGACGTCGAAGACGGTCCGTTCAAGGCGTCTGCGGGGATGCCGCCCATGTACCGCCTGAACTCGGCCTGAAATTCCTCCTCCTCGACCTCGAACGCGAAGAAGCGGTTCGCGCACGTCTTCAGGTTGGCGAGCGTCGCCCTTAACCTGCGATTCTCCGCCTTGACGCCTGCAGACGCGGCAGACGCCTCGCTCTGGGCTGCTGCCACGGCCGCCTGAATTTTGCGCGGCGTCGCGCCGGCCTCCATGTCCTGCCGCAGCTTGTGATTCTCGCGCTCGAGCTTCGCGATGGTCTCCTTGGCGTCGAAGAGGTCCTTGGCGACCGCGAACGAACCCCGGCCCTGCGCATCGACATCAGGCGCGTCATGGGCAGGATGTCGGGCCGTCCAGTTGGCTCCGACGTCACCGTCGCCTAGTATTGCCGACGTGGGGCCATCGGTGAGCGCCAGCATGCCCTTGCCGCCGCCGGAGGACTCCATCGTCGCAGCGCCGCCGTTGTAGAGCTGCAGCGCTGTGTTGCCCGCAGACTCATACGATATGCCGTGCGCGGCCAGGAGGTCGCGCAGACGACCGACCTCGGCCTCGAGGCGGAGGACGAGGTCCAGGGAAACCTCGCGCGTCTCGATGACGCGGGCGTGCTGCATGACGCGCTTGGCGCGGTCCGCAAACTTGAGCGTGGAGATGGACTCCTCCACGTAGGCTTCCGAGGGGGACAAGGTTGCGATAACGCATGTGCGCGAGTTGCCGCCGAGGGCGTCCTGCAATATGCGCGTGAGCTTGGAGTCCCGAAAAGGCACGTGCGTAGAGCTGGGGTCTGTGAGCGCGGCAATGCACCTGCCCAAGGTGTGCAAACTCGTATTGATATTGGTCAGCTCCGAGACATGGCCCTTGTCGAGCTGCTCCATGGTGCCCCATTTTTCAGACCCGGCGAGGTCAACGAGATTGAGCTTGGCGCGCACCACCCGGCCGCTGCGCTTTTTGCGACGCTCCACGCACATCTGGAAAATGGAATGACTGCGACTACTCACGTCGTTCATTTGCGTCTGGCGGCACGCGCGCTGCTCGTCACCCTGTTCGAGCAGAGCCATGCACTCATGCAGCGAGGTCACGGCGTACTCGCTGAGACCCACGACGTAAATCTCCTTGGTCTCTGTATTTTCGTGCACCTGCAGAGGGCGCTCTCGCGCTGGGTCGCGCAAGAGGTCAAAGGGCTGGTCGTTGTAGATTTGCATAAAGCTGCAGTAGATCGAGACCTCTTCGTCCTCGTCCTCGCTGCGCTGGCTCCGCGCGCTCTGCGAGCGCTCATGCTCTGCGATCGCGAGCACCTCGCGCACGGCGCGCGGTATCACGCCCATGCTCCGCGAGGTCGCCTCGGCGCCATAGATGGAAAGGTCGTCTTCTGGGCCGAACATGGTGTATGACTTGCCGGAGCCCGTCTGTCCGTAGGCAAAAATGGTGCTGTTGAACCCCTGCACGACCGACTCGGCGGCGAAGCGGACCTGGGCATAGACATCCTCCTGGCTGCTGTCCACGTCAAAGACATGGTCAAAGCGCGCGTTGACGTTGTGCAAGTCTGTCTCGACGCGCACCGTCGAGCCATCTTCGGTCACCTCGGTCACCGCAGGCGCCGCGAGCTCCCGGCCGAGCAGCGGTCTGATCCTGATGAATACCTTGATGTTTTCGCGGCAGTCATTTCGCCGCCCGCCGTCTTCGCGCACCACGAGCGCAGCGTCCTCGCCCTTGGCCCTCTTCGGCGCCATGGCCGCCTCAAGAGACCTCAAGTTGTGCCCGACCTTGACAGTATTTGCCGGGGCCCGGCTTCTTCGCGAGGCGGGGCGTCCTTCGGGATTAATCAAGGCGTCCTTCTCGCGGCGAACTCCAGGGATCTCCGGTCGGCCGGAGGAGTTCTTGTTGTCTCGCGAGATGCTCGGAATGAGCATGATATGATGACGACAGAGTCGACGGCGAACCCAACGGCTATCGTTTCAGTGCCCCAGATTTGGACGCAAAAACAGCAACAGCGGCGCGTGATTACACACGATGAAGAGCTGTCACGATGCTAAATGATAGAGCAGCAGCGCCGTCACTCCGAGGGCCGCATCTTGCGTACGCGGCGCAGTTCTGGGCATTTGCCCGGCGGGGTGCAGGGGCGGATCGGTCGCTCGGTGGGCAACAGCCCGCGAGTTGTCGTAATCTGGGGGAAGAGACCTCGACCCAGTATCCTGATGCGCTGTCAGCCCGAAGTAGGACTGCGCCGAAGAATTGGGTGGAGCGACTCCCGCAAGATTTCCCTGCTGCGAAGTACCTGGGTACTACGCAAATACGGGCCCTATGAAGTATTGCGACAGGAATTCCTTCTCGCCAGCAACCTTGCATGAGAGGACTTGCGACGCAAAGCTATGCATGATAAGTGAAAGAGAATGATTTGTCTTATACTTCGTGGGGAACCGCCCAGCGGAAATACTGGTTCCACTTCGTATGGCACGCGCCCATGTACAAGTTCCTGTTCCCCCTGTGCATGTCCATGCACAAGTCGAGGGCATACTGGTTCTTGATGCGGCCGTGTTGAAACACCCACTGCTGGCTCTTCCTTCCGTTGCACTCTACCATATAGACGTTCTTGTCGGATTCATTCATGGTCAGGCAGAGAGTAGGGTTGAAACGCGATCTGATGTTTCCGTCGTAAGGCGAATTTGTTCGTGGATCCACAACCATGAACCACTTTTCGGCGTTACCTCCGTGGCAATATTCCATGTAGATGTTCATGTTGCTCTGGAAGAACATGCACAAGTCTCCCGTCCAGCCCTCAATAAGGCGAATCTGCTTTAACGACTCCGGGGTGCCGGGCTTGTATGTGACGCAAATGAAGGGCTGGTACTCATAGGGCGTGAATGTAAACCACCTTCCACATTTCTCGCAGGAGTAAGAGCCATTGTCCCCATGCAAGCAGAACTGGCAGTGCTCAGCCAGGTGCTTGTACGTCGCCACGCCACCGAAAGCCTGTCCACTCTCGCGGATGACTTTGCCGTTCTGGACGAGGTGCTGCACAAGCTTCCGCCCCGTGGTTGCTGAGAGATCTACACCAAGATCTATCCGTGCCTCGAGCCACTTGTGCACGGCGTCTGGATCGTCGCCGAAGTAATCAATCGCGTCAACAGGGTGAGTTTTACCCTGCGATAAGATATCATCTATTTGGCCGCGAACAATGCCGAGAGCATTGCGTTGGTCCACGATCTTCCCCCAGAGCATGAGGTCGCACTTGCGCCTCAAGCTCAACTGGGTTTCGACTTTGTTGCTGATGACTTTATCGGTTGCCCCGGGTGCAAGCGCAGAAACGCTGCTTTGAAGCTTGCTCGTGGATGATAGGCTCATGCGAAGAAGGCTCCGGCGATCGTCCCGGTGTTCGAGTCCGTCAGCCAGAGCCTGCCCGTCTTCGTCAGTCTCAAGTAGGGAGGATATGTATGTCAGTCAGTACCTGCTCGTCCTCAGTCTCGTCGAAGAACGATGAGAAGTCGTCGAGCTCCAGGTCCTCTTCACCAGACTCTTCAGCCTCGTCAGGGAAGAACGACGAGAAGGCGTCCGCCAGACTCTCCCCGTCCTCACCAGCATAGTCAGGGTTGAACGAGAAGACGCCCGCGCTGACTTCGGTAGGCTTCGGGGCAGCATCTACCGCCTCAGCCCCGGCAACGGGTTCCTAGGAGAGGACCGTCGCCGCCAGAACGGCGACGGCGGCCGCAAACCCGCGCAGCGTCCTCGTCATTTTCATGTTGCTCGCTTCAATGCTTCGTTTGCTTGGAATTGGCGTCTGACTTCGCGACGATTCAGGTTTGTATTCGCGCCATTGACTATGAGCCAGGCTCGATTGAGCACGCCCCGGCAGCTGGGCGCTGCATTCGATCCATGTGCAAGCTGATTGGATTCCGGCAAGCTGGCCGCTTCAGCCTACCAGGTGTGATAGGGCTAGGCCTAGCTAGTAGCTAGTACGTAGTACGTACTACGTACCCGGGTAGGTACGTAGTACCCGTGTCCGCAAAGAAGTCGTGGATGCACGGTTGCACAGCTCTTCTCTTGCATCTTGCATCCATGGGCCCGGGAATAAGCTTTGATTTATCAAGGAAAATAGGGCTTCCGGGCCAGGCTGCTTGAAGCTCGTACGTACTTACGTACAGTACGTACGTACCCGGGTACGCATACGTACCGCGTGCATTGGCCCTGACCTGGCGGGACTCTTGCGGATCTTTTATGCTAGGAATTTGTTAGGCCCAAGCTGCGTGGGCCGCTGGACAGTGGTCCAATCATTAACGAGCACGTTAACGACCGCCCAATCAACCTTGCAGAGCTGTTCGAGCTGCAGCTCGAAGGACGCACATAGCGAGTTCGGGGCGGAAGCGGGGGTTGCCAATTCAGGCCCTATTTCAGGGGACCGCGACGACCGTTATAATTAGATTTCGTCACGTGACTGCGACTCGGAGTGCTGGCTGGCAAGTTCCAGGACCCCAACAAGCTGCCTTTGGCTGCATGATTTTCAAGACCGACGCAAGATTTGTCCAGGCGACGACAGTAGTCTTTGGGCAAGCAGCCTGGCTAGCTCGGCCGACGGCTCATGAGTCATGACTGTTCTATTTCCAGAAGGTACGTAGCAAAGTATGGCGATGAGCAAACGCTTTGTCGACTGGTTGAGCAGCCTCCAGCACAACTAACGAGTGATCATCTCTAGCTAGCTCTCTAGAGCTAGGCCTAGAAGGATCGAAACGTACTGAAGATCAATGGTAGGCCCAGTACGCAGTACTTACGTACTACGTAGGCTAAGTACCCGTCACCAACGGTTTATTGCGCAAGTCAGCTGCGCAGTCCTTCTGAAGCATCTGCGCGCCAGCAAGCTCAGCTGGCTGGTGTACGCAAGAGATCCGTCCAGCGGCGCCCAGCTGAACGCGCGTCGAGGTGCACATTGCATACTGCCAGCCGCGCCAGCCAGTGGCACTGCAAGATCCGCGGACGACTGGCCGGATCGCCGGCCGGCCCGAGGCCTGGCCGCAGCGCAGAAGGCGTAATCTGCCTGCATCTGGCCACTGGCAGTCGCATCGAGCATGTGCTGAGCGTGAGATCGTTGCCGGGCTTGCCGGAGTCCAAGCCCGCAAGCTAGTTGATGACCGGGTCGAAAGGACATCAATCAAGGGTGAAGAAAGTCTTTGCAAGCCTTGTCAGCACGTGTACGGTCGTGCAGGCTTCATCAGTCGACAGGTTGCAGCAAGCAATTCTCTGGCAAATGCTGCAGAGCTGTGCAGACCGCTTGCAACCGCTTGCAGACAGACCCGGCCAGAGGCTGATGCTAGGAGATCTGCTAGGAACTTGGTACGGCGGCACGGCGTCGGGAGGGGAACGCTTGCAGCTGGAAATCCGGAGGATGTCTTCAACCTGTAGGCCTAGTAGCCCAGGTCGGGAGAAAGTACGTATGGTAGGCTCCGGACGACCGGGCCGGCAGCGCACAAGCCTCTCGCGTCGACTCGCTTGGCCTTCGCCAGGTCTCAAAAGTTGCGCCAAGAATGGAGCCGCGCGCGTTGGCGCCGACAGCTCTCTCCGCGAGGCTCCGTCGACCAAGCTCTGAGATCGACAAGTTGGACGCCGGTCGACTCAGTCCAGATGACGTCCGTCAGGCCGCTCCATTCCAGTGCGATGACTCATCATCAAGGTGGCACGAAGGCAAGCCCAGCTGACTGCAAACGCTGCCGCGCGGATCAGCTGGCAGGCGGGCCCAGGAGGAACAAGGGCAGCTAAACACCTTGCTTGCTTGCATGCTTGCAGCTTGCTACTACTGGTCCTACGTACTACTGCTCTACTCTACTTGTAGGTGCCATCGTGGTTGCCGTCGACCTCGGCGATGATGGCCTGCCACTTTTCCGCGACGCGGCGGAGCTTGCCGGCGTCAATGGTGAGCAGCTGGCGGTTGCGCATGAGGCACTTTCCGTCGACCCAGACGTCGCTGACCTGGTGGCGGTTGCAGGCGTAGACGAGATGGGAGACCACATGGTACGTGGGCATGCACGAAAGGTCAGAGAGGTCGACGGCGATCATGTCGGCCTGCTTGCCAATCTCGATGGAGCCGACCTTATCGGCGATGCCGAGCGCCTTGGCGCCGTTGATGGTGGCCATGCGCAGCGCCTGGACCGCGGGAATGGCGCAGGGCTCCTCGGCGACGCCCTTGGCGAGAACTGCCGCGAGCTTCATTTCCTGGAACATGTCGAGCGAGTTGTTGGACGAAGCGCCGTCGGTGCCAATGGCGACGTTGATGCCTGCGTCGACGAGCTTTTGCACGGGGCAAAAGCCGCTCGCAAGCTTGAGGTTCGACGTCGGGCAGTGCACGACGTGGGCCCCGGCAGCCGCGAACTCGCCGATCTCGTCTTCCTTGATGTGCACCATGTGGGCGGCCACGAAGTGCTCGTCGACGATGCCGTTGTCCAGAAGGTTGCGGAGCGGGCGGCACTTCTTGTCGCACTGGTGGCAAAACGAGGACGAGCGGTCGCCGCGCTCGCTGTCGTCCACCTCGCGCTGGGTCTCGTGCAGGTGGGTGTGGAACGGCAGGTTAAACTCGCGGGCCAGCTTGTGCGCCTTGACGAGGTCTTCCTCCGAAACGGCGTACGTGCTGTGCGGCGCGACGCAGAACTTGAGACGGTCGGTTCGGCCGCCGTAGTCCTCGAGCATCTTGCGGCCCTTTTCCAGGTAGTCGGCCGGCCCCGAGGCGTAGTTGGACGGAAAGCCAATGACGATGGCGCCGGGGAAGCCGCGGATCCCGGTCTCTTCAATGATCTCCGCGGTGGACTCGGGGAAGAAGTACATGTCGGCAAAGCAGGTGACGCCGCCGCGGATAAACTCGGCGCAGGCCAGCCGCGACCCCTCGCGCACAAAGTCCTTCGAGACGGTCCGGACCTCGGTGGGCCAGATCTTTTCCGTGAGCCACTTGTCGAGCTGGAGGTCGTCCGAGAAGCCGCGCATAAAAACCATTGGGGTGTGGGTGTGCGCGTTGACCAGGCCCGGCATGAGCGCGCAGTCCGGGCAGCGAATGACCTTCATGGTGGCCGTGGAAAAGGCGCCGTACTTGGCGTCGGCGTCATGCGAGGGCAAAATGTCCACGATCTTGCCGTCGCGAATGGCGACGGCGTGGTTCTCCAGGACGCGGTTCTCCGCGTCGACGGTGACGACGCTCATGGCGTGCACGATCTCGTCGCAGGTCTCCTTGGGCGATGCGGGCGCCTCTTCCTCCTTCGCATCGGCGGCCTCGTCGGCGCCGAGGCTGAGAAGGACCTCTGGGTACGCCTTGAAGTGGTTGAGCACCAGATGGACGGCGTTTTCGATCTTGGGCTGGTTCTTGTGCTGGACCTCGAAAAACTCCTCGAGGGTGAGCTGGGGCCCGATGCCGTTGGCCATGTTGTCGACGATGGCTAGCATGGCGTACGGGATGTCGAGCTCCTTGGCCAGCGTCGCCTCGTGAGCGCCGGTCATGCCGATGATCTCTCCGCACTGCGACATGAAGCGGATCTCGGCCTTGGTCTCGAAGCGCGGGCCGTTCGAGTTGACGTAGACGCCGCCGTCCATGGGGCGCTCGCCGCTGCGAAAGAGCGCCGTGAGGATCTCGGTGCGCAGGGCGTCGTTGAAGCCGGGCACGTTGTGTCCGCGTGCGTCGTTAAAGGTGGTGAGGATGTGCTGCGGGCAGAAAAAGTCATCGGGGAGCACGAGCGCCCCGATGCCGATGTGGTGGCGCATCGACCCCACCGAGCACACGGCGAGGATCGCGTTGACGCCGACCTGCTTCATGGCCGACAGCAGGCCGCGGAAGTTAACCATGTGCGGCGGGCTGTACTCCTTGTCCACCTCGCACGCGTGTCTCTGCGCGAACACGATGTCGAGCTCCTCGTTGAGCTCCTTGCGGCGCAGCTTGACCTTGCCGAAGTGGCCCGTGTCCACGACGACCTCCTCCATGGACTCGGGCGCGAACATGGCGCTCTTCAGCAGGCCGCTCCCGCCGATGACGCCGAGCACCACCTTGGCCGCGCCGCCGCCGCCCTGGGCGGCCGACGCCATCGTGATCGTGGCGCGCGCGCGCCTCTGATCTCAGGGCCCGCGGATCCGCAGGATATCCTCGCGAAATGTGGGCCACT
>KQ758850.1:10280087-10314328 GCA_001462505.1 Aurantiochytrium sp. T66 | reverse complement strand
ACGAGGGAGAAGTGAGTCCCCACGTAAAGGAATTCGTGACGGGAGGGAGGGAGCCTGATGAAGGGATCGAGATTGGCATGGACGAGGGCATGGACGAGGGCACGCCCGTTGGCGCAGCAGTCTTGGAGAGCGCGGCTTTGAGCAGAAGAATGTCAACAACGTGCATTTACGGGTTAGCACCAGCCGATTCGTACAATCTCGAGCGCAAGAGCGTCGAAGAAGTCATGGTGATCAATCTGCCGGCCTCCTGGCTTCAGACCAATTGCAACTTCTCCATGAGCCTCGGCTGATCGCGCCGTGGTCTTGTTCAGGATCATCAGATTCGTCCACCCGTAAAAGTTAGCATGCGGACATCGACGAATGTTAACACTACGAAAACCTTGCAAGGCCAATTCCGGCATCGAGGACTTGTGACCCGCACGCGAAGACTAACCAAGCCCACTCGATCAGGCTGCCGCCTCATCAGGGGGTGGGATGAGGAAGTGGGAAATGAAGTGGACGTGCGTGGGCGTGAAGCGTGTGTTGAGCTGCCACAGCGAAACGCCAGCTGCCCGTGCGCGATCGCCAGCCTCGATGACGGCATTTATCTGCTCCTGGCGTTTGAGCGGAACGTCTTTCCCCTCGGCGCTGCTCGACCGCGGCGGCTGGAAAAGCGGCGCATCGTACATGAAAAACACGATGAAGGAGGCGCAGGCGGTCGGGTCCGTCTCGAGGAGTAGACTAAGGTCCCCAAAGTGCCGCACGAGGCGATCGCTCAGACCCATGACGCGTTTCTTGCGTTTCGGGTCAAAGTTGGGATGGTCTTGCGTCTGCAAGAGCCCGAGCGGCGACTTGACCTCACAGAAGTGGTTCTCGCCAATGAGAAAGTCAATTTTAGAGGTCCCGAGCACACGCTCGCGCTGGACCCGGGCGTCTGGCTCACCAGCATCCTGCTGCTCCTCAGAGTCCGCGGGGTCCTTGGCAGGACTCTTTTTCCTCCTTTTTCGGCTCGGAACCGTCACTTTAGCATTTCCCGCGTCGAGCAGGCCGCCCTGGCGGAGAAAGTGCTCGACGTAGCGGTTGGCCCGGTTCTGATTGATCCCAATCCACGACAGCTCCGCATCCTTCGGCTCGTGGTCGAGCGAGATGGCCTCGACTGTAAAATCCGTCTTGGCCTTGGGCGATGTATTCGGGCTCATGAGGCACGGAGTGCCCCCGCGGTTAAAGTCTAGGCCGGCGATGTCCCCCGTCACGGGGCAGTGGCAGCGATGTACCTTGTCGCCATAGCGCACGAACATTATGAACCGGTTTGGTCGCGACTCGATGACGCCCTGCACGAGGGCCTCCGCAAATGCATACGGCCGCATCGCTTCTTCTGCTTCTTCTCTCTTCTTTCTACGTCGTCGTCGTCGTCGTCGTCGTCGTCGTCGTCGGGCACCTCCAAGATCTCTCCGAGGTCGCGGCGAGCTCCTCAAGGTCTCGAGCTTGAGCTCGCTCACACGTCAATTCGAGGCGCAAACGGTCTGCTGCTCGTGCCTCGATCCCGTCTTCGCGATGGCGTGCAACGAAGCACGCCTTGCTTGATCTCGAGCTGCTCGAGCTTTTCGGTCAATCAAGGACGCATAAATAATGGTCTGCAGCTCGAGGAGGAGTACGTCGACGAGTACCTCGAGTCCGTCTCCGCTTCGTTGTACGTCGGCACCGCTCCGGCACGGCGGCGGCACGCCTCCCCGCAAGTGGGCTATAGAGCATAAAGCATCGTGCGGCGGTAGAAATATTTGATTGATTTTGGATCGCGGTGTGGCGCACCTCCTCGCGCGACGACAGCAGGCCAATCTCGGGCTGAGTGATATAGGGCATAAAACAGTGTGTGACGGAGGGAATTCTTGAGTGGCTTTGGGTCGCGATGCAGCGCAGCTCTTCGCGCAAAGCGGCCAAAGCAACCGGGACAGGGACCCCGTGCCGCGCCGCCCGAGGCCGCCCGAGGCCGCCGCGCCGAGCGTCGGCTGCGGCGCGCCCTCCGTGCGAACTTGCGCTACGCTTCCCACCCCGTGCCGACCTCGACACGAGCGCAGCTCGGTGCGGAATTGCGGGAAATCGACCGCCGACATCGCGAGACCTCGAGGGCGCCCGTGCCGTGCTCGGGGCCCTGCGTGCGTGCGTAAGTTGAGGCGTGCAAGCGCAGGCGCGAGCGCGGGCACAGCGGCCACGAAGTTGCGAGCTTGCTTGCTGCTTGCTTGCTTACTCGTCCGCTCGCGAGCCCTCGAGATTTGCCGTGGAAACCATGGCGTCGTCACCGTCGCCGGCGGCGACGTCGACCGCGGCCGAAGCGGCTGCGAATGCTTCGCAAAAGCGCCAGGGCGCGACAGCGGAGGCCGCCTCGGTGCTTGAGGCTGCTGCAAAGGCGCGCGAAGAAGGCAATGCGCAGCTCAAGAAAGGCGACTTTGCCGAGGCCGTCGCCGCGTACACGCGGGGCGTCGCGGCTTGTGAGGCGTGGTGCAATGCAGCAGGGGCGGGCGACCAGACCAACGATGTCGTGGAAACGCTCGCGGTGCTGCTGAGCAATCGATCGGCCGCGCACTTGCGAAGAGCTGCACACCAAGAGGCGCTTGCTGACGCGGATGCTTGCCTGCAAAGAAAACCATGCTGGGGGAAAGCCTTTGGACGTCGCGGCGCGGCTCTCTGGAACCTGGGCCGCGTCGAGGAAGGCCTTGCGGCGTACGAGGAGGGCGCACGCGTCGACACTGAGAACGCGCATCTCCGGCAGGGCATTGCCCAGTGCAAGGCGCACCTCGCCTCAAGTGCAGGCGCAATGGCCGCGGACGCGAGCGCGGACGCGAGCGCGCAAGGTTCCGCAAAAGAGGACACAGCGGACACCGGGCCCGGGGCGGGCGACAATGTGGGGACGTCGAAGGATCACGCCGCAAGTGAGGAAGTCGAGGATCCGCTCGCGAGCTTTATGGACGACATCGAGGCCCTGGAGAGCAACCTCGCAGAAGCAAAGCAAAAGGCGAAGGCCAAACCCGAGGACGCGGCGAAGGTGCAGAGCGTGGTAGACCATGCCAAGGAAACAGCCGGGTGGACGGCGGTGAACCAGCTGGATCGCATATTGTGCAAGAACCATGAGTGGATCAATACCAACCCATTCGAGGTGCTGGGGATCAAGGACGAGAAAGCGACCGCGTTTGATGTCAAGAAGCGGTATCATAAGCTCTCGACGCTGGTGCACCCCGATAAGACGTCGGACGCGCGCGCCGAGGACGCCTTTGCTGAGGTGAAGCGCGCCTACGAGCGGCTCAAGGACGACGCGAGCAGGGAGCGCACGTCTACCATCATTGAGCAGTGCAAGGCCTCGGTACGGGCCGAGCGGGAGAAGATGCTTGACGAGGGCTATGCCCTCGCTGACGTCGATGCAAAGCTCGGGACGCTCGAAGCAGCATATGATCGCAAGATTAAGCTGGAGTTCGCCACGCGCGAGCGCGAGCGCCGGCAAAACGAGATCATGAAGCGCAAATACAACGAGCGCGAACTTGAAAAGGAGAAATCCGAGCAAGAATACTGGCAGTCTGTGAAAAAGGTCGAGGAGAACATGCGGGAGACGCGAGAGGTGCGCGCCAAGGCCTGGCAGGGTTTCTCCACCAAGCGTTTGAAGCGTAAGAAGTAGATACGCGCAATTCAGTCAGACGATTCGCGTTATTCAGTGACGCGGAGAGATGATGCAAATATTTCTGAGAACACTAAGCATGGTACGTGGTGTTGGATGAACTAGGCCTAGGCTGTCCTTCATTTTGAAAAACAAATGGAAATGAACAGCTTTATGAGTTTACGCTTGTAGGGCTGAAAACGCGCAACGCAGAGAAGGTCCTGATGTGCCCGACTGGCCGCTCGCAGATATCGCATTTGCGCCTCAGTGTCGCCCGGATGTCGATGCCATGAACCTAGACCGCAGCGCCGCAAACCTCGCCCCAAGACCCTCTCTTTCAGGTCGCCCCCGGACGCGACCTTACCACCCGGCAGCTCGGGAGCCCGCCCATGATAAGCCGCACTCCATCTGCAAAGGGACGGCAGCCGCCTTAGGATCCGCAGAATAGTCACAAGGCAAGGATCTGGCTCGGCAGGAGTGCAAGCATATGCTGAGATCCTCGGTTGATCCTGGGGCAGTCGATGTATCAGTCTAAGATTTTTGCGCAATTATTTTGGCACCTTGGGTTTCCAGTCGGGGGGAAACTCGAAGGGCGGTTCGTCCATAATGATATCTTCGCCGCTTGAGTGGTCAATGTAGTAAATGGAGAACTCCTGGACGTTATTGGCTGCCTTTTTGCGGGCGGCACCGTCCATGTACGGCTCGGGCGTCCGCGCGAGCATTTCAGCAATCTGTTGCTGCTGCTCTTCGGTAAAGTGGCTAAGCTCGGGAAAGTCAGGCCCCTGATAGACGCGGAGGCGCTGCATGCGTTGTTTGCGGATGCGGTTCTTGGGAAGCATGCCGCTGACCGCGCGCGTGAGCTGCTCCTCTGGCCTGCCCTTGCGTTCGACGAGGTCCCGAGGCGTCAGCGACTTGAGGCCGCCCGGGTAGCCCGTGTGCCACCTGTACAGCTTCTGGTCGTACTTGCGTCCGGAAAATCGCATGCTCTCTGCGTTCACGACGACCACGTTGTCGCCGTTGTCCAAGTGCGGCGAGAACGTCGGCTTGTGCTTGCCCATGATCAGCGGGACGATGCGCGTCGCCATGCGGCCGACGACCTGCTCGCGGGCATCGATGAAGTGCCACAGCACGTGGTTCACGCGCGTCTTGCCGCACGACATCGCTTCCGCGCGCCTCCGCTCGCCCGCCCGCCCGCTCGTTCGCTCGCGCGCGCGCCCCGGTGCCCTCCGTCGCGCTGCTGCTTCTCTGCGTCCAGTAGATCGCACAGCCGCAGCCCGGAGAGCGCCGTTCCTCCGCTGTTCCGTTCCTTTTCGTTCTTTGTTCCGTTCCGTTGCGTTCTTCGGCAGCCTCCGAGCCACCCGGAGAACGGCGGTATCGTCAAGCTTGACGGCGGCCGAAGTCGACCTGACCCGTCGAGCATATCATGCGCGCTCGCGCCGCTCGCCCGCTCGCTCGCTCGCTCGCGTACTGCGTGCCCGCGCCGCGCGCGAACCGGTCGCGGCCCGCTCGCGTCGCTCTCCGGGCCAGGGCTCGGGCCGCGGGAAGATAGATATAGATGGTGATGGCATCGAGCATGGCGACGATGCACGACGCGCCGGCACTCGTGGGCGGCGCGGCCGCCGTGGCCGCGGTGGCGCTCGCGCTCTGGCTTCTCGGCACGCCGCCGAGCCCAAGAGGGCCCGGCGGGAAGACGCTCGACCCTGTCGGAGGCAACCGCCTGAAGAATGCAGTGGGATACGCCATGGCGCTCGTGGCGAAACACCGAGAACGCCAGGCCTGCGCGCAAGCGTCTCTTGAGCAGCTCGAGGCATTCCACAGACCGGAGCCCCATCCGTTCTTTAACGAGTCGTACTACTTTCACGGCTGCGACAAAGAGTCTGGGGACCACGTCTCCACGCGCCTCAGCCGCAGGGGCAGTGGCGGCGACCAGAACTACGTTGTGCTCTTCCTGGACGTTGCCGGCGTCGGCATCTTTTCTCTCGAATGCGACAACGTCCCCGTCTCCGACGAGGCCCGTGCCTCGGGCCGCCCTAGCGCCTGCGGCCTCGAGTACGAGTGCCTCGAGCCCATGCGTAAGTGGCGCCTCCGCTTCGACGGCCGCATGCGCCGCGGCTGCTTCACGCCGACGCAGGCGCGCCAGCTTCAGGATAGCGACCTCGTTCGCGTCACCTTTGACCTCGTCTACGAGCGCCAGACGCCAGTGTTTTACTATATGCGCGACGACTGCGCGGAGACCCTCGCGAGGAACCTTTCGCAAGAACCCTGGGGCCTCCAGTTCGCCAAGGTTTGTCTGAACCGCTCAAAAAACCACGGCCATTACGAAGACTTTGGCGCGCTCCGGGGCACAGTTGCTATCGAAGGGATCGCCCCGCGGCAGTACGAGTTCGCCACCTTTCGAGACCATTCGTGGGACATTCGCCGATGGGCGACCATGGACAGCGTGCTGATTCTCCTCGTTGCACTCAAGGAGCCCCTACGGCTCTTTGGCCACGATTACTGGTTTCTCGACCTGACGCTCGTGTCTATGCCCGGAAACACGAGCGGCGTCGCGCGCTACAGCACAGGATACATGCTTCCTCGCGAGGACCTCGACCCGGACGCGCCCGTGCTGTGTCTCACGCGCGGCACCTCCATCTTGGACATTCCGTGGGTGCGTCAACCCGATGGGTCCCGCGTCCCAGAGGCCGAGACCGAAGTTTTGATGTATCTGCGCCCCGAGCCTCTTCGCCCGGCACAAAGCGGCAAGGATGCCAGCGTGCCAGTGCGCATCCGCGTGAGCGGCGACGCACGGCGCCTCATTTACTATCCGGACGAGAACCAGTTCCAGTACATGGAGGACGGACTGGACTTTGTCATCACCAACCTCGCTTCGGACCAGACCGTCCACGGCGTGGGCAGTCGACAGAGTGGGTTCCGCCAAGGGGACTTTGACCCATCGCTCGGCGGATGCGGGTGAAGGAGCACATTGTGGCAAGGCCAAGACCTCTTCGCCGCCCGCCCGCCGCTGCTGTGTACCCAATCCCATTCTGCGGAGTCCCGGCAAACGGGGTCTCTCTATCGTTGGATTCCGGGACTACGTCATGTGATTTTCTGTTTTACTGTGTGCAAGCACGCATCTAGCTACCTGTGACTGAGTGAATGATGGGGGGACCATTCTACTCGCAAGCCGGAGCAATACGGTGGATCGTGTCGTGGTCCTCGCAGGTGTCAAGCTTGCCGTCGCGCAGGGCCTGCCACCACTTGCCGAGGAACATGCTCTGAATGTAGCCGAACCAGGGGGACACCAGCGTGCCCTTCTCGGGGGCCTCCTCGAGGAAGGTCTTGAGCTCGTCCTCGGTGAAATACCGGGCCTCGGCGACCTCGTTAGGGGACGGGTTGAGGTCCACGTCGGCCTGGATGACCAGCACGTGGTCGATCTCGTGCTCGCCCCACTGCGTGCCTTCCATCTTGGCAACGTAGTGGATGCGGGTCAGGTAGTGGAACTTTTCGATGGGGACCTGCTCCGCCTTAATGCCAAGCTCGTGGCCCAGCTTGCGGATAGCCGCGCGCTTGACGCCGAGGGCGTCCTTGAGCTCCATCTCGTCGTCGGTCCAGAGCGGGTGGCTGCAGCACGTGTTGGCCCAAAACGCAGGGAAGGTGATCTTGTCATCCGACCGCTTCTGCAGCAGCAGCTTTCCCTCGGAGTTGAACAGAAACACACTAAAGGCGCGGTGCAGCAGACCCTTGTCAATGTTCTCCGACAGGTGGGTCTCCAGCTTGGAGCCAGGGCGCTCGGCCTTGTCCTGGGTGTCCACCACGATGACGCGCTCCTCCATCAGGGCCACCTGGGTGGCATCGAAGCTCTGTGCATCGCAAAGAAGAAGTGCCAACCGGTTAGTCTCTCTGCGCTGCTTTCTCCCCGGAAGGATATCGTGCGCCACGGGCAGGCACTTCTGGCGCGCGAGCCCGAAAGCAAGGCGCGCGCGAGCGAGGTCGCCGTCGACGTCCACTTGCGAATACGGTCGCCCATGGACATGCACGACCACGCAACGCAACGCAACTGCCCTTGCCCTGCGCCTCCTGCGTCGTCCGCCGAGGGCCCGGCTTTCCCCCTGGCCGCGCGCGCGCGCGCGGAGGTCCCCTCGAAGGCTCTCGCGCCGCGACGGCGATGTTGGCGCCACTCGTGGCGTCATCATTCCATCTCATCTCATCCCATCTCATCTCATCGTGGCGCTCCGGCCGCGCGGGGCGGCGCGGGGCCGCGCGGGGCGAGGCGACGTACCTGGAGGTCGGGGTTGGCGGCCATGGTTGCGAGCGGGGAGGTCGGGAAGTCTCCGGTCTATGTGATAGTCTGCGTGTTCTTGGTTTGCTCGGGTGCGTAGTATGCGATATGTGGCGCCCAAGTATGCGCATACGCGCTAATAGCCCGGCCGGCAGGCGTCGTTTCATCGTCGCTCGCCGGGCGCGCGGGCGGCCAGCATTCTTCTTCAAGCGAACTCGCAAGCGCGTCGCAGAAGAGGCCAGCGCGGCGGTAACAGGAGACCTCCGGCCTTGCTTTTGACGAGACGAGCGAGGCGTCTTGCCTCTCCGAATTCGCAATCATCTTCGGCAAATCTTTGCGTTGTACCCCCTCCGGCACGCCTGTGGTTGGGATTAATGTATGAGCAGTGCGCGTTGAGGGGGGCAGTGTGTGAAAGCTAGCGCCCACGGGGAGGAGGGGCAGAGAGTCGTCTTAGACCTTGCAAGTCAAGTTCATAGCGGCACGGACGAGAGCCTTGCGGACTCCGGGTTTCACGCCGCGTAGCCGCCTGTATTATGCTGTAAAATTGCTGAAGGTTCGCAACGAGAAATTATCAAATCTTCTTCTTCTTTCGTCTGCAGTGGCTGCCTGCCTCTTCATGGAGTTTTGGAGGAGTCATTTGGAGCGCGGGGGACAATCGTCCGCGCGAATTCTTCAGGACTGGGCAAGAGCCAAGACGAGCCTAGGCTAGGCCTAGCCTAGTCGAGAGCCAGAGACGAGGTTCGTATCGGTTGTGCATAATGAAAAATCGGATGATATAAAAGTGATAATAAAAATGTGGGTGGGTTGAGCGGAGGGACCGATTCCTGGTCACGACAATGATGAATGACAAATGAAGACAGGTGCAGGGTTTGGCCTGCTGGCAAATGCGGGCGCGCGATCAGTAGAGGCTCATGGAGAAGTCGCACGGGGTCTGAAGCCAGGAGACCGGGTCGTTATTGTTGTCTGCGTCCCGCGAGACGTCATTGAACTCGCGGTCCTCGTAGATAGACTTTTCGATGGCGCAGGTCCTGGAGCAGAGCTTGGTAATCCAGGGACTGTTGGCGTCCTCGCGGAACTGGAAGCGGACCTCGGAGTCGAGGCGCGTGCCGCAGGGCGACTTGCGCGTCTCGCGAATCATGCGCTTGCGCCGCGAAAAGGTGAAGGTGATGCTGAGGCAGCCGTCCTCGAGCGTGGCGACGTAGGTGGCGTGCGATTGCGAGCGCTCCATGGGCAGCGGGGGCGGGACGTCCCAGCGGTGCTCCTTGCCGTCGAGAATGTAGCGCTGGAAGCCCGAGGAGAAGAGCTTGGCGTTACTCTCCGTGTCGATGGCGCCAGGGCAGTGGGTGATCTTGACGTAGGTTTCCATGTAGCGCACCATGCGGCGGAGGATGAAGGGAACGCCCATGGCCTCGCGGATGCTCTCGAGCACGTTGAGCGTCTCGGGCGGGCGGATGAACTCGCCGGTCATGTTGTTGCGCGGGTCCTGGTTCGGGACGAAGGCGAGCTCGTTGCTGAGCGCGAGGAGGAGATCGGCGCCCTTGGGCTTGCGGCGGTGCTGCGGGCGCGGGGGGCCCATGTTGACGGACGCCGCGTCGTAGATCGGCTGCAGGCCCTCGATCTCGTAGACGGCACGCGGGCTGTGGCGGTCCTCCTTGCGCGGGCTGGCATCCGTCTTGTCATCGTCGTCGTCATCCCCGTCGGTGCTGTTGCCGCCCGAGACGCTGCCGTTCTTTTTCAGGCGGGCGGCGGCGGCGGCGGCGGTAGCGGCCATGGTCTTGAAGGTGTTGGTGTAGTGCATGATGTTCTCGTTGAAGCTGCGCTCCGCCTCGGCCGAAGGGCGCATGGGGTCGCTGGCGGCGGCGGCAGCGTTGCTCCACGAGTTGTGGTGCGTCTTGCTGTTATTCGAGTTGTTGGCGCTGGGGTCCTTGGGGTCCCAGACCTGCGTCTTGAACAGAAAGTAGAGCTCGTCGATGCTGATGCGGTAGCGCATGAGGAACTTGCAGAGAAGGTCGAGGAGGATGGAGAGCGCGAGCGAGGAGTGGCTGGAGGAATCGCAGTTGAGGCTTGCGCCGCAGAGCGCGGACTTGATGGTGGAGGTAAAGTCCTGCTCGTCGATGAGAAAGTAGGCAAAGTCCTTCATGATGTCGACGAACTTGAGCGAGCCCTGCGCCTCGTCTGCCGAGTGGTCGAGCACGCTAAAGTCGAGGTCAAAGGGCTGGAAGTCGTCGAGAGAAGCGAGGTCGCCGCCGATGCTGCCGCGGTCGGCCGAGCCCTGGAGCGTCCCGTCGTCGCCGTCGGCATCGAGATCGCTACTCGAGCTGCTGAAGAAGTCCATGCAGTCCGAGATTGACTTGCTAAAGTCGTCGACCGAGACGACCGAGGTGGCGTCAGATCCGATCTGGATGCTCTTGTTTTCGGCGGCGAGGTGCGCGAGGGGCGTGCAGCTCTTGATGTCGAGGCGCAGCAAGCTGCGCAGCACGTGGTACAAGAGAGTGCGGCGCTGCTCGAGCGTGGTGGGAGGCACGACCACGCCGACAGGGGATCCGGGCACGGTGGCGAGGAAGCTCTGGTTCTCTTGCGACCCGGAGGCGCGGCCGCGGCGCTGCTGCTGGCCCATGTGGTTGTGCGCCGAGGAGATGGGCTTGGTGAGGGCCTCCATGTTGACCATGAGTCCACCCCTGCTGGGGTTGCTGGCCCGATGAGAGCACTTCTTGTTGTGCATCTTGGCGTCGTGGTGGTGATGATGATGATGGTGGTGGTGATGGTGGTGGCCGTGGCCGGGAAAGTCGGTGTGGGCGGACACGTGGTCGGCCTCGAACTTGATGTCAGAGAGGACGTCGGTGTCGTGGCCCTCGTCCATGGCCGCCATGGCGGCGAAGTCGTCGTGGCCACCGAGAATGTCGACGTGGTCGAGGGCGCGCATGCGCTTGGCCTGGCCGGGGTGCTGCAGGAGGCCGCCGACCATGTTGTCTGTCTCGGTGTGGTAGTGCGAGGGCGCGCCGAGGGCGTTGCGGGCAGAGCGTTTCTTCATGGGCTTGGCGTTGTTGTCCATTTCGGCCAGGAGCGGGAAGGCGGCGCCGCGACCGCCGATGGGGTCCAGCCGCAAGATGGCCTTGGAATCGAAGGCCGGGAAGGCCGGGATCGGGCTTACGAGCTCGAGGGGCCTGTCCTTGGCGACGGGGATGGATTTTGGCACGGCCTTGTGAGAGCGCTTGCTCTCGTCCTGGAGCTCGAGCTGCATCTTCAGCTGCGCCGGAAGGCGCTCGAGGTTCTGCCTTTGCCTGCGGCGGCAGAAGAGCGTGAAGGAGGGCGTGTCGACCGAGGTGACGACGCGAAAGTTACCCGGCGATGCCTCCTCGAGGACATAGGCGCGGAGGACGTGCTCGCTCTCGCACGTGTGCTTGTTGGCGACCCACCCGTAGTGCCAGCCGCGTTTTGCCTTGTTGATGATGAAGGTGGCCTGCGCGCCGCTCGAGAAGATGGACCCGTCTTCGAGCTCGCCCTCGAGCCAGGGGTTGAAGTGCTCGGTTTTCGTGCGCAGGTTTTCGGACACGCGAGCCGCGGTGACGACCTCGCCGACGCGAAGGCCGGGCTCCGCGTCGCCCTTGGTGGGGAGCTTGACGAACTCGGCGAAGATGCGGAGGCGCTTGAGCTCCGGGTTTTCGACCTCGAGGAAGACGGGTCTGCCGCAGAAGCCGCGCAGCTTATGTTCGTCCGAGCACAGCGGGAAGCATCGCAGGTTCTTGAGCCCGCTACGCTTGTTGTTGCGCTGGTACCGCCGCGTGTACAGGTGCGCGTCCACGAACGACACGAGCATCTTCGCCTGCTTGGCCGGGCCTCTGCTCGCTCACCTCCTCCGAGCGGCCGGAAATGGACGTATGTATGTATGCACGCTCGCTCCCGAGCGTCCTCCAGCCCCTCTCCTCTGGATATGCGGCTATGCTCTGCTCCTCCGCGTTCGTCCAGGCAGGCGAGGAAGGACTCCGTCCGAGCGAGATCGATCGCGCTCGCAGTCGTGGCGTACGCGGCGCGCGCAAGTCACTAGTGCGCGTGGCGAAGACTGTTTGCGACGGCTCGAACCCCGGGTTTAGAGGCCGTCGTCTGAGAACGATTCGAGGAAAGAACGAACGAACGAACGAACGAACGAAGGCCGCCACCGCGCGCGCGGGGATGAGACGATCTGGTCGGTCGGTCTCCGGCCCGCTTCGACGGCGAGCGTATGCACGGGGCTCCTCGCGCCGCGCAGCGAGCGCAGCGCAGCGCAGAGCAGCGGCCGTCGTCGTCCGCGAATGGTTTGCTATGGAGGATCGATTTGAATGATTGATTGCCTGCGATAACGCAAGCACGCACGCACCAGCGCAGCGCACCAGCGCAGCAGCACGCGCTCGATCCCTCCCTCGAGCACGCGCAGGGGCGGGGGCCGAGGCGCGGCGAGGCGAGGCGAGGCGAGGCGAAGCGCGGGCGGCTGAGCCGAGAGAGGCTGACTCGAGGCGGAGTCGAAGCGGGTTTGGCTGGCGAGCGGGTCTGGCGAGCATCTCATGTTATGTTTGATGTTGTGAACCGCACTGTTTCAAATGCAATGCACTCACATTTACTACTCACATTCAAAATGAATGGATTTTAAAAATGGAACGAATGCGATCCCGATCTCACCGCCCCACAGCTGCAGGCGCCGGGCCCACTGAAGAGGCCCCTCTCCCCCGCCACTGCCGTGGCGTTCCTGATTCGGCGGTGATGATGATGGTAAAAAGGAAGGGGGAGGGGGGGAGAAGGAAAGGATCCCCGCGAGCCGCGAGCCTTTCTAATTCATTTCCTATTTTCTCCATCACCGACGACGCCCGCCCATGCTGGCAGCTGGCCCATGCTGGCCCATGCTGGCTGGAACCAGCCCTGGTCGCCCTGGCGGTTTTTGGCTGGCTGCAGAGTCAGTCAGCGCAGCGCAGCGCCGCCGGGCCGAACCTCCTCGCCTCGCCTCGCCTCGCTCCCGCTGCAAGCCTAATAATAAGCCTACTGCTCGCCATGTCGCTTTTCAGCTTGCAGATTGCAGCTACTATCTATTATTATTAGAAGCCTATAAAGAACGCAGCCACAGCCGAAGCCGGACCCGGCAGAACTTCGGCATGCATGCCTGCCTTCTTCTTCTGAGACCAGACGCGGCCGATGACGCCGCCGCGCGGCACGGCGCCACGAACGGTCGATCGAACGAACGCCGCACCGCATGAACGGCCGGCCCCAGCAACTGGAGCAGTGCCTGCGAGGCAGTGCGAGCCTGCGCGAGAAGGAGACCGGCCGGTCCGGCGAGCGGCGGCAGCGGGGACGGACGCACGCTGTCCCACGGCTTTTGAAGCTGGGAGCGCGGCCTTCCTTGTCAGTCAGTCAGAAGTCTGGGACCTTGCCGACGCCGGCGGCCGGCCATGCGATGCGGCCTGGAGGACGCCGCGCGGGGGCCGGGAGACGCACACCACGTGGTCGACCAGTCCAGACTCCAGATCATCTCTAGCGATGACTCATGGCTGGCTTGGGATAACGATTTCTGTCTTCTTGAGATTTCTTGGATTTCTTGGGTTCAAATCTCTGGCAAGAATTCAATCAAATCAAATCAAATCAATTCAAATCAAGTTGAGGTGCGCGCTGACCGACCGCGAGGAATCCTGGGACCCACATCTTGAACAAGGCAAGGCAGCGACGTCGTTGCCTGCGCGCTCGCTCGACCCGTTCGCCGACCGGCGGAGAATCTCCGACGCGACTCCGAGTCACGAGCTAGGCACGGACTCCGAGTCCAAGGCTCCAAGGCGAGCTCCGAGTCAACGCGTGGCCACACGTCAAGAAGGGCGTTCTTTTTTTCTTCTCTTTTTCTTTTTCCTCTTCAGTCGGGAAGGAGCACTGTCTGTCGTTTGAGAGCCTGGGGTCCCTCGCGCGAGTCTTGACATCGGTCCTCCCCAGGACGCTGCAAAAATGTCCCCTTTCAAGCGTGCTTCTTTCCAGTGGTCTGACCGTGCAGGGACGTCCGGAATGCCCCCGTCCTCATGCCCTCGCACTTTCGTTCGAAGAAGCTTCCGCACGGCGGCGCGAAATCCGGACCCGACGCGTATTCTTGCACGGTACCCCCCTTGACCGCGCCGGAAGAATTCGGCCGCTGGCATCAGGGGGGGGCAGCGACAGTGTATGTGGACGGAATGAGGCCGACCCTGAAAAACGACGAAGAGGTCGTCTAAGCCGGGGTGCTGTGGGGAGCTGCGGGCGGCCGAATCGGGCGGCCGCGCACTGCACGCACTTGTGTGGCGTCCCGGTCTTTCTGCCCGCCCTGTATCTTTGCGACGACCTTTGATTGTTTGCCGAAGGGCGATCTCATCATCTCATCTCGGGCCTCTGCGGCGACTCCGCCGACGCCGGCGCGCGACGTTTCTCTGTCTGGGACTTATCTGATCTGGCATGGAGAAGAAGCTTTGGAGCCAGGACTCTTTTGTCTTTCTTGATGAGGTTTTTTGAGCCGGACGCGCGGGTGGGCCGTGGCGAGCGATATCTCATCATCGCAGCGATGACGTCGTAACAGGTTGGTTGTGCAGCTTGTGCTGTGCACGTATAGCATGGTACTACGTACGTGAAACGTGGGAAGAAGCGCACCTTCAGAAGTTGTTTCGTGGTTCATCACAGCATCACAGGGGGCGTTCATTCCATTCTGGCTCCATCATCATCGTGATGACCGAGCAACATACGGAACGTTCGTACGCCGTGCATCATGATCATCCATGCACGGCCGCACTGCGAACGTCCATGATTTACCCACGTGCCGCGCCTTTCAGCATTTCGACGCGGCGCTTTCCGAGTCCCGACTCGTCCGTCGGTCGCCGCATCGACGCTCGCTCGCTCGCTCGCTCGCTCGGACCCTGCTGGCCTTTCGACAAGGCTTTTGACAAGGTGGCCACTGCTGGTCCCCGTCCTGAGACTCCTCGCCAAATCGTGTGGTCCCGAGGGTGGGAGCACGCGCCAGCCAGGCATCGCTCGCAGGACAAGGTCACCGGTCCTCTCAATCCACAAAGACGCAAGGAAGGCACCCCACGTGCCAGGCTCGGGAAGCGGCGCCACTCTGAGAGGAATTCGTGCCAAAGCGAGCGAGCGGGCGGGGTATCGTGATCGGGCGAACGGCGGCCAGGCCCCGCCCCTCACTGCACCGCACGGCGCGGGGCAACATGATCGCCGTGGCTCGGTCTCTCCCTCTTGATCCACCAGGGAATATCTATGTCAATCACTATCAAGGCGGCGTTCAGAGAAAGTAAGGTCAAGTGAAGTAAAGTAAAGTGAAGTAAAGAAAGTAAAGTAAAGCGGACCGCTCGTGTGCACAAAATGAACCGGCGGCTTCTGGGCCGGTTCAACTTCTGCAACCGTGGTCGCCGTCGTGGAGGCATCGACCGCCCGGCCTCGCGACGTTGGCGGAGACCAGGCACCGCGACTTGGTTGATGATATCACATCCCGGACGTGCCGACCGGCCACTTGCCGGTGCGGCACGACGGCCAAGGCGCACCGCTCGCCAGTGCCGAGATGAACTTCCATGATGAACGGTCGGTCGGCAGTCGTCGGTGCAGCCGCAAGTTTTCAGTAAGGCTGTCTGCAGTAGGCTACGTACCACGTACGTACGTCAAGGTGACGTACTACGTACGTACCCGGGTACTACGTAGGCTACGAGGTTCTGCCTACGTCAAATGAACGCGAGCGGCAATGATGACGCTGGCGCGAACTTGCCAGATTCTGCCAGGTTCAAGTTGACAGTTTTGTCGATGAGGATCCTGCAGAAGCCGCAGAACCCGAGTGTAGTACGTACCGGGGGGTAGGACTTCTATCCTGACCGGCCCGAGCAGCCTTGGCATGCCAAGGAAGCATCATCTGTGAGCCGAACATACGGTTTCTGCTGGCCCTTGCGCAGATCTAGCGATCCAGCCTGTCACTGATAAGAGGGCCGAGGAGAACAAAGGAGAGACGCGAAGCACAGAGACAAGGACGACCACGGCCTCGAAGAAGATCCGCAGCGGTGGCCCGCGATCTTTGGGCTGCCAGCGAGGCAGCCCGAGGTGGAACGTGCCGAGCGCCGAAGCCAAAACGTGCTCGCAGTCCTCTCGAAAAAGGAATTCCAGAGGATCAAGGAGCTTGAGAAAGAGCTGCATGCTCTTGCCGTGCGCTGGGACCTCCGAGGGATCAAAGTAGCGAGAGTTCTTCGAAGCCCGCACCATGGATCCGAGAGAAGAAACCCGGGTCCTCGTCGCCGAGCTCATATACCTACGTCAAGGCCATGCCGCTGCACAGAGAACGAGCCGTCAGATCAGCGGGTCCCGAGAGCAAGATTGCAAAGAAAGCGCCCGCCTTGATGAATACTTGGAAAAGCCTAATCGAGGACTTTTCAACTTAGGCTTGCCGTGGACTCCGGGCTCGGATGTAGGCGCCTGGAAACGCTCGAGGCTGACACAGACCGCGAGCGCCCGTGCGCGGCGGAACTTGCATCAGTGGTCCGCTGAGCTCGACGCCTTGAAGGAGTGAAACCGTACTTCGCAGATCTGCCGCCTCTGGTCCTGCTCGCACAGCACGGAGCCGGCAGCCAATCCGCATGGCCGAGTCTCCATAGCCTGCCTTCAAGCTGAGGCGGCCTGAGACGGAGCGAGGTGATTTACAGGCTCGCGTTGCACGTCTCGAGGAAAAATTGCGCCGCGTCATGGTCCAAGCAAACCAAGTGGAGCCCTCCAGACCGAGATGATGATGGCTTTGCGGGAGCGGGATGTCGCTGTCGTGGAGGAATAGGTCCAAACTCTGCGCACGATGTATGGGGAGAGCAGCGCATTGACGCTCTGAAATTTGGTGTCCCGGTCAATGAAGCACGCGCCGAGGAAGCGCAAGAGTGCGCCGACGAAGGCTCTCGAAAAACGAGGGCTCGAGCGACTA
This sequence comes from Aurantiochytrium sp. T66, assembly GCA_001462505.1. Classification (NCBI taxonomy): domain Eukaryota; class Bigyra; order Thraustochytrida; family Thraustochytriidae; genus Aurantiochytrium; species Aurantiochytrium sp. T66. Next base: position 10,297,516 of record KQ758850.1, on the reverse strand, counting down.
CTTCAAAGATCAGGTGAACACCATGAAAAGGTTGTGGCCGGACTCGAGGCCGTGGCCAAGCTGCGCGCCAATCTGAGCATAAGTCGCGCCGAGGCGGAAGGCACGGAAGATGGCCTCTGAGCGCCTCGAAAGCCAGGCGCGCACAGCCCAGGCGCGCAAGAAGTACAGCCTCGTGCTGGCATCGCGGCAGATGAGCGGGAAGGTCAGCGGAGCGCAGCGATTGGCCTCAACGTAGACTGATTTAAGGCTGTGCGGAGGACAGCGGCAGGAAACGTAGAGAATGAATCTGTTGAAAAGTTGAGAATAATCTTCATGTGATGATGATGATGATGATGATGATGATGTAGATTCCGCCTTGTAAGCAGACTGCCTATTCATAGCCTTTTCATCAAGAGATCCAGTTATTCTTCCCTACTCTTGCCGCTGCCTTCTTGCATTCATCTTTCCCCTTGTCACCTTCCACGACCCGCCAAGACGACCCCACAAGTTCCCGCAGGCTATTACACGGACTATTGCACGGACGATACACTTTCAGCTATTTTGCGGCGGCGCCCTTGGGCGCCTTGGGCTTGAGCGAGTGCTGCCATGCCACCTTGCGGTTCGTAAGAATGCGCAAGACCTGAATTGAGGCGTCCAGGACCGCGTCCTTGCCCACGAGCCTGACGCCGCCGCCCGGGGCCCGCGTGGTCCCCTCTGCACGAATGAAATCGCCCTCGAGACGAAAAGCCTCAACGGCGTCGTGCTTGAGCGCCGAGAAAATGTCCTCCACCGTGGATCCCGGCAACGCCTGCAGGCACTCGCGCCGCTTGGCGGACTTGAGGTCCGTCGACGGGTAGACGAGTGTGGGTTCGCGCAGCGCCACAGCAGAGCTGATGCAGTCCACTACGCCCGTCGACCCGAAAATCTCGATTACCTTGCGCGCGGCACGCAGCTTCATTTGCAAGGCGGCGGCCTCCGGATCGCTGTCGGCAACGGCATCTGCCCCGGGCGACCCAGCTGGACTATCGAAGCTCCTCGACCCAAATTCGTACGTGATCTTTCCTTCGGCGGACATTGAAAGAAGACTGGTCTCGAGCATCGCCGTACACGGCACGGCAACGTAGCCCTGCTCGAGGGCGACTTTCTTTGCGTGCGCGAGCTTCTCCAAGCCGGCCGCCTGGCCCACCTTTGGGTTGAGCACGAGCTTGTCGCACTTGTTGAGAGCGAGGCACATGGGGAAACGCACGCTGAGGAAGTGCGCAATGAAGCGATGCAGATCGGCGCGCGTCCAGTTCTCCGCGCCTATGGGGTCCAGCTTGCTTCGCGCCGCCGCGGCCGTCACAATGCTCCGCGTCGGGCCCTGGTAACCCGTGAGCAACGCCACGAGACGGTCCTCCGCTGCGTGCTCCGAATTTCGTGCCCGCGCGGCGCGCACCACGCCCCGCCACTTGGCGATGACGTTGCCGAAGATCCACCGGTGAAGCTCCTCGCGCACCCACTTGATGTCATCTTCAGCGGAAGACGCGGACTGTATATCGTCCATGACGGCGACCCCGTTCCGGTCGCTCGTCCCAGACACGTCTACCACATGGATGAGCACGTCGGCGTCGCACAAGTCGTTTAGGAACTTGTTACCTTTGCCCTGGCCCTTGTACGCGCCCGGGATGAGGCCGGCCACGTCTTTGATGAGAAGCGGCAAAAGCCGCCGCCCCTGTCCGTCGCGACCGTGCTCCGAAGCAAAGGCCTCGTCCTCCGGAGCGGTCGTTCGGTCGCTCTCATCATTCGAGGCCCACCAGCCCACGCCGTAGTTGGGCTCAATTGTCGTGAAAGGGTGCGCCGCCACCTTGGCGAGCGTCTGCAGCCGAGTCGTGCAGCAGAATAAGGTCGACTTGCCTGCGGAGGGCTTGCCTACGAGACCCACGACGAATTTCTTCACACCGCGACCCTTGGCAACGTGGCCCGCATCCTCCACGGGTTCCTTCTGCCGACGAGCCACCTCGAGACAGGCATCCTTTGTGGCGTTTTCCACGAGTTTGTTTTCCGCCTCTTCGCCAGGATCCTCATCCCAGATCTTCCGCGTGCCAGGCAGCACATCATCATCGTCGTCGTCCTCGTTGTCATCATCGTCTGCCACAGTGGCGCCTGCGGCTGCGGCGTTGGAGTCGCTGCGTGCCTGGGCTAAGGAGGCAATATTGTCCGGGTCCTCGAGCCAAGTCTCGGCGGCTGAAATGGCGGTGTACACGCACGGCATTCCAGCCTGCGCCTCAAGCTCGGCGCGGATGTGCCGCAAAAGCGCGGACTCTACGCGTTGCGGAAATTGGAGCATGCCGAGCGAGTGCTCGATCTGGACGCGCGGGGACTCATCCGGGTATGAAGGCGGGTAGGTCACCACGAGCGCTAACTTTTCGTGCAAGGGGGAGCCCTCGCAGGCGAGACGGAACTTGAGCGAGCCGCACGGGTCCTGCGGTGCTTGCGGCGCAGGTTGCAGCACCACCATGGTGTCTGGGTAGATCGATTCGAGCGCCTCCATCTCGTCGCGCTGCTCGCCAGCCGAGTCCTCCGAAGCGCACAATGACGGAGCGGCCTGCTTGGGTGCGGCACCGGACTTGGGGTCCTCTTCCTTGGATGCTGGTGCTGCCGTTTGCTGCGCCTCCTGGCGCTGCTCCTGCTGCGGCGGCGGCGAAGGCGGCGTGACTGACTCGTGAGCGAGAATGCGGTCATACTGCTCCTCGAGGAAGGAAACGATCAGATTCCGCGCAGGGGCATTGGAGGGAATGAGATGGCCTTGCTCGTGCACGTAGGTCTGCGCGCCCACGAAACGCTCGGACAGCTCCAAGCTTGACGCGACGTCCACGACGCGGTCCGTCTTGCCCATGATGTGCAGGCTCGGCACGGAGATGCGGTCGAGCTCGGCGTCTCGCCAGAAGGCCGGCATGCTGGTCATGCTCGGAGCCCCGCCAAGGATGACGAATTGGATGCCCTGCGCAGTCGGCCCCGGCCCGGCACAGTTGGTCCGCCAGCGTCAGGACCTCCGCGAGGCACGCGCAATCCGCGGCAGCGACAAACTAAACTTACGGGGAACGTGGACGGGAGCGCCGCCATGCGCGCTGCGGCGGCGGCGCCCATGGAAAACCCGATGACGCCGTCGAAGGGCCCCTGCTCCCGCCAGACCTTCTCGAGCGCGGCGAAGGACTCGCGCAGCGATGCCTCCTTCTCCGCGTCGCCGGCCTGGTGCCTCCACCAGGTCCGCGTGGGCACGCTGTCGCCCTCGCGCAGCGGGAGCTCGTGCGGCGCGTCCACGAAGACGAGGTCCGCCATCCCGCGCGCCTTCTTCGGCAGCCAGCCCAGCCGCGCGCGCAGGATCTCCTTCGTCTGGCTGCTCCCGTGCAGGCACAGCACGCGCAGCAGCCGCCCGCCGGCCGCGGCCATCCTCGCTCGCGCCTGGGATCGCCCGCGGCGCCGGCGGTCGATGGCGATGGATGGTATGGTTTGTATGATGATGGTGGTGATGGCGATGATGATGATGCGGATCATGACGATGATGGTGATGATGATGATGATGATGATGATGCTCGTGATGATGCAGCAATTTGTGATGCAGATGATGCAGATGGTGCAGATGATGCAGATGATGCAGATGATGGTGATGATGATGATGATGATGATCGACGACAATAGGCTAGCAGTCTCAGAGAACGATCTGAGAACGTGAGGCGACGAGTCTGAGGAATTCGAGCTTGAGCAAACGAGATAACGATTCCCACCACCATGAAATGAAGGGCACCGTGGCAACTTGAACTTCGGACTTGCCGCGGCACGCCGAAGAAGACAAGAAACGTGACGTGATTGGTTTAGGCGGACTCGAAAAGGAGGCGTGAGCTAGCATTAATGATGTCTTCGCAGTTTTTGACAGATCACTGTTACGGCGTTGAGAAGATATCGAAAAGGCTTCGCTCGACAGTATGACGTTGTGCATTGCAAGAGAAATTCTTGAAGGTCGTCACTGCAGGGCTGTGAACTCAGACAACCTAGCCTTATGAGTCCTGACAAAGGGCCGTGCTGCGATACAGCTTCGACAAGACTAGAACCGTCGCTCGACAGCATGACCTTATGAGGTACTAGCTGTTACGTAAGTTAGAGGCCCGCCCGCCTGAGCACCAGGGCCATCACACCGACTAAAAGGACCTCACTCCAAGCTGGATAATAACAGCGTACTACATGCCTATTGAGATTTGGCACCGACATCGCCCAAGATCACCGCCATCGGCATGGCGGAGTCAACCTCGCGCAGTTGGGGAGCCTGCTCAAGAGGACCAGCGCATCCATCTCGGCGAGGGTCCACCCACGGACCCAAGACAAGTCCCCAGAAACAAAATTAGGATTCCCAGGCATGCGAGACCATATCTAGAAGCTATTACGGCACACCACTCGGCGTTGTATACCCTGTCAGCGGCCGCTGGCCGCGAGAATTTCCACCTCGACAGACCCGAATCTTCCAGAACAAACCAGCCGGACCATGGTAACAAAGAAATATGATCTTTTCTATGAGCGCGCTGCGTTTGGTCAGGTAAGTAAAACAAAGGATGTCAAAGATCACTCATGGCCTGGACGAACTCTTTGTAGAAGATTTGGCTGTCCTGCGAGCGGTCAAAGTGGTCAAAGACAGTTTGCACGGTCTTCTCGTCGCGACCGAGCCCAAAGGCATCCATGCAGGCAGAAAACTCGCCAAGGGTAACGCTCCCCATCGAGTCGCTGTTGACGATGCGGAAGGCGTCAAGCAAGGTGCGCGCATCCGTGACGCCCTCGCGGGCCTTTTCGTGGACCTTGCCGAGGAGCGCGGACTTAAATGACTCGACCACGCGCAAGGTCGCCTCGCTCTCGTCCTGCTCGCGCACTCCAAACTGGCGCTCGAGCATCTGCACGAAGACGTCGTCGCTGTCAATGGTGGCGCTCGTGTCCGTAAAGTGCGCCATGAATGCCTGCTCGTCGACTGCATCGGCGCTGCCAGACCAGTGATCGAGGCTCTCCTCGCTCATCTCGCGGACTTCGTTGTCCGAGGCCATGCCCGTTCGGACAAGAGGATGAAAAGACTGCGACCCAAAGGCATTCTCTTTAGGCACGAGCCCGCTGGCTGACCCGTGGGCCGCCACAAGGCTCTTCCAGGCTCGCTCGCAGATGAGCTGCCGGCGCTCGTTCATAGGGCCTCGCAGCCCGCTCAGGAACTCGCGGTGGTCAATGTGGCCGTCCCCATTTGTGTCGAAGGCGCGCTCGAGCGTGCGCATGGCGTCCTCGCTGAGGAAGACGCCGAATTTGTTAATGGCCTCTTCGAACTGCCAAGACTCCATCGCCGCATCCCCATCTTCATTCTGAGCGCCGCGGGTCACCGCGTCAAAGACCCGATTGAGGCCCCGAATCGACCAGGTGCGCACGCCCCCATGATACATTTGCCGCCGGAACTCCTCAAGCACAACGTTACGATCCAGCGCGTCCGCCTTGGAAAGCTTCCTGGCACCCCACGCATCTTCTTTCTCCTCGTCCGGGGCCAGCTCCGCGAAGCCGTGCGCGATCAGATACGAGCGCGCATACCCGGCCGCAACCTCGACAATGTCGCCTTGCTTCCGTCCTGCATCAAGATCCTCGAGAAGGCGTACTCGCAGCATCTTATCGTCCTCGCAGCACCTCCCTTCGTCGAGCAGGCCTTGCGGGCTTCGCAGCTTCTCGTCTCTGGTCGCGCGCGGTCTGCGCTGCGCTCAGAGGGAATTCTTGCACGGTGATCTTCTCCCTGAAGATGAGCTTGCCTGCAGGCGAGCTTCTGGACAACCTGCGAAATACGTGCGCGCGGCAAGAGCAGCTCAAGGCTAGCTCTTCAACTCTTGCAAGCTCTTGCAAGTCCTGCTCGACGTCCACGGCACGGCGCGTGAAAGCGCACACCTGTCCGTTGACGCATTCCCGGGGACCGCCACCATAGTGGGATATGAGTAATTATGCAGTGTAAGGGCCAATCCTGCAAATGAAGTATAGAAAGCCCGACTGTGACCCTGAGAGGTCCCCGGCTGGCGCACACCGTTTATGTGTGCCGACAACTTGAGGCCGTGCTTCGCCGCAACTCGCGCGCGCGCTCCAGCAGCGCTGCGTGCGCCAGACGCTGCTCGAGACCACGCAGAGCTCGCGTGGTGTCGTCTTTCGGAGCTCGGCCTGCGAGGCAGGCGCCTGGCGACGCGCACGGAAAGCCTCGTTGGCGGCCCCCCTTTGCGGCACGTGTGGAGGTCTAAGACGTCGAGCGAGGCGGCCTCGCAATGGCCGCCACGAAGGAGTGGCTCAAGCAGGTCGATGAGAGCAACAATGTGTTCTTCTACAACGCCAAGACGGGCGCGACGCAATGGGAGGTCCCTGAAGGCTACGTAGATACACTCGGCAAAGACTGGGTCGAGGCGCTCGACGAGGCTGGCACCCTGTACTACTACAACATTGCCACCGGAGAAGCATCCTGGAACCATCCTGCCGGAGACGCCGCCGCGGGTCTCGAGCAAAACAGTCCGCAAGGCGATGAGGCTACTCCGCCGCTTTCCGAAGACGTTGCCGCTGAGGACAAAAGTGACGCAATAAACTCGAAAGAAGACATGCCGGAATGGTCCAAAGTCTTCGATCCGAGCTCCAAAATGTACTACTACGTCAATAATCACACGCTTGAGAGTCGATGGGACGAGCCGGAAGGGTACCAAGAGGTGGATCTCACCAAGGTCAAGCTTCTCATGGCCCCCGAGGTCCGCGCCGCCATGCTTCTGCAGTCCGCTTTTCGCGCCAAAAAGGCCCGCCAGGACGTTCGCGTGCAGCGCGCCAAGACGAGCGGACCCGGAGACGAGTCCGGATGGCGCGAGATCCTTGACCCAGCTTCGGGGTTTCCGTACTATTTCAACGCCGAGACCAACGAGGTTACCTGGGACAAACCCGCAGACTTTGGCAAGAAGGATGATGACGCGGAGGTATCCGCCAAAGCCTCAGACGCGGGCCCGGACGATGCCGAAAAGGGCAAAAATGAGGCGAAAGCGGAGGCGCTGGGCCCAGACGAGGTGGTCGAAGATCTAGCCGAGGACATGGTTGAGGATGTCGAGCTGAAACCTCCCGAATGGGTCCAGATCTTTGACCCGCAAACAAAGCTGTACTATTACTTCAACAATCGCACGCTCCAGAGCCAGTGGGAGGAACCGGAAGGCTTTGAGCGCATCGACTTTTCCAAGGCCCAGCATCTAATGGCGCCCGAGCTTCGCGCCGCTCTCATGATGCAGTGCGCCTTTCGCGCGAAAAAAGCCCGGCAGGCTGTCCGCGTGCAGCGCGGCCTTCTCGGCGCCGGCGACGCAAGCGACAGCGACGGTAGCGTCTGGAGCGAGCTCATTGACCCCAAGACCAATCTCGCGTACTACTACAACCGTGATACGCACGAGACAACCTGGGACGCCCCAGAAGGCTTTGGGTCCCAAGCCAGCAAGCCTGCCGATGGCACGCAGGATGCAAGTGCAGCGCAGAAGAATTCCGGCGAAAGCCCCAAGGAAGCTGGCGAGGCCGCCGCTGTAAGAGCGGATGCTGATGCTGGTCCTGATGCTGGTGCTGACGCTGGTGCTGACGCTGATGCAAATGCCAGTGCGAATGCCGGTGCGGCTGCGGATGTGAATTCGGGTGCCGACGCCGATGCGGATGCGACTGTAAAAACAGATGCGGACGCCGCGAAACCTGATCCACAAGAGAACTTGACCACACCGGAAAGTGAAAAGGCTAGCATCGAGAAGGAGGAGGCGGCTGATGCAAGCACGATCGAAGCAGAAGCAGAAACGAAGTCCGATACGGGCGAGGTCGAGGAGGAGGATGAAATCATCGAGTGGGTCGAGGTTTTTGATCCCCAGACGAAAATGTACTACTTTTTCAACAACCACTCGCTCGAATCGCAGTGGGAAGAACCGGTAGGCTTTATGCGCAAAGACCTCTCCAAGGCCAAGCACCTCATGGCGCCCGAGCTTCGCGCTGCCATTATGATGCAGTGCGCTTTCCGTGCCAAGCGAGCGCGACGAGACGTGCGCGTGCAGCGCGGCAAAATTTCCGCTGCAGTGGCGGACGGAGGCTCGCCATGGCAGGAACTCGACGATCCAAGCTCAGGGCTACCCTACTACTACAATTCCGCCACCGAGGAGACAACCTGGGACAAACCACGCGAGCTCATGACGGACGAGGAGCGAGCGAGCGCGGACGCAGCCGCTGCCCAGCCTAGATGGTATACAGCGGTCGACACGGACAGCGGCGACGTTTACTTTTACAATGTAGAGACGGAAGAGGTCTCCTGGGAGAAGCCCGACGATTTCGACGGTGACGAGAGCCTGCTTGCCTCGGATGCGGAAGAAAACGAGCGTCTAAAGCAGATCCGCCGCCGCATGGCGCTCGCTGTCCAGGGCAAGCTCAAGAAACGCAGCAAGGAAATGGAGCAGCGTATAAGTCTCGCTCGCGCGGCGCAAGCGCGGGCCACAGTGGTTGCCACGCACCGCTGGTACGAGGTGTACGACGAGGAGCACGAGGCGTTTTACTACTACGATGTCGACACGCGGATCACCGTCTGGGAAAAGCCCGAAGACTTTGTCATGGAAGCGAGCGACGAGCTTTTGCACGCCGCGTTGCTCATGCAGGGCCTATTTCGGTCGAAAAAGGCGAGGTGCGAGGTGCGCAAGAGGCGCGCGATCGAGCTCACCAAGCACGAGCCGGCCGACCAGGCCCCTCTCTGGGTCAAGATCTTTGATAAGGACGCGGACACGGACTTCTGGTTTCACAAAATCGAGCAAACGATCGTCTGGGAGGAGCCGCCTCTCATCGAGAGCCTCGCCGAGTCCGAAGATTCCAGTTCTGGCGATGGTGAGCCGCCGGCCGTCACCGAGCGTGCTGACCCAGCAGATTCTAGCGAGGCCACAGCACCAGCGGAGCCGGCATTTTTGTTGGAACCGACGGCGCCGTTGGCGGAAGCTGGTGATGGTGTTCGCGAAATGGACGCCAGCGAACCGGAAGCCGACCCTCGATCATCGGACGCCGCTGGCGAACCTGAGGTGATCGCTGGTGAATCGGAGGTGATCGGGGAACCTGATGAAGCTGAACGGTCTGCGGAGCAGGATGTAGCTCAAGAAAGCGCTCAGGATTTCCCGAGTGGCCACGAGTCTCAAGCGAACGCACCATCATCGTCATTGGAGGAGCCCGCTGTGGGCGAAGACAGCAACGATGCCGCCCCAACCACCGAGGCCGTCGCGGCAGAAACCCCGGAGGTCGAAACAATACAGCCGACCGCAAGAGATGCTCAAGAGTCTGAAGAAAGTCGCGACGATGCGCCAGAAGCCCGCAAGACGGAAGAGATTGTGGCGCCCGCGGGCACTAAAGACGAAACCACTGTTGACAAGGTCGAATCGCCCAGAGAAGAAGCGGCGCCTGAGACACAAGAGGAGAGGCGCGCGGCACGTGCACGCGAGCGCTCTCGTGTTGCCGAAGAACGTCGCAAAGAAGAGATCAAGGCCAAAGAGCTACTGGCTGCGAAAACCGAGGCTCGCAAGGCCGAGCTTTTGGCGCTTCGGACTCAGAGCCAGAACGCCAAGGCCAAGGCCCGCAGCGAGCACGTCGCCGAGAAGAAGACGCTCATGAAGGCGGCGCAGGCAGCGCACGAAAAGGAGGCGCGCACAAAGGAGGCGGCCCAGAAGAAGCGCAACGACTTGGTGCTAGGCGAGAAGAAGGAGGCGCAGCAGCGTCGTATCGCGGCGCGCGCGGCTCAAGAGGCGCAACGTGAGAAGGACATTCGCGCATGGACCAAAATGTACAACTCAAACGTGCGAGATGTCCGCGCGCGCGTTGCCGCCCAGCAGGCTGAGCTAGTAAAGCTTTGCGCGGAAGAGCGCGATGCTGCGCACAGAGAACTCGAGTCGGCGCGTTCCGTGGAAGCGCGCAAGCGCCTGTCGCAGGCACACGGGACCATTTTTGAGGCCGTCAGAGCTGGTGTCTCCGAGATCGAGACGCTCACGGTCCTCGCGCGCGGTTTGGAGGGCATGGAAGACGCCCGGAACGAGTTCGGAAGAACTCCGCTGCACGAAGCGTGCTGGCTCGGCTTTGTGGACACGACAAAGGCAATCCTCGCCGTCGCAGAGCAGGTAGCGCCCGGGGGCGCCAGGGCGCTGGTGCAAACCGTAGATTCGTGCTGTAGCATGACGACGCCTTTACACGAAGCTGCTCGCGCCGGGTGGGGGCGCGATCTCATCTCGGTTCTCTTGGACGCTGGTGCCAGCGCTGACGCGCGCGATCATCTTGGTGATATCCCGCTCCACTGCGCCGCTCGCCATGGTCATTTTCCCGCTATCAAAGCTCTCATCGAGGCTGATGGCGGCCTCGAGATGATGCTTGTTCGCAACTACAAGGGCCGCACGGCGCTTGAGCTCGCCGAATTGCGCCAGAAGGGACAGCTGCCGCGATCGCACGACAAGGGATCCCCGTCCCGCAGCAGAGACAAGCGGCCGTCGCGAAGGGTCGAAGCCGGCAGCGCTTTGCTTGGACCCGCTGGTGCGCCGGTAGACGATCAGCAGGCGCCGCACATTACCTGCGGGGAGAGCTACACCTTTGATGGCGACTTCGTGCAGACCGTCGACCTGCTTCGCTCCTTCCACCATGCGGCCATTGCGCAGTTCGGGCCGGAGCTGACCAAAAAGCGCAAGCTTAACAAGAAGCGGGGAAGCACCGCCTCCACGGCCCGCGCGCGCAAGAGCAAGCTCCACAAGGACGACCTCACCATCCGCAACATGTTCCCGCGGCGTTGACCGCGGGACTTTCTCGTTTTTAAAATAACTCTTGAACATAAATCTCGCACATCATCATCATAACCACGCATCGTTATAGTCCTCCGCCGCTGCGTGTACGACGCGCGAAGCCGTGTTGCCGGAGCGCTCACATGGCACCGTTTTGTTGCCAAAGGGAAAAATCACTGTGACGGTCTCTCCCTCTGGTGTTCGCAATTTTTTTTGTCGGGCATGCTGGCGAAGTGTCGGTGTTGCTGGCGCTGCTGATGTGGCACGGCATGCGCCGTTGTTGCAGGCTCCGGGCCCGGGTGTCATCCAGGTCCCGGCCTCTAGCTAGCTGCTCCTCGCCGGCTCTGATTCTGTTATTATTGAGAAAGGTGCAGAATACCGGACTCGGTGGCGAGGGCGGCGCGCGGCGCTCTCATTGGGACGCGTTCCAATCGTTCTCAAATCCCGTTCCCAGTGTGCGCTCTCGTCTCGATGAGAGCGCGCTCTGGGCGCAGCGCTCGCGCAGCCCGCCGGGGCCCGGAGCCCGCAGAACCCGATCCCCGCCCGCGAGGAAGGACCCGGCAGGCCGCAAGCACTTCGCGTCGCAGCCTCGCAAAGCATCGCGTCGCATCGCGTCGCGTCGCTCCTCGCCGACGCCATGGGAGACCTGCTCGCGCGCGAGAAGCAGCAGCGGACGACGGCGGCGGCGAAGGCGAAGGCGAAGGCGGAGCCGCTGGACCTGGACCTGGACGAGGACGAGTCCGGCTGCGAGCTCGAGGCCAAGTTCGGAACCCCGAAGAAGATCGACCGCGAAGAGGTGGCGGCCGTCGGCGCCGAGCAGCACGACGCCGGGAGGGAGGACGACACCGACCGCGACGTCGAGATCGCGAGCTCGGCGGAGCGGCTTTGCCGCGACATCGACATCGACGTCGGCGGCAAGCCCGAAATGACGACGGCGAAGACCGGGCGCGCTGCGCGCAAGAACAGCGCCGCCCGTGGCGAGGTCGGCGCCGCTGCGGCTGCGCGCGCGCGATCCAGCCGGGTCGATGACGCCGATGAGCATGCCGTCGAGATTGACGATGAAGACGACCAGGACCCTCGAACGAACCAGCGCGACAAAGATCTCCAGGAAGAGAGCAGCGACGGAGACGACGACGAAGACGACGAAGAATACGAGGCAAGCGAGGATGAGGCCGGCAGCGCCTCAAAGAAGCAGCACGGCCGCTCCAAATTATGGGCTAGTCGTCGAAGCAGGAACAGCAACAATCGCGACCCTGGACCTCGCACTGACGGTGAAGAAAGCTCGAGCGAGTCCGAGAGCGACGAAGAAGTGGTGAACGTTACCACGAAAAAGCGGGGCGTGAATGCCAGGACCAGCAACCCCGACGCATATGACAGCAGCGACGAGGAGGAGGAAGACCACGACCAAGATCCTGCGCCCCGAGGCCAAAAGAAGGAGCAGGGAGGCAAGGCCGCCAAAGCGATCTCCTCGAAGCAGCCTGCCCATAAATTGAAGGACAACGCCACATACGAAAAGATCGTCGACCGGTTCCTGACATACATTACAGGCAATAACGAGGTCGGGGAGAATGGCACGTGGGAATTTGTGTTCAGCCCTGTCAAGGGTAGAGGCCCGACGCGTATCGAGGTGCTCGACGAGCACCGCGAGCGCCAAAAGGCCAAGCACACGACCATCGTGTCCTTCCTGACGGCCATCGAGACGCTCGCTGAACGTGTCTCGATTCCCGAGATCAACGCCGACTTCCTCAACTCCATTCTCAACAGCCGCCAAAACAACCTGAGAGTCCTAGCCTGCGACCTGAGGGAGGCGGGCAACACGCGCAAGTACTCTTACAACGGCAGCATCAAGATCCATAAGCCCGGGAGCTTGCAAGCGAGACGCGCTCTCGCACCATCCGAGCAGGATAAGGTTCGCGACGACCTCGATGAAGAGGCCCAGGCGTCCGACCGCGACGACTCGATGTCCGAGGTCATTCGCGACAAAGTCAACGAGCACGGTGGGCACGAGTCATCATTCACCGCCACCGAGCGGTTGGGTACCCCGGTTCTCAACAAGGCCCGACCCATCGTCCGCCCAAAGTCCGTGACTTCTGACGTCCAGGGAGCGGCCAATCCGCGCCCCAAGCCCGAGACTGTGGAGATTGTGCGCAGAGATGACCGTGCCCCGCATCCCAGTCCGCAGGTTTCTGAAGCTCGCACCGAGACTGTGGAGACTATGCGCAAAGATGACCGTGCCCCGCGTCCCAGTCCGCGGGAGCCTGAAGCTCGCACCGTCACAAAGGAGGACGGCGGCGACGACGAAGTGAAAACCTTTGGGCAACGCATAGCTTCGGCGGCGGAGGAGATCTCAGCGATCGAGAAGGAGATCTTGGCGCTCAAGGAGAAAGTCTTGGCTCTGGAGCAGAAGAAAAAAGAGAAGAAATCGGACTTCGCCGATCTCGTCCTGCAAAAAATTTCAGAATCGGGCGGCTCGACGAACGTTATCGAGGATGCGTGCTCTCCGCAGCCCAAGCGTCGCCGTCTTGATCAGGGCTGATCTCAGAAGAAGCTAGCTAGGTAGGCCTCGGTTTAATCACGAAAGACGAACATTCACAAATAGATGTCTTGGCCCCGATTCCTTTCGATGGAAGAGAGAATAAATGAATAAATAGGATAATAATCGACTTCTGCACGAGCGGGCTACTTCACCACGTCCACGGTGAGGGCGCAAATTTGTTAACCAGTACCTTGGCCCGCGCAAGATCAACGTCGGAAAGGGCGCCGTCTTGAGCAATGGCATCAGCGGCGGGCTGCACGGCGCCGTCCCATAGCTGTGCAAAGCGGTGCACCCATGCCAGAGACGCCATGTCCGCTGCATTCAGAAGGTCGGCGTAGACCTCGGCCTGCAAAAGCTTATCGAGGCGGCGGAAACGGAGCATTTGAAGTCCCACCCGCGGCAAGATACAGCCATTCTTGAGCAGGATAGTGTGTAGATACTCGTCGGGATTCCAAACAGGCTGCAAACTGTCCAGACCAAAAACCCGAGCGGGCTGTGGTGTCGCCAGCGAAGGGGCCTCGATCTCGCCCAGGACTTGGAGCGCGTCCGCAGCGCAGCCGGCCTCCGAGGCCTGGGTCACGGACACTGGCCGATTTGTGACCCAGAGGTCCGCCAGCGCTGGTCCGGTCTCTTTCGCGAACGCAGCGCCGAGGTGCTGGACGAGGACGAGAAACTGGACCCAGTCCGGGTGGCCGTTCGCCTGCGCAGCGCGCATGCGCGCGGCGGCGCGCGCGATGCCCCCGGTCCGCTCAAGTGCCTCCCACACGGAGAGCACGCAACCCGTCGCTGCGCGCGCGGCCTCGACCTGGGCCACGGCGTGCTCGATTGAGAAGGTCGCGAGGTCTGCACGGGGGTCTCTGCGCAGGACGCAGCGCATGGGCACGACACGAAATGTCTCGTCGCCATTGTACAGCATCTTGAAGGCGGCGCCGGTCTCGACGACCTCGAATCCCGCGCGCTCGTAGAGGCCGACGAGCTTGCCGAAGCGCGCCATGTCCTCCTCGGCCTCCAGCAGGACCTCGTAGTAGCCGAGGTCGTCGCGCATGAAGGCCTTGCACATTTCCAGGAGCGCCGCCGCGACGTCCATGCCCCTGAGCTTGGGGCGCACGGAGACGGCCTTGATGAAGCCCTGGCGCGCCCCGGCGGCGGGCTCGGCGGCCGCGAGCTGCGCCACGAGCTTGCCCTGCGCGGCGCGCGCGCCGGCGCGGAAGACGACCCACTTCACCTCGCGCCCGGCCTCGCGCCGCTCCACGCGGACGTCGGCCGGCAGCCCCATTGCAGCGCAGGCGGCGACAAGCGCGCGCGGGGGGAGGGCGGCGCGGCCGGCGCGGACGGGCAGCGCGCGCGATCGGAGTCTGGAGTCTGCAGTCGAGTCAAACGCACATCGGAGGCGTATTGTATACACTATTTTATACACTATTGTATACACTATTGTAGACACTATTGTAGACATCGGCCGCGCGTCTGTCACTGATGAGGGCTTGAGCTTGAGCTTCTTGAGCTTGAGCTTGAGCTTGAGCTTGTACTTGAGCATGAGCGAACAAGTTGGTGTCATGACCGTCACTTTTGCCTTCCCTTTGATCGATGTCATCGACAAGGTTCCTGACCGCGGAGATGACGTTGTCGCCGTCTTCGGAGCGATATCCGTGAGGGCACCCGTTTATGGAGATGTCCTGGCTGCCTGGCCTGGCCGAGGCGGTCTAGGACTGGCGAAAACTAATTTTACCATCTCTAGAGATCAAGGGTCGCGGCAGGGTTCTATCAACGTTCTCAATAGAGCGAGGCCCAAGGATTGTCCTCGTCCTTCTTGGGAGCTTGCTGCGTGGGCGGCGGCTGCTGCTGCCGCACGGGCTGTTGTTGCTGCTGGTGGTAGTGCATGGGCTGCTGTTGCTGGTGCTGCTGTTGCTGCTGGTGCTGCTGTTGCTGCTGGTGCTGCTGCATAGGCTGCTGCTGGTGCTGCTGATGATATTGTTGCACCGGAGGCTGCATCGCTTGCGGGGGTCGAGACCGCGCCTGAGGAGCCGGGGGCCGCGAGCGCGCGGGTGGGCTTGCCCGTTGCGGCGGTGCTCCCTGCTGCGGCGGCACTTGAGGTTGCGGCTGCCTTTGCTGATAAGGCTGCGGCTGCTGCTGGGGTCCCTGGGAGGGCGACGGCTGCGACCAAGCCGACGGCCCAGGCCCAGCTGGGGCAGAGGCTCTGACGCCCGCTGGCCTCTCCTCGAGGCTCATGGAGTTCATCATCCCAGCCCAAGCGTCAGCGGCAGGGTCACTGGAGCCCGGGGCTCGCTGTTGCGGATGGGGCGGATGCTGCGACGGTCCCGCCGACCACTGCTGTTGATGATGATGATGTTGTTGTTGGGCATGCTGCTGAAGAGGCTGTTGCTGCGGGTGAGACGGCTGCTGCTGCTGCTGAGGAGGTTGCTGGTACGGCTGATGCTGCTGAGGAGGCTGACGCTGCTGTTGAGTGGGCTGCTGGTGCTGCGGAGCCGGGTTGTATGGTTGCGACTGTTGCTGAGGGGGCACGGGTGAGGCCCTGTCCCATGCCATGGCAGCCCAGTCGTCGTCATCGTCTTCGTTATCATCATCCGAAGAGTCAGCATCCAGCTGTATGGAGTCAAAAGGATTCGGGTCCGTCTTACGGGCATCTGAAGACGCCGATGCCAAACCGCCCCACCCGGGCGCTGTCGGTCCTGTTTGCGGTGGCGGCGGCGTCCGCGACTGATTGCCGAAGGGGTCAAAATCAAAATCCCCGCCGCCGCCGCTAGGCGCGGGAGCCGGCCTCGCTGTCGGACCGGAGGGCGCCGGCCAAGACGAGCGTTGGTGCTGCTGTTGGTGCTGTTGGTGCTGCGGCTGCGGCTGCAAGGGCTGCGACCCAGGATGCCAGCCGGAGGCTGCGGCTGTGGAGCTCGCCGTCGAGGTTGCGCCGCCCAAAACGTGGCCCACGAGCCCGCCGGACCGGCTAGCGGTCGGGGTCAGCGGCTGGGCCGTAGGGATGTCCGGGCTCGAGGGGCCTGAACGCGAGAATTCCGATGGAGCAAAGGTTGTCGGTTTCGTGTCGGCACGCGGAGGCCCGACCTCTACGGCGCGCCTGTGTAGATTGAGCACGCCGAGCACCCGCTCGTTAATCTGGAGCAGTTTCTCCGTGCGTGCGGGGTCCTCCTCCTGGCTGAGCTTAGCGGCGATGACGTTCTGAAATCCTTTGACCTCGTTGACCAGCTCGACAATGATCTCGCCTTGCGCAGCCTCCTCCTTGGAGGAGACGTTGAAGACCATCTCTTCCAGCATCGCGATGGAGTTGGTGATAACGGCGTCCTGCTCGTCCCGGGAGAGACCGTCCAGCCGAGATGTGGCGCTGGAGAGCGCCGACTGCGGCCCGCTGCGAGCCGCGCTCCCCGCCGCGGCCCCAGCCCCGGCCCCACGCCCGTTGCCCGTCGCAGACCCGGAGGCAGCGTTGGCCGCGCGGACGGGGTCGTTGTAGTCGACGCCCTTGCGTTTAAGGAGAGAAAATGTGTAGACGATGCCCTTGGCGAGCGCGGGGCGGTCGCCGTACTTTGCGCTCCAGACTTCGAGCAGCGACAGGGCCTTGTCGGCCTCTTCGCGCTTGGCGCTCGACCCCTGCTTGCCCGCCTTGATGATGCGCATGAACTGCTTCATCATCTTGGGCACCGAGACCGCCATGATGAAGTCCGGGTGCAGGTCGTCCATGAGCGTCTCGAGCAGCACCAGGGTGTTCATGACGATGTTGTGGTCCTGCAGCTTGAGCTTCTTCCGCAGCCTGCGCACGATGTCCGCGAGCTGCTTTGGCTCCTTGATCTCGTGGACCTTGGTCGCGATCTCGGCGTTCAGGCGCGCGAGGGGGCCCTGCCCGTTCACGGCGGCCTCGATGCTGCTGAAGAGCTCCGAGTCCGCCTTGCCCTTGCTGGCGTAGTACGACGCCGTGATCGCCTTGAACGACATCCTATCCTCGCGCTCCGCCGCCTCCTCGTCCTCGTCGTCCCCGTCCCGCTCCTCGTCCGCGTCCCGCTCCCCGTCCGCGTCCGCGTCCGCGTCCGCGTCGGCGTCGCGCTCGTCGCGAGCTCCGGCTCCTCCTCCGACCCGGCTTCGGC
>KQ758850.1:10233520-10245238 GCA_001462505.1 Aurantiochytrium sp. T66 | reverse complement strand
TGGATACTAGGCCCTCCCGATCGTCGTCGGCGGCGACCGACCGCGAGAACCCGAACGCTACGCCCTTGCGCTACGCAAGTGCGTACGCTACGCCACGGCTACGCCACGGCTACGCCACGCTCGCGCAGGAGGAGCTGCTCCCGCTCAGTTTGGCATTCATCGGCAGCGGCAGCGTCGGGCCCTTGCAGATCTTGGTCCTCGATTAGACCGTGACGGTGACGTTATCGGCGCCGATGACGCCGATTACGACCGCGAGGCCTCGCAGAACGCTACGTACTGCGCGAGCTTTACGACGGGACGACGACGGACGTCGGCCCCCCTGATTAGAGTCCACCAGGCCCCGGCGCGAGCATCGTGGTCACGATCTTGGCCGATGTCATCGATGATGCGTCACGAAGCGGGCCGCATGATCCGACTTCGACGACGCCGACGACTTCGACGACGTCGACGTCGTCGACGACGCGAGGGTCGAGTCGACCGCTCGACTCCTCGTCCTGGTCTGTGTCGCGCCGTGGACGCGGACGTTCGAGACCTTGATGATCAGAGATCATCGAGCGCAACGAAGTGAAGTGATATGGTTGGGGCGTCTCCCGAACGGCGAAGCGCTGCACGCGCCGCGCCTGCACGCGCCGCAGAGCCGAGTCTTCAAGTTGTCTTGCAGACCCCTGAGAGACTCCGCTGGCGACCCGATCCAAGCCCCGGGCGCGCCGAGAGCCACCCCGAGAGCCACGCCGAGCCTCGTCGCGCGAGCGAGCGGGCGGGCACCGCGCGAGCGAGGTGACCAGCTCGAGATTGGTGGTGCTTGGAGCACCATAACCAGCATAACCATTACGATTACGAGCAGCAGCTCACGAGCAGCAGCTCCGGAGCAGGAGCTAGAGCAAGAGCAAGAGCAAGAGCAAGAGCCACCGGAGGATGGGCTCGGCGCGCGAGTCGCTGCGCAAGTCGCTGCGCAAGTCGCTGCGCAAGTCGCTGGGGTCGGCGTCCGCGTGCTCGGAGTCGACAAGGGTCTCGCAGACGTCCGAGGAGGACGACGAAGACGAGAGCGGGGACTACCAGTACGGCGAAGAGCAGCGCAAGCAAGGTCTGCGGGCCGCCCAGGTGCTCGCAACGCTCAACTTTAGACCAGTGCGCCCCACTGAGGTCCTCCGGGCGGGCGGCGAGGATGTCGAGAGCATGGCGCAGTTTGACTACGACCTGGATCGCATCAGGAGCCTTCGCAGGAAAAAGCACGCCGCTGCTGACCACGTAGACGGCGAGGGCGTCGCTGTTCTGGATGATTTTGAGGCCCACTCGACGGCCTCGCCAAGCCCCGCCAAGCGCGGAAACCGTCCTGGTGGAGTCATTCTGCGGTTGAAGTCATCGCTCGGAAGATCCGGAAAGAAACGCGCCGAGCAGGAGCTGCAGGCCAACGCAAGGGATGCAGGCGAAGCAAGGCGCGTAAGCTTCTGAGGTCGCTTTGCGCATGAAGCCCGATCACGCTTCTAATGCGGAGAGATCGGGACCGGCGAGCTTTGAAAGCTGGGGAGCATGCTTGCGAGTGGCATGACTCTGCATCGTTCCGACGAGTCACGATATGAATAGTAGACCTTCTTTCCAAACCCATGTTGATTGTTTATCTGTAAAAGGTAGCGTGAAGCCAACCGGTCAGACGAGAAAAACAGTGAGGAGCTGACGATCGCGGCCCACCAAAAGCTGGTCGATCATTGACCAAGATCTTTACGTCGTCGAGCCAGCATGGCGGTGTGCAAGAAGTTGGGAGTCGCCCTGCTTGAACTATTCTCGAGTATCATCCTTCGACCCCACTTGGTCTAGGCGAGTTTAGGCATGGTCGCTGAGTGTGGCTCGACTCACAAGTCAGATCGGTCTGCCTGGTGACGAGCGAGACGATTGGCTCGACTTCAAAGCGATGATGAGCCTCGATCTTGATCTTGGCTCAACACTACCGACGGAGGAGACCCCCTCATCAACTGCCGGGCTGATGTTAGTTAACGCCGCTGCTGCGCTGCAACGTGCTTTTGTAGGTCTTATCTTTTTCTAGCTAGCTAGTAGCAAGACTTTGCCAAGGGCCTCAATTGAAAATCAAGCACTGCGGTCTGCATGCTTCTGCTTTGCTCAGGAATATCGCTCAGGGTTTTCGCGCAGCATGGCCACGGGTGACAGACGATGTCGCTACGAACGTTAGCTGCTTGGTCCAGACATCATGCCCCAGAATGACTCCGCCGAGGCCCTGGCAAGTTGCACACTCGGTCAAACCTTCATCACGGAAAGTACGTGCGAGACTCTGGCTCTTCTCTTGGCTAGTCCGCCCGCCTCAGAGCAGCCCGGGCGGACTCCGTGTGCCTCCGCGTGCCGCGAGTTGTGAAGCGCGGCCAGTCGGAGTTCTCTCTCCGCCCGATTCGCTCCGGCTGATGATCTCGATTCGCCGGACGGACCAATGCTTGTCCTCCAAGACGATTCTGCTGCCAGCTCACAGTCAGTCACTCAGATCACTACTAGCCTAGGCCTACTCGCACTGTCGCACAGCAGGCGTGGCCCCAAAACGCCGAAGTGCCGAAGCTTTTGAGCCCTTCTGCAAGCGCTGCAAGCTTTGACAAGCAAGCGCTTGAACTTCTTGAAGCAAGCGGTGCATGTCAGTCAGGCCCTCGCCCCCTCGCCCACACCTGGCCTACCATGGTAGCCTGCAATTTGAGGAAAGTTGGCAGCTCGATTTCGCAGCGATCTCTGAAGGTGTCTCGGCAGTGAAGGTACGAGACCGCGCACTCTACAACGGCAGCGCGAAGCAGAAGTCCCGCCAGCAAACCCTCAATCAAAACGACGCAACGCTCAACATTTCTCAGGACCAAGCAGCACAAGTTCGCCAGCAAACTCGTAATCGCCAAGTTCAACATTGCTCAAAAGCGAAAAGCACACGATGACCTCGCTGCGCAAGTCGCTGGGCAGGGCTCTCGGCCTCAAAAAGCGCCGGGTCCGAGACCCAAGGCAGCCGGAGCTCCTTGTCCTCGCACGGATCGGAGGAGTCCAAGGTGGAGGACGATGAGGAGCCCTGCGAATTCCCTGAGGAGTTCGACCACGAGCCAACCGAGGCTGGCGAGACCAAGGACGTTTCCGCCGAAGAGGAGGCTAGGCTTCGGGCAAAGGCGCGCCAGAGCTACAGGAGAGCTGCGCCTATCTTGGCCGCGCTCGAATTCTCGAGCGCGCCGCGACCCTCGCAGGTGTTGCGCGACATCGACGACGACCTCGAGGCGGTCTTGCAAATTCAACACGACATTGAGCGCATGCAGGCGGCCACGCTCCGTCGCCAAAAGAAGCACCTCGCCAAGATGAATGCCGCCAGGGAGGCTAACGGGGCGCCCACGACCCATTTCTTGCGCATGAAGACCTCAATGCGCAGGAATAAGACGTCGACACTCGAGCGCAGTGACGTGTGAGTCATTTTCTCGACATGAGCGCGTGCGCCAGTGATGTGCTACAGCATCGTTCTGGTCGAGTCCTCGATGACATCGACGAAGACGACGATCTTGATGAATCGACCTTGCCGAAAAAGAACCCCTTTTGGGCATGATGTCATGTCCCTTATGCCCTCGCCGCGTCCACGTGCGTGCCGTGTACGAATTTATGCGAGCGAGACAAACCGAAGTTTGTGAAACCGCGATGTCTACATCCAAGCCCGCGCTAACCGTTGTTCAAATCTGCTGTTTCTCGTTACCTACATGACCGACCTGAGTCAAGATCAAGACTAGGCCTAGACCACGTCAACTTCACGCGCTCAAAATGCAAGGCAGCCTTGGCTGGCAGCCATGAGTCCTTATTAGGCCGACCCCTTTGCGAAAAACTCCCTGGGGTCTGGTGACAAGTGTAGAATTTTGGGGAAACTAGACCCAGGCCTAGACCAAGGGAAATGGCTGTGTAAAGAGAACCTTGTGGCGCTGCTGGGAGATGGTGCCGACATGGCCGACATTGCCCAGAATCACTGCCATCAGGATGACCAAGTCCACTTCGCCCAGATGGTGAGAGACATCCTGGCACGAGCTGTCTCGCGCATCTATCTTGCGATGGTCCATCTTAGAAATCTAACCTAGGCCGAATGGGGACAAGTGGATTGATTGACCATGCCCAAGACCTGGGACTGCTCCCTGAGAAAGAAAAGCCCGGGCAGCGGCTAAAGCCGTTAGCGACGACCATTTCCGGCTCGTTGCAGTGCATCAGGCGCAGATGCAATCTCAAGGCGCTTGCGCTGATTCAATGGCTGTGAACAGCAGGACAGAGGAGTGAACAAGCTTGCGGTTCGTCCATCGAGGTATAGAAAACTGCAGCGCCGGAGTTTGCCAATCCTTGATTTCTTGGGTACTACGTACGTACTCCATGGAGATCATCGTCTCGAACGCACTGCGTCCAGTACGCCTCGCGACAAACTGTTCGGGCACGTTCTAGTACCGTACGAGTACGTGCGTACCATGGGTACGTACGTACGTACGTAGGTTCCGGGTGTCACCCAGGGCACGAATGGCCGCGTCATGTTGCCCTTTCGGAACTTGCCGGCAAGCCTTGCGGCGTCGCGCTGTCTTTCTGATCCACGTGCGTTGCACAGCACAATCGCGGGCCCGCTTGGCCTGCACGCACGGCCCAGGACAGCCCAAACGACTCGCGGGTGTAAGAGGACATGATGCGTACGTACAGTACGTTCGTACGTACCCGGTAAGTACCGGGTACGAACCAAAATGTCCCCGGGTCCTTCTGCAAGAGTCACATTGTGCAAGACGGCACGCGCGCTTTCCCGTACTACAGCGCGGACGTACGACAAGCAAGCTCAGGGACTTACGTGCGCGTACTACGAAGAGCCCACTCGCGCACCCGGGCACGCGTAATCGACGACACTAGTGCCGTCGATTCCTGGTTTCGACCTGATCAAGAATGCCTAGATTGCGCGCATGCACAAGGAGAAGGAGCGTGGGTACCGAGTTTTAGAGCATGGCGCAAGCGGAATCTGGGCGGACTCTGATCGCTGCGACTCGCATGACACTCGCACGCGTTGTGGTACATAATAACATGCTGACTCGCGCTGCGCGCCAGCAGGCTTCCTCGTGTTTTGCCCCGCCCAAGACGCTCGCCAGCGACCTATCAACGACGTCTGGCGGACGGACGGGTTACGTACGTATACGTACGTAGGTACGTACGTACCCTGGTACGCGGCGTAGGCTAGCGGCAAGAGTCCAGCGACACGAGCCGATCCCCGGGAGACGCCGAGCCAGCGCCCACAGGGGCGGCCTCCGACCGGCCCGCAAGAACCTCGGCCCTAGCCTGGCCAGCACCGAGTCGTCATCAAGGTCATCGTGTCCGCTGGCCGCGCCGGCCAGAGGCGAGGGATCCCGAGATCAGGACTGTCCTGGGCAGCACCCAGGCTGCAAGTTGCTGTAAATTGCTGCAAAACTTGCTGCAAAAGTTGCTACGAAAGTCGCTGCAAAAGTCGCTGCAAGTTGGGCGGCTGCAGCCTGTGGCTGCTCCCGTCCCCAGCTGGGCCGTCCGGAGCTCGCTCGGGCCCGCGGGCACGCGCGCTGGCTCGGGCCGAGGGCGACTTCTCAGTGTCTCACTAACATAGTTGCCACAGGCTGTCAAGACTCCCTTCGTCAAGAGGAAAGAGACGCCCTCCGACGAGCAGCGCGCGCGCAGGAGCGACGGCCACGCGCAGCGGTACGGCACGCGAGGGCACGAGGAGCGTTGCCGCCGACAGTCTGATCATGACCGATGACAGTCCAGAGGATTGTCGATCAACCGCGCTCTTCGAGGGTGTGGGGCTACTGCGGGGGCGCGTGCGGCGACCTCTTCTCGTTCAATCAATCATTCTTCAGGCGATTCCGCGCTTTGCTTTGCTTCTCCTCGACTTGACGGTGCCGTCGCGTCCTTCTCCACCTCTCAAGTTCTGCAGCGTCTTCCAGACGTCTTCAAGCCCCTCGAGCTCGAGTCCCCGCCGAAGGCGAAATGCTTCTCGCTTCTCCTCGACTTGACGGTGCCGTCGAGTCCGAGTCCGAGTCCGAAGGCTTCTTCACCTCTCAAGTGACGTCTCCGAGCTCCTCCTCGAGGTCGAGTTCCCGCCGAGAGGCGCCGCGAAGACTCGGTTGCTGCTCGCATCGCCGCGACGGGCCTGAAAGGAACTTCTTCGATCGATCGATCGATCGATCGATCGATCGAAAACCGGACCCCGGAGCTTGTGCAGAGTCTCGGCCCTCGGACGGCCCGGGAAGACGCTCTGGAGACTCGACGTGGGCCGCCAGCCAGCCAGTGGCGGCTGGAAGATGGCAGGTGCGCGCGAGGGGTGCTAGTGTTTGGTCTACCGCCAAAATTATGCCTTGCCTCCGTTTTGCAAGCAGCTTGGCCCTCCAGGGACGTTTGCTCGCAGCTTGCAGCCTTGCACACCAGGGATTCCAGGCTCCCTGCTGCAGTGGGCCCGGGAACGAAGGCACTGCCAGGCAGTGTTTTCTTCTCCGGGGGGGGCTGGTTTGCAGGCTGGCTGGCTGGCAGGCAGCGCACGAGAGCAGGACACTCCCGAAGTGCAAGCCACGCCTTGCAAGCCACCGATCGCTTCGCTCGCTGCACCCGGCACACCGCTCGCCGCTCCATCAAGGACCATCATGCCAGTGGCGGCCGCCGGTCGCGGCCCTAAAGCAGCAAGCGAGGCGTCCCAAGCCTGCAGGCGGCCCTGAAGTTGAACAAGTCTTCAGTCAGGCGATCTAGATTAGATCGAACAGACTCGATCGAGGTGGCGCGCCGCGCGCGCGCAATGAAGTAGCTGAGGGGCTTTTCCAGTTTCTCTTTCCCGGGCCAAAAGGTTAGGCAGCTTTTTAGGCTGCTGCAGTGGTGAAGTGAAGACCTCTGAGACCGCGCAGGCCCGCGTGCTGGCCGGCCGACGGCGCTCGCGTGCGATTGGCTTGCTTCACCGCAAGGAGTCTCGTAAGTAGGCCTACGGAGTGCCCGTAGGTACGACGTACGTACGAAGGTTTGCGGCTTCGCTTCGATCGAGAGCCGAGAGCCGTAGCAGAATTGGCGCGCGAGGCAGACTTAATCGCCAGCTGGTGCTCCGACCGACGTGCACCGCACTGCACAGCGCCACAGAAAAGCTTTTGCAAGTGTTCGGACGCACAAACAAACGTACGTAACGTACAAAGTTTGCTATAATAAACGTACGTATACGTACCCTGGTACGTAGCACGTCGTAATAAGCTGCCAAGAGCCAAACCCGCAACACCGAGCACCTACTCGGGCAGCAAAGTCGCAACAAGCTCGACCCAATTCGCTTCTTGCAAGACCATTCATCGCCACCATGCCGGAGAAGACCGGGCTGCGCAAGCTTTCGCTGCCCCGATTGGGCCGCGCCATGGGGCTCTCGGCCGGCAGCCGCACGTCGGAGTCCTCGAGGAGGTCGTCGCGAAGCACCGAGCCGTCCAAGGTGGAGCTTGACGACGTCTACGGGCCCAAAGCGGACGACTTTGCCTACGAAAACCACCGCTTCGAGGACCGCGAGGAGGAATCCGACGGCGAAGACGCCAGTGACGCCGGCCCCGAAGTCGAGCCCTTTGGCGAAGGCTCCAGTAGCGGTGACGCCAGGTCGAGCGCCGGCAAGAAGCCCTCCACCGTTGACAAGAAGACGACCCAGTTTCTCGCAGACCTTGAATTCTCCAGCGAGCCGACCAGGGCCTCCCAGGTGCTGCGCGAACTCGACGATGACCTCGAGGCCGTCCTGCAGGTCCATTACGACATCGATCGCGTAAAAGCCGCCACCGTGCGCCGCGAGAAGAAGAAAGCCAAGAAGAAGGGCGAGGCCACTATGCGGAGGCCCATCCGGGAGAAGACCTCCATGCTCCGCCGCCCCAAGAAGGCATGAGTGACCGTCGCGCTCCCCGTCGTTGTTTCCCCCTGATTTCCCCCTTTCGTTCTCTCCCTAGATCTGTAATATTTTTGTTGATGTCATGTCCTTTTCGCTTCGCATCTCGATTCCGGGCACGAGCGAGGCTAGCTATGTTGATGAAGATGCATGCAATTGTTGGTCGGTCGTGTTGCTTTTTGCCTTCTTCTTTAGGATGGCCAGCTAGGTCGTTGGCGCCTGGACCTTGGCGTCGCTGAAAAGGACGCTCGCAGGAGGCGGGACGTTACCGCTTAGCACGCGCCAACGCACGCGTAGCTCGTCTTTGGTCAGGTGAAATACATCAGAGCCAGGCACTGGGCCTCCTTCCTCATCCTCTTCTTCTTCATCGTCGTCATCGTCGTCGTCGTCGTCGTCGTCATCGTCGGCGTGACTGTCCGCGCGGTCCGCATCGTTTTCGACGTAAAGATCATTGTCGTCGTCGTCCTCGCCGGCGGCGGCGGCATCGTCATCATACTCGCCCGCGGCTCTGCCCTTTGTCAGGGTTTCGTCGCTATTGTGGGCGCGGCCAGGCGCGCTGTGGTCCACGAGCACATCCGGCGCGCTCTCGTTGCTGTCCGAGGAACGCGCAAAGAGCGACAGCCGCGGCGAAGACATCGAGCTCACCCGAGGCCGCCGTGCCCGCGCGACGGCAGAGGACGCCGTCGAGACCATCGAGGCGACCGGAGCCGTCGCCGAGAGCCGCGATGATGCCCCTTGTACATCCCGGGAGAGCCCCGGGTGCTGCGGCGCAGACGGAGGTGACGGTGCCGGCCCAGCGCCCCCGCCGGGCCCGTTCGCGCCTCCTGAAGACGGCAGCGACGGCGATGCGGCCTTTTCGTCCCTCCTCTTCTTCTTCTCCTTTTTGGCTTGTTGCAGGCGCACCAGCCGTTGGAAGTCCATCAGCGACTCGGTGAGCCGGAACTCGTGCTGCAGGATCCGAAGCGCCAGTTTGCCCTGCACGTACCGCTGCCGGCGCCGCGCGAGGTCCTCTCTGTGCTCCAGGGCGAACCAGTGTTCCGTCTTGAGCTCTAGAGCGCGCATCTCCTTGCCGGGGATTGTCACCCGCCCCAAGAAGTCATCCGTCGAGAACATGTCGTGGTCGTAAACGTCGAGCGTGAGCTTGTCCTCGTCCCGTATCGCGCTAGGAAGCCCGATGTAAATCTTCTGGTTCCACACAGGATCCAGTGTACGCCGCTCAACGTGTGTGTGGCCCAATCGGCTTCCGTTCAACGAGACTATGCAATACGGGTCCGAGCGCCCGAAGCGGTCCGCGCGGGCAAGTCCCGAAGCGCGAATTACGTGCACAATCGTCGTGCGGATCGTGTGAACCGCCTCTTCCTCGAGGGCGTCCACGGGCCACACCGACACGTTGCGCGCCTGAAAGAGCGGCGTCATGCGCCGTTGCCGCCGAAAGGCCTCGCGCACGACAGCGTCGCGGAACTCGCGATCAGAACACGTCAGTTTGCTACGGCCAGCGCCCTCTAGATGCATGCTGATCCGCGGCCCGTCCTCGAACTTGTGAACGTTCAGGGTGAACTTGCCCCCGGTTTCAACATTGAGCTCCGCGACCACGGCAAAGCGCCGCGGCCTCTCGCCATAGTGCGCAGAGAACTCCTCCAGAAGCCGCACCTTGACCCCGGCCTCGAGGTCGACCTTGCTATTTGTGCAAATGGGCAGCGGCGCGTTTCTGCGGACCACCACTGATCGCCGCACCGCACCCGAGGTTTTGCGGCCCGCGCACGACCCCGCGAAGAGCTTATCGTTCTTTGCACTGGACGGCGGCTCCTGGCCGCTATCCTCGCCCTTTGCGACGTCCTTCTTTGCGACGTCCTTGACGCCTTCACGTTGGCAAAAGTTCGCCCCGGGCGGTGTGCTTCCCGCCTTGCTTGGCTCTACAATTGCAGCTGCTGCCACCGACGCAGCCGCTGCAGCTGCCGCTGCCGCTGCTGTGGCGGCGGCGCCGGCGGCAGAAGCGGAAGGCGAGGAAACCGGGGACGAAGGGGGCGAAGAGGCCGCTGCGGACGTGGACTCCTCCTTGGACCCCTGACGTGGTGCACCGCCGGGTTTCGAAGCCTCGGCCGAGGGGCACGCGCTCTCAATTTCCAGATAGAGCGGGTTGGTGTTGATATCTTTGGAAACCACCGTGTGACCCTTGTCGCCGCGCAGCACGCCCGCCTGCACCGCGGCGCCCAGCGCGGCAATGTGGAGATTGGGCGACCACTTGGGGTAGAATACCTGGGCCCCCGAGGCGCGCACGGCGCCCAAAATCGCCTTGTACACGCCGGGAAGCTGCACGCCGCCGCCCACTACGATCATCTTGTCTAGCTTAATCTCGGTGGTCCCGAGCACCTCCTTGATCACGGAAGCAAGGGTTTCGTAAAGGTGCTGATTGACGCGCTTGAACCACTCGAGCTGCTGGCCCAGCAGGCGAACGTGCGGGTCTTGGGACCGCGGATCCACCCTGGCCGCCTGCTCAAGGAGATCAAAGCACAGCCGCCGGCTCTCCTCGCCAATGTCCGGGTCGCTCGCGTCCACGTCCTCGCCGTTCGCTCGACGCCGTCGCACGAGCGCGTCGCGAACAGCCACGATGAACGCCGCGTTCGTCACTACCTTGGTCGACAGCGTCGACAGACTTGCAAAGGTCTCCTGCGCATGGTACCCGGCGCAGCTGATCTGCACCAGGCCGACGCGGGTGCCTCCCGCGCCAACATCCACCACGAGCACCTTGCGCACGCGCGTCCCATACGACAAGTTCGTCCGCGACGAGGACGAGGAGGGCGACGAGTGGGACATGCCCAGCAGATTGGGCGTCGATGAGCTGCTGCGCATGCTCACGTCGGCGCGCAAAGGGCGCTTGCTGCGCTCAATGCTCACGTCGGACCCGACACCCTCCTGAGAAGAGGTCTTGGGCGCCTCGATGGCGCCCTGCGCCTCGTTCACAAGCTCCTGCTCGCGCGCCGCGGCCGCCACCCCGGCGGACACGGCCCACGCGCGAGAAGGCGGCGCGCTCGCGGACGCCATTGCCCCGGCGCCCAGGGCACTACCCGCCGGTGGCGACGCCGAGGGCTGGGACTTGGCCCCGGCCCCCGACGTCGCTGCCGCGGCCGCCGACGACGAAGAGGACGTCGTCGTTGACGATGATGACGATAGGGACGAGGAGGTCGATGGGCCCTTTGACGTGGGCTCTTTGTGGCCGCCGGACAGCTGGTACGCCCACTCCCCGAGACAGACCGCCAGCGGCGTTGTGATGAAGTGCGTGACCGCAAAACTGGCGCCGCACTTGGCGGCGGCGTCCTCGATGGCCATGCGAAAGTACGCATCGCCGCTCGAGGCCACCACGACCACCTTCGAGTACTCGAAGGCCTCCTCGTCGCGGCCATAGTGCGCCGCGACGGCGGCCCGGATGCGCTCGAAGATGGCGGCGCACTGCGCCACGAAGTCCTCGCGGAGGCGCTCCCAGGCGGCCTCGCCAAGCTCCTCGGCGTCTGCGTGCATGAATGAAATCCCGGGCCCCGCCAGCGCGTACTCGGATCCCGCGCTGCCGCCCTTTGCGCGCCTCAGCGCGAGCACCTCGGGCCGCTTCTTCGAGCTCGACCACACGCTCGCGCGCACGAAGTCCGAGCCCAGGTCCACGCCGAGCGCCACGCGCTTGCGCCGCATGCTCCCCAGCGCGCGCAGCCGCGCCTCCATCCTGCTCCCCGCGCGCCCGCGCGCCCGCGCGCCCGCGCGCCCGCGCGCCCCCGCCCCGCCGCAGCGTCAGGCGCGCGCGTCCGCGGCTGGCGGCCAAGGGGGATCGGCCACGTCGAGGTAGGTGCCGT
>KQ758850.1:10193099-10210060 GCA_001462505.1 Aurantiochytrium sp. T66 | reverse complement strand
GCCGCGCGCGCGGCGCCCGGGGCGGCGCCGGTCCTGGCGGCCGTCTCGGGCACCGTGCTCCTCGCGGCCGCCGTCGCGCACAGGCGCTGCGCGCGGCCCCACGGGGCCAAGGCGTACTCGCTGCTGCCGCTGCGCCGGTCCCCGCGCGCCGACCCGGCCGGGATCTGGCTCACGGAGATCAACACGAACCGCCGCAATTCCGAGGTCAACTTCTTCGGGAGCGCCTTCGACGACAAGCTAGACTTCGTCGCCAAGGCCGTGCAGACCGGGGACATTGCCGACTCCAACTGCGCGCAGGCGGTCGTGAGCGCATTCCTCTCCTTCGAGAGCCCGCGCGAGCTGAGCGA
Organism: Aurantiochytrium sp. T66; assembly: GCA_001462505.1. Classification (NCBI taxonomy): domain Eukaryota; class Bigyra; order Thraustochytrida; family Thraustochytriidae; genus Aurantiochytrium; species Aurantiochytrium sp. T66. The sequence goes on along the minus strand of KQ758850.1, from coordinate 10,209,713 downwards.
CTTCAAGATGGCCCTCGACGGCGACCTCCGCGACGTTGGCAGCTCGCTGTACGCGCTCGTCTTCGAGCTGCTCGCGGTCGAGGCGCGCAGCGCCCTCCTGAGCCACATCAGTCAGGTGCAGCCCTCTACGCCCGCCCCGGCGGGCGCCAGTGGGGCGCGCATCATCGTGCTGAGCGACATGGACGACACGCTCGTGTCCACCTTCAAGGACCAGCGTTTCCCGTTCAACACCATGTACCCTGGCGTGCGCCAATTCTACCACGAGCTGATCCGCTCCGGGGGCGCGCAGGACGTGCTATCGGATTGGAACTCGGTCAAAGACCAGGTCACCTTTGTCACGGCGCGGCCAAGCTGGCTCAACCCATGGACGCGCAGTGAGATGCGCCGCCACGGGTTCGCCAAGTCGGTGGCGCTCACCGGGTCGTCGGTGAGCTTTATCACGCCCGCGCAAATGCTCTACCGAAAAACCACACAGTGCTCGCAGATGCGCGCGCTCTTTCCCGAGTGCGTCTTCTACCTCGTGGGCGACAACGGCCAGCGCGACATCGATCTCGGCAAGGAGCTCTTGCGCCTCAAGCTCGTGCGCGCTGTCTTCATCCACGACATCTTCGAGCCTCTCTCGTACGGGCAGCCTCGGCGCAAGGCCCGGACCGGGCCAAATCATAGCCGGGCGACGCCCCGGGCCGAGGCGCCGCCACCTGTAAGCGCGGTGCCCTCGCTCGAACTATCAGAGACTTCGCCTGCGCTCGTGTCGTCAGACGGCTGGGTCGACCGGCCTGTGGGCGAACTCGCGGCGCAAGCTAGCGAGAGCGTGCGCGGGCTCGATCTCGAGACACCATACATTGGCGACTTGGAGTCGCACGTGGACGGCACGGGCCCGCGCCCGGCGGACAGCCTTACTCGGCAGCGGTCGACGGGCGAGCTGGACAGGGAGCTCTACGTCTCGCAGAGCGTGCCGGACGGCTACCGCAACGACGAATGTAGTGAGGCCGGGATTGTACTTTTTCAAAGCTACGCGGGCGCCGCAGTGGCGGCGCTCGAGATGGGCATCTTTAGCACGCAGGCTCTGATCAATGTCGCTACGGAGAGCGCCAAGGACTTTTCCGCCATCAAGTTCTCACGCGGATGGCAGCGCATTCGCCAGCGCGACGTCTACCTGCGCGATATTGCGCGCATCTCGCACAGCCTTCAGGACCACATCGCCACCGTCAACCTCCTCAAGACGGTGCACGAAAATATCGACCTCACATCTGCGGCTGCCGGTGCCGCCGCTGCCGGCGGGGCTTCTTCCGCGGTTCAAGTGAGCTGAGCTGAGCAGGAAGAGTAAGAACTCAACGCAGGCAGCCCCAGGGAAGGAGAGATGGTCTCGACAAGTAATTTACAAACTGACTCGCTATGTACGCGCTGCGGTCATCGAATCCCGCTCGCCCGGTTACGGACACGAGCGCGGGGTCTTGGTCGGCCGCCTTGCTGGTGCGCTTCGGTACTACGTTCATCGAGCGCGCGCGAGCGGGGCGGTCAGGCGTACCCGAGGGCGCCGTGGCCCTGAACGCGGACCATGAAGATGACCTTGATCACGCCCGCCGAAACGACGCGGACGGCCTCGCGGCCCGGACACGCTGTCGAAAACTTTGCGTCGTAAAACTCGGCGGGTTCCGAGGTGACGGCCGCGAGAGCGTCGCCCAGGAAAGAGCTCGTGAGCGGCGCAAAGAGCTTGCAGTACCGCACCACCCGGCCCTCCTGGGTCGGGACGCGCGCCGCCGCGTACCCAATAACGTTGCGGCTGCCATCTCGCACGCAAAGTGCGAGCCGCGGCCATCCAGCGGCGTTGGTGGTCTGGAAGCTGGCCTCGACAGGGAAGTTCCACGTCACCGAGGGCGCGTCCTCGCCCACGACCTGGTTTCTCGCCGCCTGCGTCTCCGAGGCCTCCTCGCCGCCGTGGGACTGCCAGTCGGGGCCCACCACGAACTCGTACGCGCAGCTCACCTCGTCCACGCCTTCGAGCTGGCCGCTCTCGACGCGGCCAAACACGTGGACCTGAAAACCCTTCTGCTGCTGCTGTCGCTGCTGTTGCTGCTGCTGCTGCTGGCCCTCCTGGTCCATCTGCGGCGCGGCTCCAAGCGCGCCGGGAACGTCGCGCATCATCATCGCGCCGCGCGAAGGCACCGACGCTGCGGATGACCCGACCACCATCGCGGTCGACCTCTTCTGTCTTCTGTCTTCGCGCAAAGCAAGCAGGCAGAGCCCGGGCCGCCGCCGTCGCCGCCGCCGCAGCCTGAGCCGAGCTGAGCAGCGCCGCCGTCAACGGTCGCAATGTTCGCATTTTGGGGCCATTTTTGGGCCTCAAACGGTGTGCACCGGCTTTGGGTTCTGCTCGGTTAGGTTCTGGTTAGGTTTCGGGGGTGCACTCGGTGTGGGTCCCCCGGGGCCTCGGGGCTTCCCTCATGCGCAAGCAGATCTTTCGCGTCTGACAAGCGTCCGGGCCGCTTGAGCTCCGAGGGCCTCGGCCCGCGAGCCTGCGCTGCGCGAATGCATGGCGCTGGCTTGCATCACGAGGAGCTCGATCGTCGGCCTGCGCAATTCCAATGCATTTTCGAGGCGCCGAGCAGCAGACCTCGAACTCGGACTTGCTTGGTTCGCCTTCGACCCGCGGCGACTTCAGGTGCCCAACGCCCGCGCGCGCGCAGAGGCGTCCATTCGGCGAGCGCGCAGCTGCGCGCGGAAGAGGACCGGAGCGGGCAGCTCGAAGCGCGCTCACGATGGCGGACGTACAAGAAGAAGGCGCTGTCGGCCAGCCCGAGGCCCAGGAGGATTCCGCCCAGAGCGCCCTCGCCACGGAGGAGGCCCCGGGAGACGCTGCGAAGAAGTCGCGCGTGACGCCGCCGAGGACCTCGTCTCTCGGCGGCGAGCCCGCCCAAGAAGGCCGCCGTCAAGCTGAGGGCGAAGATAACCACGGCCAAGGCGAGAAGCGGCGGCACGAAGACCAAGCGGCCCCGAAGGCCCAGAAACAGGCCTCCGGCGGCGCCAAGTCGCGCCGTCTGGAGCTCGGATCCGGCCATCAAGACCACTTTGGGATGCTGTCGGACGACGAAAGCGACGAGGCCTCGACGGATGGCGACCAGGTCTTCGCCTGCATCACCATCGACCCTGGAGCCCGAGATGCCGCCGCCCCGGCTCTTCAAGGCCCGGTCCGGGCCTCGACTCGCGCAGCGTCGGTGAAGGCCAGCGCCCGGACCCAGGCCGCCGGCACGGGCCCGATGCCCAGGCCCGGCGCCGGCAGCGGTGAAGGCGGCGAGCAGCGGACCAAAGCCCATCGCAACACCTACACGCCGGCCGTCAAAGAGGTGGTCCTCAAGGCGTATCGCATGGACGGAAGGCACTTCGCCGTCCAGGTGGGACAGCTGCACGGCATGCCCGAGTCCACCGTCGACGGCCTCTTCGCTCGAGCGAAGAAGATCGGAGACGATGCTGCCATCTTCGATCATCGCCATGACCGCAACGTGCACCACTTTTACAAGTGGGAGCAGTGGCACGAGGACTTTGTAAGCAAGCTGCTGCTCGAAGACTCGACGCGCACTTTGAAGGAGCTCCGCGCATTCCTGAATCAGGAGATCCTGCGCAAGATCCTCATTCGCTACGCGGAGGACCACGGCAACGAGACCTTGGGCCTGGAGCCTGAAGAGCGGGCGACGCTCGCGCCGCTCCGCCTCGAGAGGCTGCAGCTCTTCTTCGAGAGGGCCCCGGAGATCGCCGTGGACTTTGGAAAGCAAAAGGTGAGCGGGACCACCATCGACCACCATCTGAGGAACTCTGGCGTCGTCCTGGCGTACGAGTCCCCCACCCAGGACGAGACGACGGTGAACTCGGAAGAGACGATGCACGCGCGCCGCGTGTACGCCCAAAAGATCGTGCGCGTCCTCGAGGAGCGGGGCGGTCGGAACCTCGTGATTTTCGTTGACGAACTGGCCTTCAGGGTCGCACTCCACGAGAAGCGCGGCTGGGCCAAAGAGGAGACCCGCAAGATCCCCGAGGCCCCGTCCGCTGGCGTCCTTGGGCAGCGATTCCGGGGCGCTCTCGCTGTGAGCGCCGGCTTTGGTCTCATGCTTGCGGACACTGTCCCCGTGGCGGACGAGCAGACGGTGCGCGGCGGGGAGCTAACTGCCTCGGAGTGCTCGACGCCAGCCTTTGGCGCCGACGAGTACCGGGACTTTCTCAACAAGCTCCTGCACAGGCTTCTCACGGGCTCCTCGTTGGTGAGCGGGACGCCGGTCCCGAATTCCAGCATCATTGAGGGCAAGACCGTCTGGATCGTCTTCGACAAGGTCCCCGAAGACCTGCGCCGCGAGCTCGCCCAAGGCGAGAACGCGCTGGCAGGCCTCAGCAACTACGGAGCCTTCGCGACGGAGCTCGCGAAGCTCAAGAGCAATGTGCAGATCCTCTGCGCCGCGTCGAGCGCTGCCCACCTCGGCCTCTGCAACAACTACAAGCGCATCCTGCTCGACTGGACGAACCGCAGGCAGGATGATCCTCTGACTACGCTGATGAAGGCGACTGGCGAAAAGGGGGGGCATACGGGCATGCAGCATCGTCTTGACGCCCTTGCAGAGATCGTCCGCGAGGGCATCGACGAGCTCTACCGTTGCAGAGACAACCTTGGCGAGACCCTCCGCCTTCACCACTTCCTCATCAACCTCGTTCATCGCAATGGATTCTTCAGGCTCGGAGATCATCAGATCTGAGGCTATGCTGCCGACCAATCAACGAAACTATAACAACAATCTTGCTTGTCATTTCAACAACAACAACAACAACAACAACAACAACAACAACAGTCGATCGTTTGGTCGGTCCGGCTGGATCGATGAAACGTTGCAGCGCTTCACGCGGGTGCCAAGACACCCACGCAGCTCACTCACAGTGCCAGTCGAGGCTGAGTCGCCGGAACGAACGCGGGCTCGCTCAATTTGTCCCCGACTCCCGGGACAACATTCAAACGCTCTGCAATAAAGCCTGCATCATTTCCAAGGTGGCTCGCTGGGTCGACTCAAGCTCACTTCTCTCCATCCAGGCCCAGCCGCGTCCAGCCCTCGCAGCCGGATGGCAGCGTTGTCGCGTGGCACCAGCGTCCTCTCCATCTCCTGACTGATCACTCCGAGCTCCGAGCAGCGGCCTGGCGCCGGGTCTTTCGCTCCCCGCAGTCTCGTCGCTAGCTTTTCAGCCCTCCCCACAGCTGTGCCCATCGGTCGTGCAGCCTCTGCTTGCGCGGCCTATCGTTCTTCCGTTCTTTGTGTAAAATAGGCCGCGTTAGCTTCTTCTAGCTTCTTGCTAGGCCCGAGGTCCTGTTCGTTCTGTTTCTGCGGGTGCCACTGGTACGTACGTAAATGAAAAATGAAAAAAGGTCCATTTTGCGTGCGTGCGTGCAACGCAGGCAGGCAGAGAGCCTCAGGCGACGCCTTGGACGAGGCGCGCGGCGCGCCCATACCGCCATCTTCGCGGCGGCCGGCACGCTCGTGACGCGTGCTCGCCTCGCCTGCTGGCCTGCCTGCCTGCCTGCCTGTCGACTGACTACAAGCCTGCGTTTCGCAAAGATGAGGACCGCAACGATGACAACGACGACGATCGTGGCGCTCGTGCTGAGCGTGCTGGCGGCCGCCGGCGAGGGCCGCAAGCTGGTCCACGGCGACCGCGCGAGCCTCGCGCCGCGCGCGCTCGCGGCGGAGTACAGCAACCCGGTGATCCCAGACATCGAGCTGGCCGACCCGGTCGTGGTGCGCTTGAACGGCACCTTTTACATGTACGCGACGGGCGACGTGCGGCCCGAGGACATTCCGCAGCGCCAGCGGGCCAGCTGGGGCGCGCCGCAGGCCGGCGCCAATGTTCCGCTGGGCCAGCTGCTCGAGGACTCGTCCTGGGCCAACGGCGGGCCGACAGACTGCGGCTATCGCGTGTTCATCTCCGAGGACCTTGTCAATTGGCGGCGTGGACCGGTGGTCTTCGTGCCGCCGGATCACTCGCGCTATGCGTGGGCCCCGCACGTCTGGTTCGATGAGACGTCCGGCTATGTATACATGTACTACACTTTGCACGAGAGCGTGGGCGTGGCCCGCGCCACCTCGCCGCTCGGGCCCTTTGACCACGTCAACGTGCTCGTGGAAAAGGCGATCGACGCCTACCTGCTAGCAGACGAGGAGTTCGGCTTTTATTTATACTACGTGGACATTCCGCAGTCCCAGATCTCCGTGCACAAAATGCTCTCCCCGGTCGAGATGGACTCGAACGCGACGGCCAAGGTCGTCTTGCATCACGAGGACATCCCGTGGGAGTCGCACATTGCTCAGATCAACGAGGCGCCCTGGGTCTTCCGCCACAACGGGACTTTGTACCTCATGTACTCCGGCTCCTTTTTTTACGTCGAGTACTACGCCGTCGGCTACGCAACGGCCAAGCACCCCGAGGACTACTTTATTCGCGACTACGTCAACAACCCGATCATGCACCACACGGACAAGATCTTTGGCCCGGGCCACGTCGCCATGATCAAAGACGACGCGGGCGCGCGCTGGGTCGTCTATCATCAGAAGATGGACGCCAGAATCTGGCGCGAAGGCCAGGACCGCCGCATCTGCATTGACGAGCTGCACATCGCGCCATCGGGCGAGCTCATCGTTAACGTCACGCGCAACGAAACGAGACCTGCGCCTTTCATCCAGCCTCGGGCTGAGCCGTCCCTCGCGTCCTTTGCGCTCGACAGCGAGCTGCTGTCCATGTTCTGAGAGTCGTTCGTGCCGTGCCCATGAGATGGATTACTACATAGATTATTTTAATAGGTTCCTTCGACGTTCGCATCATCGTTGTCGCCATTGCGTAGATTTAGTCCCTCGACACCGTCTCCGTTCATGAGGGAATTGATCGAGATATTACCCGAAGAGCTCGCCAGGTTTTCGCATGTGCGATATTGCCGCTGGCACGACAAGATCTTCGCCGCGCGAAGGTCTTCGGCGTGCCGATTGTTGCGCCTCGTCACTCATCTTCTGCCACTCGTATCTCCTCCCCGTCCTTGAAGTCGAGCGGCTCCTCTACCTGCAGCGCAGCAATCTCGCCGTCGGCCACGCCAAGAAGGTACAACTCGGTGATTGTCCTCTGCAAGGCTTCTCCAGGGTGCGATCATAGAGTTCTCGGCGACGCTCAAGAGGTCCGGGTTCTTCTTCTACGAGCCCAACTCCGTCAAGGTCGTCAAGTCCGTCATCATCGAGGTCGAGAGCGCGCGCAAGATCTTCGCGCAGATTCATTCCCAAAATATCTTGCGGAGGGGGCCCTGCCGGCGACCCTGGCCGCGCTCGCGCCCGCGCTGGAGGCGCTCGCGGCGCAGGCGCTCGCGGTGCAGGCCCTCGCGCGCGGCCCCGTCGCCGCGATGGACTCGCCGGCCCCGGGCGCGGGCGGCGGCCGCAGCAGCAGCTTCGAGTTCACGCTGACGGCCGACGAGCTCGCGCTCCTGGAGGAGGTCGAGTCGAGCCTCGGCGGGACCTCGCTGTCGTCCCTGCACGACGCCGACCTCGTCAACAGCGTCCCTGACGACGTGCGCGCCGAGCTCGCGGCGCTCGACCGTCTCGTGGAGAGCTACGTCCCCGGCGTCGCCGCCGCCCGCGACGTCGGCGCCAACGACGACGACGACGACGACGACGACGACGACGACGTCGAGGACGTCAGCAAGAAGGACGAGGCCCTGAGCGCCGAGAAAGGCGGCACTCACGGCGCCGCCGGCGAGAAGGAGGCCTCTGCGCCGCGCGGCGGGACGAGCGCGGGGGCCTTCGTCGCGGACAAGCTGTACGAGATGATCACCGCGAAGGACCTCGAGCCCGTCGCCCTCGCGCAGGCCGAGGCGCTCTCAGGCGTGGCCTCGTCGACGGAGCGGCTTCGCGCCTTCAACGCCATGTCCCGGGACTTTCTTGACGGCAGCGGCGGCACCGCCCTGAGCGCTCGGGTCCAGGAGGTTTCCGACCTCCTCGCGCGCATGGCCAGCGTCTCGCACCGCGTGCAGAATTTGCAGCGCCGCGTCCACTTCGCGCAGCAGCGCCAGCGCGCCCGCCAATAAGAAGAGAGATCATGGCGTCCGTCGCCGAGGCGAGCGGGCGACCTCTGAAAAACGCGCGCGCGCCCCGGCGATGGCGGGTGCTCAAAGCCAATCATGATCAGCCCCGCGTTAGGCCTACTTCGCAAGTCAAGACTGTCATCACCGACACGAGCAGCACAGCGAGCGAGCTCGCAATGCAACTTCCGTGGCCGCGATTTGGTCCGCTTGGGCTCGCGCAAGTGTCACGCCGGTACGTACGCCCGCGCCGCAGTGTGCTCGCATCGACCTTCATTTCCTCCTCCTCATTAGGGCACAAGCTCGACGATCGGCACGACGGTGTCCATCAGGATCGGTTGCATCCGTGGTCGTGGCGTCGCGGGGCGTCTTGCCTCATCCGAGGCACGTCCGTGGGCCCGCCTCCGAGCACGCATCGCCTTGCAGCCCTGCGTACGATACGCACGTAGTACCCGTACTACGTACGTACCCACGTAGAAATCAGGCAGCGCCGAGCCGTGTCCCACGTCTGTCTGACATCATTTCCGCCGGCGGGGCGTTGCGAAGGGCAAGCAAGCAACGAGCACGGAGCCTGGGGCGCGCGCTCTACGGAGTTTCTGGGGCAGCTGCCCGTGCGTGGGGCAGCACGTGCCTTTTTGGGCCGGTCTAATTAGGCGTGCACTGATCGATCGATCCCCAACCCCATCGCCGAGCACGCGCTAGGCTTTTAGGTCGCCTGCCGACACGTCCACTGCAAGACCGACCAATCTCCAATCGTGCGGGCCCGTCGTGAACGCGCGCTGGAGGCTGCACGTGGCTCCGTCAGCCAGGTCCCGGCGGCAGGCGTTGTCGAGGCCTGGCCCACGCTCGCTACGAAGTCCATTCGGGGCTCGGCAAGCAAATTAGCAACAGCAGCAGCAGGAGCCCAAGACCCGGGGACTCGCCGCCTCGCCCCGCGTACTTTCTCTCCTTCCCGGCCGCTCGGGACCTCGCCGCCTCCCTCCGCTCCTTCTCCCGCTCGGCGCGTCGCTCGCGGGGTCGCTCGCTCGCTCGCTCTGCCGCTCGCGCGCGACCGCAGACCCTCATCGGCGCCGGAGTTCATCTTCATCTTCTCTCGTTCGTCTCGTTCCTCCCGAGTCCATTCTCCTCCTCAGCTCCTTTTCCTTATCCGCGAGCCGTGCCGTGCCGAGGCCGAGACCGCCTCGCTTTCCGCCGCGCGACTGCCTGCCTGCCTGCCTGCCTGCCTGCCTGCGAGCGCGCGAGCGTCATCGTCGACGCCGAGGGAGCCAGCCGCCTCGAACTGACAGTGGAGCCTCGAACTCCTGCGATCATCGTATCGTTTGAAACGCAAGGGGCGATTTGAATTCGAATTCATTTGAATTCGAATTCATTTGAATTCGAATCGATTTTCGAAGCGATAGACTGAAGAAGAGCGGGAGAAAGAAAGAAAAGAAAAGAAAGAAAAGAAAAGAAAAGAAAAGAAAAGAAAAGAAAAGAAAAGAAAAGAAAAGAAAAGAAAAGAAAAGAAAAAGCGGCGCTGAAAGAAAGAGGCGTCCAGCTCGCGTGTCTTCGTTCGGCCCCGCTCTCGCCGACGCCCCGAACCGGCCAGCGTTCGCTCGCTCGACAGTCGATCGATCGATCGGCCGCGCGCGCGTACCCGTTCGTTCAGGGCCGCTTCGCCCGGGCCCGCACCGCGCGCGCGGCAGTTCTGCATCAGCCAGACTAGAGGAGTAGATTAGACCCCGCCTCGACGACTCCTCGACTCGAGACGAGAGAGAAACGAGCCCCGAAGATGCTCCTGGAGAACGCGCGGGAAATCGGCAGGGGCAGGCCGCACGCGGAGGCGCCGCAATGCCAGCCGCTGCCGCCGACGATGGCAACGCTGCGAGAGGTCCAGAAGAGCCTCATGTACCTGGTGAGCTTGGAGTTCGCTATCGGCAACCTGGACGCGCTGCAGCAAGAAGGCGTGGAAGTCGCGCCGGCACCAGCGAGCCCTGCGGCAGAGGCACCAGCAAAACCCAGGCCAGTCGCCAAGGCACGCGCGCGCAGCTTGGAACACGAAAGCTTGCCAATGCGCGCCCACACCAAACGAGATTGACGCGGGCTCGAGCCGCGCCAACCAAAACGAATGTAACCTCACGAAAATCTAACCTAGTTTATTCCCTCTGACCTCTGGTGCTTTGCGAGGCTTGCGAGGAAGTCGTCTGCGCCTTGCCCCCGCCCGACTCTCTGGCCGCGCCGGCGCCAACGAGGCTGGCGTGCTCGCGCGCGCGTTGGAGCGACATCTCGCCGCTCTTGAAGAGAGTCTCCGGCGCCTGGGGCAGACTCGCCGCGGCGCTGATCTTGTCCTCGAGCGCCGACACCTGCTCCGAGAGCCTGACAACGAGGCCGGTCAGGTGCTCGATGGCGGCCTCGTTGCGCAGGTTCATTGTGTCTTCCATCGCGCTCGCGTGGCTTGGCACAGCGCCATGCAGCGCCATCACGTCGTGCATTTCCTCGACTTCCTGCTGCACCTGGCCCTCGTAGGTCGAGGTGTGCCGCTTGAAAGACTTGGCACGCCGTCGCGTCGGCCCTGATGTCGTCGTGGCCGCCACAGCGGCCATCGCCGCCGCTGACGAGGAGTACAGCGCGCTCCCGGTAACCGACCCGGCGTCCATGGGTCCCGAGATGCCGTCGCCCCCGGCCTCGGCCCCCGCGGAGCGCGGGGAGCCCGGACGGCCGAGCATACCTGCTTGGTCCTCGTGCATATCCTGGTGCGACGAGCCGCTCGCGAGGTCTGATGCCGCAAGGGGCGAGAGCGGCGCCGCGCGCTGGAGCTGGACCGTGCTCTGAATGACGCGGTCCGCGGCGAGCCGCTTAGGATTTCGATGAAAAGACCCGATCCGCAGCAGTTCTTCCTCGACGCCCGTGCGCAGCGCCGCGTTCTCCGTGCTCGAATACCGCTTCATGTTGGTGGCCTCGGACCGCGCCGCCGCGGACTCGCGCGCCGACGCGTACGAGGACGCTGTTGAAGACGATGTCGACTTGGGCCGCAGCTGCTTCGTCTTGCCGTCGTCAAAGGTGCCCCACAACCGCTGCGACGGCTGGCCCTTGAGTAGCGGCACCTTTGATCCGTCTCCTCGCTGGCGCGCGCTATACGCCTCGCTGTCGCCCTCCTCTTGGCTGTCCTCGCCCTGGTCGTCGTCGTACTCGTCGTCATCGTCATCGGGCGACGAAGAGACCGAGTTACGGTGCAGGGTCTCATTGCTAATGGCCTGCTGCGCGATGCGCTGCTCGTCCGCTTCCACGGCGTCGAAAAAGGCGCGCGTCTGGCTGAGCTCGGGCCAGAGGAACGAGGGCGACCGCCGCAGCTTCTTCCAGCGCCGAAAGAGCCTGTATCGCAGCGCATTGTACGTGGGCGACCGACGACGGATCAGGTTCACCGCGTGCAGCCACTCTGCGGGGACCTGGAGCTCCACCTGGCCCGTGCCCTTCTCGACGACAATGTTCTTGCGCGGCAGCTCGGGCAGGTAGTCGTCGCCAAAGTCTTCGTCCTCCAGGCAGCGCATGCGGCGCGGCAGGCACAGCGTGCGCCAGAGTTTATTGATGCTCTTCTCGCGCAGGTCGTATGTGAGGATGATGCGCGCGCGCTGCAGCAGCCACTGCTCCTTGGCGTTGTGCTGGATTTCGTCAAAGGTGTTGGTCATGATGGCGATGATGAGGTTCAGAATGACGAGCGCCACCACGACCATGTAGATCCCAATGAAGGCGTAGCCGGAGTACCTGCGGAAGACCTGCGGCTCATCGTCGAGGGCGCCGACGTCGAGATTGAAGACGAAGAAGTACAAGGTGATCCAGCTGTTGTACATGGTCCCATAAATAGGCGACCCGGACCCGCGGAAAAGGAGCGTGAGCCCGTGGCTGAAGCCCGTGACGAAAACGAGCAGCACGATCAGGTAGATGATGATGTCCGCGAGCATGCGCCGAATGGTGCACATGGTGACACCGATGACCTCGAAGCCTTCGGCAAAGCTCAAGAGCCGAATCCAGAGCAATACGGCGCCCACGCCGGACACGATGTTGGACACGTCATTGATTTCGACCGTGTCCACGCGCGTGGCCACCACGAAGCGCAGGACCTGCTCGGTAAAGACGCAGGCGTGCGGTAGGGCGTCCGTGAACGGATTCGAGTACACGTTGGCGCCGCGGCCCCGACGGATGTTGAGCTCGATGACAAAGCGCAAGAGATAGCGCATGTTGAGCAAGAAGAGGAGGACCTCGAGGGCGGCCTGGCCCAGGTGCTCGGCGCGGTGAGCGCCTGGGCCGTGCTGGAAAAAGGCGCGCGCCTGCGAGAAACAGACCCAGAGGTTCTCTTCGCCGTAGAGCGTGGTCACGAGGAAGGAGGCCACGAAGATGCAGTGCATGGCAAACTCGAAGAGAAGCGCCTCGCGTGTAAAAAGGACCCAGCGGATGTTGAAGACCCACTGTACGACCTCGTGGGAGATGAGTTCGTGCCGCTCGTCCTGCACCATCTTGTCAAGAATCTCGTTGCTAGTCACGGGCCCTCCTGTGAGCAGCGTGTCGTACGAGTATATCTTGTCATTGCCCCGCGCGTACAGAAAGGTGCGCTGGCGGTCGAGCATCCGGAGCGCTAGTTTTGGCCGGTCACGGACCATGACCTCGAAAAAACGAAAATAGAACTCGTCGGTGCGCGCTTGCACGAGGCTCGGGACGCCGTCGTCACTCCAGGAGCTGGCCATGCTGCTCGACCGCACGTGGCTGGCCACGTCCGAAGCGAATCGCAGGCGCTTGGCTGTGCGCGCGAGGGCGCCTAGGCCGCCGCCGGCACCAAGTGTGCTCGACGTCCCGCGCAGTTCCCCCTTGAGCACGTGCTGCCGGACGAGCCGCCAGCGCTCTCGCGCATCTACCTTTTTCAGCGCAGAGCGCACGCGGTCCTGCGTGTCCTGGCGCTCCAGGATGGGCGGCAGCATCTCAGTGCCCGGTCCGAAGTTTCCGGGGCTGCCAGCGGCCGTGGTCCCCGCCGGGTCCTCCATCTGCCTCTCCTGCCGCTGCCGCTCGAGCTGGTGCTGCTTGAGCGTGCTGCTGGCAATGGGCACCGCGAGCTCGTCCTGGGCCGGGGGAGCGGCGGGTCCGTTCTCGTCGAGGCTGTCCCCATGCTGCAGCTGCGGGTCGAGGCCGTCGAACTCGGGTCGAAAAATATTGAAGCTGCTCGAGGCCCGGAGACTAGCGCTGTGCGAGACGTCGAGCAGGTACGAGGCCACCTGCAGGTGAACGTCGTCCTCGGGCTTGGACGCGGCCGCTTCGAGCGGGATCTGACCCTCGAGGTTGACGTGGTCAAGGCGCGCCCCCGAGCTCACGAGCAGGCGCGCCACGTCGAGGGAGCAGACCATGTGGAGCGCGGCATTGCCGCTGTCGTTCTGGTGGTCGATCTGGGCGCCGGCGCGCAGCAGGATCTGCACCGTCTCCGCGCAGTCCTGGACCACGGCCCAGTGCAGCGGCGTTGAGTGATCCACGGTCTGAGCGTCGACGCGCGCGCCGCGCTTGAGCAGGTAGGTGACCACCGCCGGCGCGCTCACGAGCGTGTGCAGGGGCGTCTGGCCCACGGCCCCCTGCAGGTCCACGAGGACCCCGTGGTTCACGAGCGCCTTGGCGACCTCGACCGTCCCCGCGCGGTGTAGCGGGGACTCGCCAAAGGTCGGCTGGTTCCTGCGGAAGTCGAGCCTGCTCGCCGTCCCGACATCGAGGACCTTTAAGAGGCTCTGCACGCGGCCCAAGTTCCCCTCCACGGCGGCGTCCAGGAGGTCCACGAAGAGGTCGACGTCGTTGCTGCCCTCGGCGGCGGCGGCGGCGGTGCTCGGCCTCCGCTGCGACGCGCTCGCCGTCAGCGACGGGCGCCTGCGGGCCGGGCCGGGGGACTCCTCGCCCTCCATGGGCGGGCGCAGGCGCGGCGCGTCCGCGCGGCCTCGGCCTCGCGGACTCTCGGGTCGGGTCGTCGGCGATGCGGCTCGGCCTCGCGCGCATGCCCGCGCTGCTACTCCGAGGGGGCGCCGGCGTCGCTGGCCATCGCCGGGGCCGGCCGCGAGTGGAAGTCCCCCTGACGGATAGCGCTTCTGAAGAACTCGAACGCGACCGCGAGGCTCGCAACGATCTTGCGCGCCGAGACCTCGATCTTCATGGCCCGGAAGTCCGGGACAGTGTCGGCGGCGCCCGGAATTCCGCCCGGAATTCCGGGCTTCCTTCCCCCTCGTGATAGGAGCGGTATGGGGTACCCCGATTTGCGGAAATCAGGTGCCCTGCTGCCTCTGCGGATGCCCCTACGCCCCTTCCCCGTCAAATCCCACGTCGATCCCACCGTGCGGCACGGATCAGATTCGTCGCATGACTCGCATCGGCCACCACTGGCGGTCCAGCAAAGCTCTCGGCGCTCTCCCGACTCTGATCCTCGTTTGCAGCTTCTTCAGGTTCGCACATTGGTCATGGCGCCTCGGGCCGTCCCGGGGTCATCATGAAGTCGCTTCTTCGTCGCCAGCAGCTTCTGAGCAGGAGTGACATCGTTCGGCTCCCCCGGCGGCGTGCGCCAGGCACTGCAATCATGATCATGTCGAACGTTGGTCTTCACATCAATCAAGTCCTCCCCACTCCGCATGATCGTGATCATAATCACGATCATGATCATGATCATGATCATGATCACGCCGTTCCCACCCATCTCTAAATCAGTGTATCACATGGGCTGCAGTCGGCGCGGCGAGCGGACGCCGCGTCCGCTCGCCGAGTCCGAGAACTTGAAGTCCGACTAGGGCGGCCGCGCGGCCGGGCGCTGGGAGCCACGGCGATGAGATCAGAGGCGGCGGCGGCCCGGGCTCGACTCGAGCCTCGCGTTCTTTCTTTCCGTTCTCATTTGTTCCAATCCTTATCTTGCAGGACGGCGCAACTACAAGTATGATGAGGGAGTCGGAGTTGCGCAGTGCAAGCAAGGACGCTTCCGCAGCGCAGATTTTGAAGCGCGAGGCGCCGCGTCCCGGCCGCCCGCACCGCTCGCGCGGCACGCGCCGCCGCCGGCCCCCCGCTGTGCTGTGCGTGCGGCGCACACAGGCTTGCTTGCGCAGGCTCCCTCGGGCCGGCCCGCGGGGGCCTGAGCGGAGGAGGAGGAGGAGCAGGATGGAGGCTCCAAACCAAGAACCCGCGCAGCTGCAGCAGCAGCAGCAGCAGCAGCAGCAGCAGCAGCAGCAGCAAGTTGATCAGCAGGGTCTCGCTCAGCAAGGTCTCGATCAGCAAGGTCTCGATCAGAAGCTGGACAAAAGCGGAGAGATGGGCGCGCTACAGACGGCGGAAAAACCGGCGCCAGCGGCGACGATGCCGCTGCGCGACCTGGTGACCAGCTTTGGCCTGGCGGGCGCCGTGGCCGCGCACGACGAGCTCATGGTGCTCTTCCCCATGTTCGCGGCTCAGGACCCCGCCGAGCCGAGCGCGAATCCAGCCCACGAACCCGGGGAGGAGGCCCTTGCGGACCTTCTCGCCATGGACATCGAGATCGACGTCGACGGCGACGACTGGAGACCGGAGCGCGAAGCCGACGATGATTTCTGCGACGACGACGATACCCTCGTGGACGAGGAGACCCTCGCTGGCTCCGACATCGAGGATGACGTCGAGGTCGGCGTCGAGGCGGAGGAGGAGAGCGCTGCAGCAGCAGCAGCAAAGACCCCTGCCGCCGCTTCCTGTGAAAGGAGCGCGGCGGACGCAAAACTAGACAAGAGCGCCTCCGACAGCAAGCTCGGCCTGGCTCCTGTCGCTGCCGCCGCCGCGAGCGCGGACGCACGCGGCGCCAAGCTCGGCAAGAGCGCCTCGGACGGGAAACTAGCGCCCCACCACCGGTCCGCCGCGCTATCGCCCGCGCGCCTGCGCAAGCAGGTTTCTCACATGCTCGAGCGCGCCTTCTCCAAGCACAGTATCCACCCGAAGCGCCTTCACATGCCGCGCTTCCACAACCACACCCATCGGGAACCTCAGCCGCAGCAAGGCCAGCAGCCGGGTGACGTCCCCTCTGCATGATCACCATGTGTGTTGGGTCGAGCAGAGCGAGCGAGCTTGGTCGACCGAACCGGGTTGCTGGGCGAGCGAACCGCTCAGCTTTTCCTTGCCTGATGAATGAATGATGAATGACGAATGACTTTTGTAGACAGACGCCCCCTTGCACGAACGTGCCGCGTCGCGCCAAGAGCTAGCGTGCTCTCGCCAAGAAAGATAGTTGAACTCTTCGTTATACTACTCCGAACGATGATCTGCCATCAGCGAAGTGGCAAAGGCAAGTCCTCTCGCAAGTCCAGCATGCAGACGAAGATTTGGTTCCATCGTGGGACTGCTCTTCGTTTGAGCGGTCATCAATCTCTCCTTCTTGGTACTCGCGTCTTTGGACCTTTGGACGCTTTGGACGCTTTGGAAGCTTTGGAACAACCTGAAAAACCCTTTTTCGCGAGTAAAAGCGACCTAACAACCGGTCTATTGCACAGCCACAAGATTTTCGTTTTTTTGTTTCTTTCTACGGG
>KQ758850.1:10180460-10193089 GCA_001462505.1 Aurantiochytrium sp. T66 | reverse complement strand
GCCGAGGCGAGCCGAGGTCCGACATGGCCATGGCCATGGTCCGCTTGGCGCTCGCGCTCGCGTGCGCCGTGCTCGTGGTCAGGGGGTTCACGATGGTGCCGTACGGGATGCTCGAGAACGAGGCGAGGAAGGATAACCGCCGCGGGAGGATCGTCGAGGGCGTGGGCCCGGACGAAGGCACACCAGAGTCCCAACCGCCAAATGGCGCGCATGGGACGAGCCGGCAGGCGCAGAATGCGGATGCGACCCAGGGCGTCCGGAGCATACGGACCCTCGTGGCGACCGAGGTGGCCCCGACGCACATTTGGCAGTTCGAGTTCCTGCTCGCGCCCTCGTGGCAGCGCCTCGCGATTTCCACGATCGGGACAGTGGGCGGCGTGGTCCCGGACCTTTTCGTGGCCTGTGAGCCGGGCGCCTGCGAAGCGGTGCGCACGATGGGCTGCACATTCGTTCCTGGCTCCGGGTACGACGAACACGAGATGAGAACCTTCGGTCTCGACGAGGAAGACTTTGGGAACCCTCTTCGAGAAGCTCAGTGCTACTACGCCAAAACC
The DNA here is from genome assembly GCA_001462505.1 of Aurantiochytrium sp. T66. Taxonomy (NCBI): domain Eukaryota; class Bigyra; order Thraustochytrida; family Thraustochytriidae; genus Aurantiochytrium; species Aurantiochytrium sp. T66. The sequence continues at coordinate 10,192,535 of KQ758850.1, read as the reverse complement.
GCGGGCATGCCCGCACATAAAAAGGCCAAGACGGCGAGGTTCGTGCAGTCGCTCCGGTTTCTGCACGAGAAGCCTTTCCGCGACCTCATCGGCTTGGGAGCGCACGACTACGTGCTTCGCGTCGACGCGGACTCGGTTCTTCTCCCGGGACTTCTCTGGCTGTACCCAGCCAATCATGATGGATGGTTCGGGCGGGGCTTTGAGGGCGTGCCCATTACGTTTCACACAATCGAGAGGTTTGCGAAAACGAACATGGGCTATTCCGAGGTCGTCCCCAACGCCTTCCGAGACCGCATCAACATGCAGAGCTCATTCTACGTGCGTGCTGATCTCGTGCTGCCCTTTGCAGAGCGAATACTCGAGAGTATTCGCGCTCTCAACACCTATGGCTTCACTGAAGAATTTTGTCACGACCTCGAGTCGTCAAAGGCGGCCGCCGAGCTCGCCCCAAACAAGTCAAACCTCTGTCGCTGGCCGTACTGGTCGCGCGACGTCTCTACTCTGTACGCAACGACAATTGCTGCCAACACAATGATCAAGCGGGCCATCGTCACCGACATGCTCGATGCCGCGTCCGCCCCCATCGCGCTGAACTACGAGACCCGCGCCAACTTTGTCATTCAGGCGCACCTCATTCAGCAAAAGTTCGTGCTCTTCCAAGAGGTCCTCCAGGCCAAGGAAACACTCTGCGCCGACGTAATGCTCTTTATCCAAGAAGTTCTGGTCGACCACAAGCGTAAGCGCGTCCGCGTCATCTTCGAGGCCTACTCCGCGGAGAACCCGGACGCCGAGTCCATATACTATCATATCGCCGATGTCTTTATCTCGGCTGTCACCGACCGATACTGCCCTTCCTACGAGTCGTCGCTCAGCACCCTTCACGTCAAGTCCCCCGAGCATCGTCGCCTGCCACTACGAACGTAAGTAGCAGTACCCGTGCGCATTCCTAGTCCTCTGCGCACGTAGTACGTAGGCCTACCCCGATACGTAGTAAAAGTAAATGCAAACCTGACCCATACCTTCTGGAAAGGATGCTGCTCCTCCAAAGCAAGCCCGCCCAGCGGCGTCGACAGATACGTATGTACCAGTACCCTGGTACACAGGTAGCAGGACGCTCCGCCAAGGTCAGCAAGCAAGCTGGCCCTGGCATACCACCATCACATTCTAGCCCAGAACTTGTCGGCGAGATCCGCGCACGGTCGACGACAACGTGTACCACCACGAGACCTAGACCGCTCAAGACACCTGGATCGGCCGGCCGGCTTAACGGATTCGTCGTGACCCGTTTGCTCCGTGGGCGATTTAAGCGGCGGCGCCGGCGCCACGACTTGGTCGGCTTCACTCGAGGGGCGTCATGCGAGTTTCTGGGTAGGCAGAGGGAAATACTGTAGAGTGGTTGTAAGCGTCTGGGGCAGGCAGCGGCCGGACCCACGGTCTGGCCAGAGCGCCCATGTATAATCAGAAGTAAAACTCTCGACGCTACTCCGCGCATGGGCTGGACTCCCCTCTCGCGCTCTCGCTGCCCCGTTGTCGATCTCCCTCAGACAAGATAACCGGTAACCAAGCTGCTGTAGTCCCAAATAACTTGCTGCTGGTCGGGACTCGGGGCCAGCAACATCTATTGTCCGCAATCCCATCTGCGGCCACGTGCCTCGCTTCCCGCGCTTCGCGACGTTACAGAAGAGAATGAATCCTCGGCTCCTGGTCTCCGGAAAACGAGCCAAAAAGATACGTACCCGGTACGTAGACGACTCGTAGACCCACCAAGGTGCAAAAAGGAGAGGAAGAAAAAAAAGTGGGGCGAGTTGGGGATTGAACCCAAGACCCCCTCTACCCAAAAGAGGGATGCTACCACTACACCACACGCCCATATTACACTGCACGCTCTGAGGGACACTTTCTTATAAAGGGTATTCGCCCGCATGCGTTGCCTGCGAACCGCCCAATCTGGTCGGTCACCAGGAGGGTCGTCGAGCGTGAAAGCCACGCGCAAGCACACGAAGAATGCCAAGCGCGCGCGATGCAGCTGGTGGGCGACAGGAGCGCTTGCAAGCTGCTTGGTGCGCAATGCCGCAAGCTGTTAATGAATACGTACTGCGTAGAGACCGACCCGTACTGGGGAGCACAAGTGTCGATGCGACCCGGGGTCTCTCCTAACGAATCGAGAACGCCGCGATAACAAGCTCGCGCGTTGACAGCTAAACTGCCGCACGATCGTGCGGCACCATTCCCGCGTCGCGGCGAGAAAATCGTATACCGACACGGTGTCCAGGTTTCGCCAGCTCTATTCCCAACGAGGCCTTCCTTTCGTGGTCCGCAAGCCAGCCGCAGCCAGTCTGGGGTTCTCTCTATTCGAGGGCCAGGCTTTGCCCCGCGCAACTTGGGTCCACTCGCGCCGCGAAGGCCCGGCCAATGCGCATGGTCTCAGGCCGAGATCATCAATATCCGAGTCATGATCATGATCCGTCTTCAAGTCAAGTTCAAAATATTCTTTGGTTGGTCTCGCGTGACCGACTGACCAAAAAGACCAAAAAGAACGCTGCCAAAAAGTGGTAAAAAATAAGAAGAAGTCTCCCGAGTCTCGCCGCGCGGAGAGGCCGCGCGCCCGCCCCTGCGCGGAGGTCGTCTTCCGCTTCGTGCCCGGTGGGCCGCGACCCTCGCGCGGAGCCTCCGCCCTGGCGGCCCCGCCGGAGCGCCGCCGCGCTCGGGGTCCCATCACCGAGGCTGCTGCGTGCGTGAAAGCCGTTTGGCCGCGGGGGCAGGATGGGAACAGTATTGAGCCTGTTTTTTTCCCATCTTGAGTGTACAGTTGCGAAACGCATATAGCATATAATATGTAATGCACGCGGTCTTGTTTATCGTCAGTAGATACAAGACCGAAAACTAGACGAAGTCCCCGCGAGCCCCCCTAAAGCGCTCCTGCGACAACCCCGACGAGGACGGCATCGAGGCGTTGCAGCTGAGCAAACGCTCAGCTCGCCGGCCGGCGCATAACTCATTGCGAGCGCAGAAGCCCTTGCGAGCGAGCGCAGAAGCCATTGCGAACGCAGAAGCCATCGCGAGCGCGAGCGTTGCGGGACCTTCTTGCTGCCCAAAGTGCGGAAAGCCAAGCAAGCGCTCATCCGGTGCGTGTTGCGCGGAAGGAATACCTGACTTTGTCAGCTTGCTTGAACACCATGGCGGACGAGGGCTCGCAAGGTCAGGGCGCGGCCCCCAAGTCAGGCGCCAACGAACTTGAGGCGGCCTCCGAGTACCTGGGCCGCCACAACTTTAAAGTCCTCGTGGAGTTTCTCACCGCCGACGTCATCCTCAACAGGCCCAAGGATCCCATCGCGTACCTGCGCGACGTCCTGGACGAGAAGATTCAGGCGCGAGAAAGTAGGCCGTACTCCCCCGCGGACTGCGTGCAGTATGCCAAAGACTGCTACCGAGAAGCCTCGGCCTCGGCCGATGAGGACGGCCAGATCCACCCGCGCAAGGCGCCGCGAAGGCCAGGCACGCTCTCGGACACGATTGCCATCAAGCAGCGACTCGCCACGCTTGAGCAAGCCATCACTTCTTCCCGAGCCATTGCTGGCCAGCTTGACCCGTACGACGCTACCGAAGCCATTGTCCGCGAGACGTGCAAGCTCCTGCACTGCGATCGCGCCACGCTGTTCACCAAAGACGACGTTGCCAACGAGCTTCACCTCATGGTCGCCAAGGGCGCGCAGAGCATTCGCCTGCCCGTGGGCCAGGGCGTGGCGGGATCTGTTGCGGCCACTGGAACGCGGTGCAACATCCCAGACGCCTACGACGACGCTCGCTTCAGCAGCGAGCACGATGCCAACACGGGGTACCGCACGAAATCGATTCTAGCAGTGCCCATCCACGATGCCGAAGAAAAGGTCATCGGGGTCTTGCAGGCCATCAACCGCTTTCCCGAGAACACCAAGCAGTACCAGGCGGGCATGGACAACTACGAGGACGAGAGCAAAGACGGAACCGGCCCGGCCAAGGGCGAATTTGCAGTTTTCTCGGACGTGGACGAAGAAATGGTTGGCATTCTCGCTGCGCAGGCCGGTATCGCTCTCAACAACGCGAGCTTGTACCAGGACATGGCCGCCTCGCAGGCCAAGGTCCAGTCTTTGCTCGATATTGTCCAGGCCATGCACAGCAACCTTGGCGTCAACTCTTTGCTCTTTACCATCACGCAGCGCGCTCACGAGCTCGTCGAAGCGGACCGGTGCACCATGTTTCTTCTCGACAGACGTGCCGGGGAGCTCTTGTCTCTGCAGGGAGAGGTCGACCTCCGCATTCCCATGGACAAGGGGATTGCTGGCGAGTGCTGCACATCCAACCAAGTCATCAACATTCACGACGCATATGAGGATTCGCGCTTCAATCCCGAGGTCGACAAGAAGAGCGGCTACAAGACAAAGACCATCCTCTGCATGCCCTGTCGTGACAACACCAAGGAGGTTGTGGGCGTGATTCAGCTCATCAATAAGCGGAGCGGCGTTTTTGACGACGAAGACATGCGGATCATGCAGTCCTTCCTCATGATCGCTGGCCCTATCCTAGCACAGTCTCAGCTCTTTCAAGCACACGCCAGCGACCAGATGACCGAGTTCCAAAAGGGCACGACCATTGCGCGGAATTCCTCAGCAAAACTTCATCACGAGGAGCTTATTGAAGAGGGCGACGAGAGCGGCGATAACGAGGAGTAGGGCAAGCCGCGTTAAGGCAACAGCATGGTTCTACACCAAAGACGGTGTAGTACCGCACAGGGAACTGCTTGACGTAGTGGAAGAATACGACAATAACTATTTTATGGTTCTCGGCGCGGCGAGGCACTGCACGAACCTGATTTCTTAGTGGAACAAGTACGAGCCCTGACGCACCGATCGTGTTTGCGCCGCTGGAGAAACGGGCATCGGCTTGGCAGACGGAGGGCAGTAGGCTTTGCTCGCGGGAGGCCTTACTATGGGCAGGACATCCGTAGGCTCTTGAGCTTTTCGCACAGAGAAGCGAATCTGAGGGCTGGAAGCCGGAGCCCAAGGCCTGACATCCGTACCGCGACTCGAGCCAAGGACGTCCCTATCGTCATAATCCTCATTATCGTCGTCGTTGTTGTTGTTGTTCCTGCCTCTGGTGCTGGTGCTACTACAGTCGACTCTCACGCTTTGGCGTAGGCTGCTCGCGCTTGCCACGGTATGACTTTGACTCTTGTTGCTTTGTGCCGGTGTCGAGAGCGGTGGGAAGCGCGTCTGAGGCGAAGTGGAAAGGAACTGGACATGCGTCTCTCTGGTGGGCGCGGTCTCATCGGAAGTGCCTGCCCTCAGATTAGTCTTGATCTTTCGACGTGCCCGCGAGTACTTTGCCTCTTCTTCCGTACGCACGCTGCGAGCAATCTTTAGAAATCGCTCACGACGCTCTCGAGTTGCGCGCCGCATTTCCTCCTCGGAGAGGCGGCACGGCTTGGAAACCCTCGTCGACGCGTTGTCCTTCTTTTCCCGGGCCGCCATGATCTCCTGCGCGGCGCGCAGAGACTCTTTGCGCTGGCGGACCCTTTCGCGAGACTTGCGGACGAGATCCGGCGTCTCAGAGCGCGAGCTTGCAGGGCCTTCGGGGGTCCCGGAATCTCGTGGCGCCTTGCCTTTGGTCGAGAGCTCCTCGTCCTGCCTCATTTTGGTCTTTTGGCGATGCTTGGCGATGCGCAGACGACTCAGCTCGGCGGCGCGCTGCACTTGGGTCTCAAGATCTGCTTTTCTGGATTCGCGCTGAGCTGCCTCACGCTCGAGGGCTTCCTGACGTGCCAGTTCAGCTGCCCTCTTTGCCTTCGCTTGCTCGAGGAGGCGAGCCTTGGTTTTCGCGCGAAGTTCCGCGGCCTTGGCTTCGAGCTCCGAGCGTCTGCGCTCGTCGGCTTCGAGCTTGCGCTGCAGCTCCTCCTCCAAGGCCATGCGCTTACGCTCCGACGCCTCGCGACCCCGCGAAGGTCTGGTCTGCGCACTTGATAGGCCCCGAACGCGACCCATGCCGCATCGCCGCGAGCGATCTCGCTGGGTTTTCGATAGCAGCGCGGGGTTTACCTTTGCAAAGACCTTGACGAGCCCCTCGCGATCTTTATCTCGGTTCTCCGGAGCGTCATCGAGATCTCTGTCGAGAATGACCTTGAGCGGCCCGCCAGCGCCAGTCTCCTCCAAGGCGGCGACGCGGTAGACCTTGTTGCAAATCAGGAGGTCTTGGGCCTGGGCCGACGAGAAGATGTTGTCTTCTCGGACTTCGGCATGAAAGTACAACGCGCTTGATCCACGCGCGGTGACTGCTCCTTTCACGAGGGGAGTCCAGATATAGCTTGCGGGCGGCGCCATAACGCGCGGCGCGACAAGAGAGTCCTCGCTGGCCACGGAGCTGGCGTCAGTCTCGTCCACGTTCTCGGCCACAACAACCTCCTCGCTGAGCTCGGGTGCAGGTGCTTGGTCAGCCTTGACAACATGGCCCGAACTTTTCGTATCGACCGTTGCCTCCTTGGCCATGGGTACTATCTCGAGTTGCCCAGGTCCCGAAGACTCATCGGCGATAGGCACGAGGGGTTCTTCGGGGAATAGGGCCTTTGCTTGTCGTACAAACTCCCGCGCACGAGCCAATAAACCGCCATCCTCGATCAAGCTCCCGGCGTCGCCAGAACTGTTGACGCGAGCTGCGACAAAGCCCTCACTGCCACGTTGGGCGGCTGCGTCAGGTTGATCCCGCGCGCTAGACCCGTGCGCAGGTTTTGTGCTCGTCCCGATCGTCGAATGGCCCGCTCGCGATGACAAGGCCCGCCGTGCTCCTGCACCTCGTGCCGGGGCTGTTCGCAGAGGCCGTCTTCTTCGCTGCGAGCTGGCCTCGCGTGGGGCCGCTGGTGACGACGTCCCGGGCGGTGTCTTTCGATCCCCCTTCGTGCCGCCGCCAATGCCTCGCAAGAGCTCGTCAAAGCTCTGCAGTTGCGCCTCGACCGACTCGAGGATCACCATTTCGCCTCCTGCGGCATGCGCCGCCGACGCGATCGACCGAGGGCGGCCGTTCGCTGCTCGGCCGATTTGTTTGCGGCGTCTTCGTGTTCGTCTTCAGAGTTCGTCTTCGTCCATGAATAAGGCTCGACGCCGACACGCACGGGCGCCCCGATGGGTGTCCGTTGAGGAAAAACCGGGCCGCCCCGGATGCCAATGGCAGCTCTTGAAGATTTGCGCTGCCCTCGGCTTCTAGTGACACGCCCGCCCGGGCCTCGGGTCGGCCGGAAGCCAAGCGTCCGACCTCCGGTCGCGCGCTTGCCCGCGAGCGTGCGGTCCCTGCCGCGCGACGCGCGAAGATTTACGTAGTACGCGGGGATGGATCACCACAATTGATTGAGCAAAACGGTGTGTACTAATACGAACCATTACGAGGACGACGATTATCACCAAGCATGCACGCGCATCCAGTGCATGATGATATTGTCGCCGCGGCCGCGAGCTTAGCCTGGCACGGCCGCGCTAGCCTATTGCCTGCGCCACAACGGGTCACGGCCGGCGGAGAGCAGCGACCCTTTCGCGCGCGGCGAGGCCGGCCTCGGGCGAAAAGCGAACTTTGGAGAGACGCCGGGAGGCGGAAGCCGTCTTGTCTGCGGATTGCTCGCGGACGGGCGAAGCAAGCAAGCAAGCGCCCGCGGGCCGGGTTCTGCGAGGCGAATCGAGACAATGTTCGCGAGGAAGGACCCGAGAGCACTCGCGAGCCTCGCGCACGCAGCGGCGGTGAACGACGCGGCGACGGGCGATAACACGGCGCCAAAGCGAAAGGACTCGGCCGCGGGAGCGCTCCGGGAGCCGTGCTACGCGCAAAAGGCAAGCGCTGGAAGTGGTTCGCGGGCGCCAGTCATTGCGAAGAGGGGCCGCAGCATACAGAGAGCCACGTCCGCGGCATCGTCGTCATCGTCGGCCGCCCCTGCCTCATCATCCCCTTCGCGGGTCCAGGCAAATCGTGCAGCGGCGGGCGCTGCAGCTAGCATCATCATGGGAGGCGGGAAGAAGTCGAGCCCGGCTGCTTCGTCGACGAGCATGGCTTCGATGGTAACCAGGCTTAAGAACTCGCCACGTCCCTCACCGCAGAAGAAGCGAAAGCGCCCAAAGGCGAATCGCTTCGCCAAGAAGCTCGCCGAGCGACCGAGCCTCATGGAACGCGCGACCAAGAGTAGGACCTCGGAGATGATCTCCAAACTCGTGGAGAAGAACCGGAACAACGGCGACGGGGACAACGCCGGAATCGCGGCGGCTTTCCCGGACGCCGACGAGACGGGCGCTGCCGGCGGCGCAACGAACGCGAACGGCGCAGCGCAGACTGCGGGTCGCGGTATTAAGCTCTTGCTCCGAATCACAGAAGAGAGCAACGAGCTAACGCGCAAAATTGAGCGACAGAAGCGGTTGTCAGAGAGGCAAAAGGACCAGGTCGCCGACCTCGAGCGCAAAGTGGAGCAAGCTCGCAAAGAGCTGCACAAGCTGCAAAAGAATAGCGACCGCAGCACACGGCGCGCCGCCCCCAAGCGCGAAGGCTACGTAGTTAGACTCGATGCGCTGCACATGCGGCTCAACGAGGCCACCACGCGGGACGCGATGCTGCGAGGCCAGATCAACGAGCTCCGCCTGCAGCAGCTCGACGATCTGGCCCTCCAGCGCGACCTGGTCGACGAGCGGCAGCGGCTAAAGGACGCTCAGGAGAATGTCTTGCAGCAGCTGGCTTCTGCTCAGGAGCGCGAGGAAACGTCTCGCCTCGAGGCTAAGAGCGTCGCGGAGCGGTCTGCAGCCATCGTCAAGGACCTCAAGGAGGAATGGGACGCGCTGAGCGTCTTCGTGAATGCCAAGACGGAGAAGGAGCGCGAAAGGCTCTGGACCGAACGCAAACGCCAGGAACTCGAGGCGCTCGAGGAGGAGCGGCAGCGCCAGGACGACGCGAAAAAGGCCATCATGCAGCTCTCTCCTTTTGGGTCCGTCCTCCTCAAGCACAAGAATCAGGGTGCAGGCGGCACCGAGAGCGCCCAGCATCGCGAGTCCAAGGTCGGCGAGAGACTCGAGGGTTTCTCGTCCGACAAATCGCGGGACTCCAAGCTGCAAGCGCGGCGCAAGAACTCGCTCGAGATGAAGCTGCGCCAGACCTTTGCGGGCGGTCTGCACGGCAAGCTGCTGCACTCCGACTCGCTCAGCGATCTTGCCCTGGCTGGAAATCTCACGGTAAACGAGGAGAGGGCGCTCAAGACGAACATTCAGCAAAGCAGGTGGCAGATCGCGCGCGGCCAGGTAGCGCTGCACACACTGGAGGGCAAGGCAAACTCGTTGGAGCAAGGCTTTGAGCTCATCAGGACCAAGTCGGGCATTGAGTCTCCGGCCGAGATGGTGGAGGTCTTTCTGCAGCGCGAAGAGGAGATTTTCCGTCTCTTTACGCATGTCAACCTCTTGAGTGAGCAGATCGAGGAGCTCGAGAGCAGCGTGGAGATGGAGCGCGAGGAGATCGAGAGGTACAAGGGCAAGGATGGCGATACGAGCCAGGGGCGGTCCATTGTCGGGCAGCTCGACGAGCGTCTGAGCTTGCTCAACCGCCGCACGGTGCATCACGAGGAGGTTGGCGCCCAGGCGTCCAAACTGGTCGACAAAGTCAAGGCCTCGGTGGCGTCGATCTTTGTCCGCATCGGCTGCGACACCAAGCTCATCGAAAACTTCGTCTCGCACAGCGGAACGCACGCCTCGTTCGTGGCGGCCTCGCGGCACGCGGGAGAGAGCAACGGGGCCAAGCCCCGCAGTAGGCGGCGATTCAAGTCGCCCGAGTCGGAGCGCGCAGCCGCGGAGGCCGAGACGATCTCCATGAAGCAGTACGAGATCACGGAGAAGAACCTATTGCAGTACATTGGCGTGATCGAGCAGCGGGTCTCGGAGCTGCTGCTCTTGTACTCGATCGCGACGAGGCAAAAGCCGACGGAAACTGCTTACTACAAACACCAGCAGCAGCTCCACCAGCAGGCGGTGCAGGCGCAGCTCTATCATCTGCAGCGACTGCCCTCTGTGATCAAGGGTAACGATGACGACTGGTCCGATGACGACGAGGCTGACTCGACCGATGGCGGTTCCGTCGACGCGACTCGCAGCGGCGGGTCAGATATTAAGCCCCTGTCTCACCAAGAGCTCTTGCGACGGATCAAGGCCCAAGAAGAGCGCGCTATGCCGCGCGGGGCCAACTAGACCTCAAGATCTCGGGTCGGAGAAGACAACAATGAGCAACGAGGTGGAGGTGCCACGCACTGACGCGCAGGCGGCTGTCTCCCCATTCGTACTACAGCTAAAAGTCTATCATAATGAAAAGGTCTATCATAATGAAAAGTTACAGGGTTGCACTTGCGCGAATGAGGGCGGCTCTCAAGTGCGTACACGAAACTTGCGGGCCCAAGACTCTCAAGCGTTGAAAACGGTATTCCGGCGAGGTTTTCTTGCTCGGGCCTGGTTGGCGGACGCGGAGTCGTCGTGCGTCTTGATGACAGGGATGCCGAGAACCTTGCGCATGGCCCGCAGCTGGAAAAAGTACCTTGCGTACTGGCTCGAGGACACGCGGACCTCATATGCCATGGCCTCGAGTAGGCAGACCTCGATTTGATTGATGCGCTTGAGGGAGAAGGCGGGACAAATCTTTGCAAAGTCACCATTGCTCATGGATAAATCGTCCCAGACCTTGCTCGCGAGAATCATGGTGCTGAGAACGACGCCCTTCCAGTTCGACTCGTTGAGGACGAGCTGACCGCGCGTAGCCTTCAGCAAGCGCTCGAGGTACACAAAGGACATGAGAATGCACTCCTTCTCCATTTGCGCGCGCAGATAGACGTCCTGCAGAAAGGCGAAGATGGCGTTGCGCGTTGGGATGGGCATGCCTGCGCTGCTGCGGCGCCGCCTCCGACGCACGTGTGCAGCATAGGCATGGGCCGATGTTTGGTCCGCAGGCGGGTCGCCGGCCTCGGCGGAGGCCTGTGCCGCGTCCACGGCAGCAGAGGCCCCCGGGACCTCTTCGAAGAGAGCGAAGCGAGGGTGTATGTAGGACGCGGCAGCAAGGACGAACTGGACAATGTGCGCGTGGATAACTGCGCTCACGCACAGGAGGTCCTCGGTGGCGTCTGGGTTTGTGATGGCGCTCTCGCAATCAGCGGCGTCGAGCGAGCGGCAGCGCAGAAGCGGTCCCATGCGCCGCTCGGTGCCTCCGCGTGCGCTCGCAAAGCTGGCGCCGCGAGGCCGCGAGGCCGCGCCGGAACTCTCTTTGTCGTCGACCTTTTCGCGGCCGGCTGCCGACTTGGCGGCATGCCGGCTCTGTCTGCGTCTGCGACGGCCGTAGGCGGCCAACTGCTCGAGGCTCTGGCGATCAATGGAGGAGAGCGACCTAAAGCGGCTATGCGAGGCTGTGGCGGCTTCGACCGCCAGGTCCGCGCCCGACACTTTGCGCAAGTGCCTAGGGCGGCCCCAGCAACGCTCCTCGAGGCCGTCAAAGCAATCATCATCATCGTCGTCGTCGTCGTCGTCATCCTCATCCTTTTCATTCTTGCCGAACTCTCCGGTTTCGTGCGCAATGCTCTGGACTTCTTCCGATATCGCCTTCGCGCAGACCTGGTCCGCGCTGCAGCCGGTGTTGGTATTGCGCGCGGGCGGCAGCGCACGAGCCTCTCCGTGACGCCGCTGCCATCTGGATGAGTTGTCGTCAAGCCGCTGCGAATGCGACTGGGCCACGTTTGCTCCAGCTTTGACATCGGTCTGATGCACCGGGTAGACGAAGGCCTGGGTCGGGTTGGCGACCACGACGTCCGAGGGTGGGAACCAGGACGTCTCGCCCGTGACCGTGTTGAAGTAGTACATGCGGCCAGAGTTCGCGTCGAGGACCTGCATCCACAGCGACGGCCCTTTGCCATCATAGGCGCCGCCGCATCCCGCCAGCTCATCCTGGCAGTGCCGCGGGTGCTGAAAAGACGCGTGCTCGTACATCGCCGCCCTCTGCTGCACCTGGTGCTGGACATTGACTTGGTGCTGGTGCATGATCTGGTGCATCTGCTGCTGC
>KQ758850.1:10157748-10171342 GCA_001462505.1 Aurantiochytrium sp. T66 | reverse complement strand
CGGCTCATGGAGGACGAGGACGACGACCTGTACGACGGCGGCAGGCGAGGAAGGCAGGCGAGGAAGGCGGTCTGGGTCGGCGGCCGTCTTAGAAGGCCTATACTATGGGCGTATGTAGTATGGTATGTAGTTTGAATCAGCCTCCTCGGCATTCAAAATCAGAGTGTTGGTTTTTTCCCTTCGCATGTTTCCCCGATGTGCAGAAGTTTCACCGGCGTACCAGAATTTCACCGGCGAGGTGCTCGCTCGCGAGGACGATGAGGACGACGAGGACGACGAGGGCGACGAGGACGAGAACAAGGACGACGCGCTGGATCTGTGGACTAGGCCTAGTAGGCCCAAGGTCGGAGGGGAGTAGGTTATTTGTAGTATTACGTTCGTGGATCAATCATGGGGGACCTTATTCCAGACTACTGGTCCGCGTAACTGGAGAGATCGCCCCCGGCGCTACGCGCACTACGCGCCGCGCTCGCTGCGAGCTTTTTTGCGAGTTGCACTCCAGAGTGAGGCTTGCGTTTGTTGGAAACAGAATGATACTTTTTGAAATTTGCTGCGAGGGGCGTTCTGCTGCGAGCGCCGCTATGCCGCGACGCTCTGCCGCGACGTTCTGCTGCATGGTCATGGGTAACACCCGGGTAGTACTTTCATTGTCGGTCAGGGCGGCCACCAAGTGCCCGCGAAGCTTTGATAAAAATGGCACACAAACTACTGCTGCTGCATGCCCATGGACACGGGGCCTTCGTCGTCCCAGCGCCCGAACTGCAGCTTGATGATCTTGTCCGACTTCTTGATGAGCTCAGACACCTCGACGAAGGACTTGCCCGCCACGAAGACCTCGTTGACCCGGATGAGCTCATCCTTGAGACCAACGAGCCCGGTCGCCTCAATCGGGCCCCACGACCCGGAAATGGGCAGGTCCCGGAAGCCCGCAACGATGACGCGGCTGTCGTTGGTCCAGCCCAGGCTCAGACCGAGACCGTCGCTCATGTCCACCGTCACGTCGAACTGGTTGCCCGGCAGCTCGTGGTACGCCAGCGGCTTGCTCTTCTTGAATCGCAAGTGGTACGGCACGGGTTGGCCGTCCTCGTCGTAGAGTTCCTCATGGTCGCGCTGCGGGGGGCGGAAGACATCCGGAATGGGGTCGCTCCCCGACTCGCGGAGTCGCGCCACCGGCACCCCCGACTCTACAGTCTCCGCGCCCAAAATCTCCACCTTGTAGGTGTTCTGCGCGGCATTGACCCCCAGCACGCGCGCGCGCGCCCACGCCGACGACGGGCCGGCCTCGAGCATGCCTTCGTTCTCCGCGTCCACCTCGCGCCGCACGTCGACGGCTTGGCCCACGGAAAACACCGGCCTGAAGACGTGCGCAAAAGCCACGTCCACCAGACTCTCGCCCGTGTCATCGTCGACCAGCGTGCAAGTCTCTGCTGCGTTGTCCACGAACGACACAATGGCCCGCACGGGCGCCTCGTCCTCGGGCCGCTTGACGTCCATCAGGTCGCCGGCCGCCGGAACAAAGAGGCGCACGTTCTGCCGCTTCACCCCGACGGGCGACGCGGATCCTGACGCGGGGTCGTTGCTGAAGGCGTCAAATTGCACGCCGTACGTCTCCGAGGGCACGTCCCTCGTGTCCACCACGCCCCGCAGGAAGCGTTTCTCGGTCGGGTGCATGGCTTCCACAAGGCTGCCGGGCTCGAGATTCATGAGCGGCGCGCGAATCAGGCCGCCAGCCACCATCGACTCCGCCGCGAGGCTCCCGCCCTCGTACTCCAGGTCGTAAGTGTCGTTTTTGTTGACCTTGGCCACGCGGGCGCTATGCCACGTCTTGCCGGCGCCGTACTGCGCCTCGACCTGCTCGCCCACGGAGTAGTCCGAGCGCGCCCGCTGCATGGCCGCGAGCGCCACGATCTGCTCGCGCTGGTCGAGAGGACCGTTGTCCAGCTGCACGGTGAAGCGTCCGTCATGATGATCCGCCACAAGGGTGCCCTTGTGCCACGCGTCTGGGGCCCCGGACTCGTCAAAGTCGCCCTGGGCCTCGATGCGATCTCCGATGCCAAAATTGTGCAGCAGGGCGTCGCCCAGCGCAGGGTCCTCCGCACCGAAGGACTTGGCCGGGATGCCGCGCTCCAGGTCGTCGTCCAGCTTGCCGCCGGCCACGCCCTGCCGCCCGCGCTCCTCGCGCCGCCGACGCGCGATGAAGAAGAGGATCACCAGCAGAACCGCCAAGAGCCCGAAGACGATGCCCAAAATCATGCCCAAGTTCGAGCCGTTCGAGTCGTCCGAGCCCGACGGCGGCGACGTCACGGCCGTGCTGAGGCACGTCGAGTTGTCCATCGAGACCGCGCCGTCCGCCAGGCTGATCGCCTTCTCCGACTGCAGCGACACAGAGTACACGTTAAAGGCGTCGTCCGCGAAGCACGTCGCCACCGACGCGTTGCCGCCCGAAACTTGCGGCGTCGTCTCAATCGTCACCCCAGTCGTGGTGTTTGTCAAGACGCACACAAAGTTCGAGGCGTCGACGAGGTCCAAGGAGAGGCCCGTCAGCTCCACTTCCGTCCGCGCGTTGCCCTCCGCGCACTGCGCATAGCTGTAAGAGGAGCTCAGGCATCTCGTCTTGTTTCGCGCGGCGCGCACCTCCAAGGCGTAAGACGAGATCACGGCCACGCCCTTCACGGTCACCGTCAGCTCCTCCTCCACGCTCGTGCGCATGAGCGCGCTGCGCACAGCGCACACGATGGTCTCGTTCGAGGATGCCCCGTTCGCGTTGTCGTCGTAGCCGACGTCGACGCTGCTTCCCTCGCAAACGGTGCCGGCGAAAGAGCCCTCGTTCCACGCGCGGTACGCGCCCAACGAGGTTCCCGAAAGCGTCGCCGCGATCGTTTCGCCCACACAGGCCTCGGAGGCGGCGCTCACGTCGATGCACATGCGCCCCGCCGTTGGCGCAAAGTCGAGCGCCTTGACCATCATGGTCTGGTTCCCGTCGTCAACGCGGGCCAGGAGCGTGATGCTGGTGTAGTTGCCGGACGAGCTGTTCGGCTCCCACCCCGGGGCTTGGCACTCTACAGAGGGGCTCGAGCCGCCCGTAAACAATGGCGATCCAGTCTGCGTTCCGCTCGGGCCGTCGAACTCGCACGAGACCCGATCCTTTTCCTTGGCCAGCGTGATGGCCGACCGGCCCCCGAGCACCAGCTCGACCGCGGCGCGCGCGCAGTCTGCGTCCGAGTCCGGGACGCCGCTGCCTTGCGAAAGGTCCCCGGAGCACACCTGCGCCTTGTAGCCCTGCTCAAAGCTCACTGGATCGCCCACCGTCGAGTTCGTGCTGTCGACCACCGCGACCGCCAGCTCCACGGAAGAGTACGCGCCGAGGTTGAACGAGGCCGAGCTAAAGGGGCTCCACACCTCGGACTCGCACGTGATCGTGGACCCGGCCCCGTTCGGCCAGATCGGGCGGTTCACGTAGGTGCCGCCACTCGGGTCCCAGTCCGTGTCGACATGCCAGCGGCACTCCCACTGCGTGAGGACCGTCACCGTCTCGCCACTCGCGCGATCCTCGGAATCGGTCTCGTTGAAGCGGCCCAGCAGCGCGACCACGCTCTGGCCGCTAAAGCTCGTCGAGAGACCGTCGCCCAGGCAGTACGCCGGGTCCGAGGAGGTCTGCAGCGCGCGGCGGTCAGCGGCGTCGTCCTCCGTGCCGTCGGTCTGCGGGTCCACGATGATGGCGTTGCTCAGGCACGAGCCCTCCTTGCCCAGCTCGTACCCGCTCAAGTCGACGTCAATGTACTCGGCCACGTTCGTGTCGGTGCGGGAAAGTCGCAGGGTGCTCACGCGCCCGGCCTCGAGGGTCGCATCCCTGGGCAGCGGGCACGAGACAAAGGACGTCGCGTTACTCTCCACCAGCTTGCCCTCGACCGTGTCGCCCGTGTCAAAGACGCACTCCACCGAGGTGTCGATCACCGAGAGAAAGCTCGCAAAGCTCGAGCCGCCGTCGACAAAGATGTTCGCTGCCTCGCCAACGCACACCGTCTCGACGCTCGGCGTGGAGAGGGTGCTCACGCTCGACGTCAGGCAGGGCGCGCCAGTGAGAATATCCAGGTCAAAGGCCAGGTTGCCCAAGGTCGACTGCAGCGTGACCCCGCGCGCCTGGTCGCACTCGTACAAGAGCTGCACCGTGAGCCCCGGCGCGACACCGTTGCCTTCTCCCATGAACACACCACTTGGAATGATGCATGTCAAGCCGCCCGTCGAGGCGTCGCGCGACGCGCTCACGAGGGTGGTCACGTTGGCGGCGACGGGCGAGCCGCCGGAAAATCGGCACTGCGTCAAGCTCGCGTCCAGGTTGAGCGCAGTCTTTCCCGTGAAGAGCACGGCGGCGCCGACCGCCTCGTCCTGAGCCCAGCATACCGAGACGGACGAGCCCACAAAGACCTCGTCCGCCGACCCCCGCGCAGACAGCTGCAAGCACTCGCTCGTCTGGTCGCTTAGGGCCTTGCTCAGGACGGTGGCGCCATTGCTGCGGATCTCGAACAGCTTGAAGGTGAGCGGGCAGCTGCCCTCTTCTGGGACGGTCTCGTCGGTGCGGCACTCAAAGGAGCCGTCGCCGAGCGCCACCTGCGTGCCCTCCACCTCGTACTTGTTCGCAGAGTCGATGTCGTCGATAAAGAAGCAGCTGACGGTTCCGTCAGAGCCGTCCAGGAGCACGCTCGAGCCGCCCGACGGCGTCAGCGTCACAGACGCGTCAGCGCCGAAGCACGGCTCCTCTTCCACCGCCACAGCAAAGCAGGCATCGAGGTCAATGAACGAGGTCAGGTTGCGCACGGAAAGGACCATGGCGCGGTCGATGGTATTGTCCACAAGGTAGGCCCCCGCGGTCAGGACCCGCCTCAAAGCGCCGTCCTCGGCCGGCTCATAGAGCTCGCTGGGCAGCGCGCAGCTGACTCTCGCCGATCCGGTGCTCGAAGGGTCCACCATGTAGCCGTACGCGGCGCCCTCCGCGTCCTCGAGCTCGAAAATGCAGCGCACGTCGAGGCTCGCAGCGCCCCCGGCGGCGCCGAGGGCCCACTTGACTGCTTCGCCCGTAAAGTCAGCCTCGACCTGGCTGGACGTCCGCCAGCAGACCGAGGCCGGCACGTTGTCGCCCATGCAGGCCGTCGACTCGTAGTCGAGGCCGAGGTCGAACTCGGGAAGGTTGGTGTACTCGAGCGAAGACGCGGTCGTGCCCGGGATGTCGCCCGTTTCGCTCGTGATGACGAGGTCGATGCGCGTGAGGATCGGCGGGTTGACGAGGTCGACCGCGCTGAGCGCCGAGTCACGCAGCGAAAGCGTCTCGACATCCGGGTTGCTGGCAGCCGCGAAGCGAACGTCGCTGGCGTCCGTGACGGCGCAAGTAAAGTTGTCGCCCGACTCGGCGAGCACCGCGTCCACCGTGCTCGAGAACGCGTAACCGTCGTCCATGAACTCGAACTGGCATTGGACGCTGTAGGTCGTGGTGTTGGCGTCCGCGAGCAGCGCGTCGATGGTCCGGCCGCTGAGCGTGTACTTGATCTCCTCGCCGATACAGCGCACCGCGTCGCTGCCCAAATCAGGCGTTACCGTGACGCAGGGAGGCCGCGCGAGGTTAAACGAGGTCGTCACGCCGATTTTTCGGCGCAGCGTCGCCTCCACGTTGATGAGCTGCACGGTGACGACCTCGTCCTCGGTGGCCGAGCTGAAGAACGACTGTGGCACAGGGCACTCGACGCCGGCCTGGATGAGCGTAGCCGGCACATCCGGGTAAGTGTAGTCGGGCACGCCAGACATCTCGAAAACGCAGACCAGGTTCTCGAGCCCGGCCACGGAGGCGCCAGTGACCCGGATCGTGGGTTGGTCGCCCGCGCAGATGGACCCGGTGCCGTCGGGGGCGTTGAGCGAAATGCGAAAGTCGCCGAAGATGAACGAGGTCAGCGAGCTCACGGTGGCGTTGAGCGATCCGGCGTCCTCGACGGGAAAGATAAGGTTCGAGTCGCCGGTGATTTCGGTGACCTCCGTGATCTGCCTTTCTTTCTGGTTTGTCGTGAGCGCTCCGTTGAGCGTGAGCGCGAAAATTTGCGTGTTATTGAGCTCGTTCATGGCCTCGGCGACCTCCTTGGACCGCGTCCTGTCGGTCGAATCTTTATTGGCGTTGTGCTCCAAGAAGCCGTCCGTGACGTAGAGCACGCTGGAGGTGCGCTCGGGCGGCGCGAGGGTCTTGGCTTCTTCGATCCACTCCTTCGTTTGCGCAAGGGCCGTCTCGGCACAGGTGTTGCCGGAGGGGATCTGCGCGGCCAGCTTCTTGAAGCCTTTGGCGATGAGGGTCACATTCCCGGTGGGCTCGAGAATGACGTTTGGCTCCTCGGAGACGCCCTTGCAGCGAAACAGGGTGATGCCGACCCGCATGCCATTGTTCTCTGGGCTTTCAAAGTACGAGCCCACGAGCTCGGCCATGGCATCGGCGGTCGCCTCGCAGAATGATGCGAGCAGCTCCATGCACGTGAGCCCGCCAGAGACCCGCTCGCACTTGCTGTCTCCGTCATCAATGCTTCCCGAGGTGTCGACGACAAAGTAAAAGTCCTGTGCGTTGTTGACCGCGAGCAGCTCCTGCGGGTGGCAGGCCAGCGTCAGGACCGCCATGGTCAGCGCTGCGAAGCGCGCCATCTTGCCGTGCCTCATCGTGAGGTCGCGCTGGATGTGTTCTCGGGTCGTCCGATCGGCCCCGCCAGCGAGCGAGCGACGCGCACGAAGCAAGCTCTTTGGCTTGCCCGCCCGCGTGCTTGCTTGCTTGCTGCCCCCACGCCCACCTGCCTGGGGCTGTTGCAGCTTTACCGGCCGCGCCTTCTTATTGCAAACCGCCGAGAGGTGAGGAGCGGCCACCGGATGCAGGGAGGCGGCCAGCAGACCAGGGTTGACAAATCGTACTGGCCGACCGCTCGGAATCGCCCTTTACTTGCTTAGCAGGGGCTGCCTGGCCGAAAGTTACGACTCCAGAAGGGTCGCGATTTGCAGGCAAGCAGACGGGTCTTGCTTGCACTTCTTTGCTGCCTTGCCTGGCTCGCTTAATTGCTCGCTCACTTGGTCCGCGCGCTGCGCAAGGCGAGCAGCAAGCGACCGAAGAAGCGGTTTGACGCCTGGGTCGGTGAATCAGCAGAAAGCAAATGCAACAGGCTTTCTGCGCGTCGTCGTCGCGCCTATGGATAGTAAAGAAGCCAGCGGGCGATGCACGTCGCACTCGCAATAAGGCGCCGGCCTCCGCCGCCTCCTCTTCTTCTTGGACGTGGCGCGCCGGCCACCTCGGGCGCCCGTTCGACTTTCTTCGGCTTTTCTCCTGACCTTTTGCGGCGCGGCGCCGTCCTCCACCTCTTACGCAGTAGGTAGCCAGCGGACTTCTCGACCGCGCCGTCGACCGCCGCCAGCAGAAGGCAGGCTCCCGTAAACAACGTGCGCGCCGCCGTCGTCCGCCTGGGGCTCCGGGACCTCGGGCAAGCGCCTTGTCTGCTCTTGCTTTTCTCTTCTCGCCTGCTTTCGCTTTCTTTCTCGGGGCCCTGCGGCCGCAAGGGTCGGTGCGCCGGGGTGGACCAGCGGGCGCAGCGCTCGCGGCAGGCGGTCAGTTCGCCGCCAGGCTAGCTAGCCCACGGAGCGGACTCCGTCGACGTCGGAGCGCCGATGGACGGATGGACTCCTCTTCTTCCCTGCTGATGTCACGAGTTCTCCTGGCCAGCCAGCCCTTGGCCGTCGTCCTCCTCCCTCCGGCCGCCCCGACGCGAAGTGGCCGTGCCGGTCTGCTTGATCGAGGGCCGTCGCGAGGCCGCTGGCGGGCGGAGGGCACGTGGTATGGCGGCACGATGTACGTAGGATGTAGGCTATGTATGTAGTTGATGGGAGCCACGAAGAGAAGAGATGGCACGACTCCCTTCGAGTCCGAGTCCCTCCCTCACGCCCTCACTCACACTCACTCACGCACGCCCTTCCTCCGTCTCCGCTCCGTCGCCACGCCCGTCGCCACGCCCGCTCGACGATTCTGTCGAGCACTCGCGGGCCCCTTCTCCGTCTCGGCGTCCGGCGTCTCTGGTAGCCTGGCCCGAAACGCCCGGTTTTCTGCTGCGGCCTGGCCGAGAAGAGGGGAGGGGAGGTTGCGCAAAGCCTGCCTGCCTGCGCTGCCTGCGCTGCCTGCGCTGCCTGCGCTGCCCCTGTCGTCGCTGTCCTGTGTCGTGTCGCGTGTCGTGTCGTCTCTCTCTCGCAGGTTCTTGTGGACAGCGCGCGCGCGCGTGCTCGAGGCTGGCTTAGTTTACTTGAGCGCTTACGGGTCGTACTTCGTACCATGCGAGCAGAATCGTCGCAGCGCGCCCGGGCCCTGCGTCCCTGCGTGCGCGAAGGCTGCGCGAAGGCTGCGTGGTCGCTGCTTGCGCGAAGGGCCAGGCCGGGCGACGTTGGGCCGCAAGAGCCTGATAATAAGGAGCCGAGCACTGCACAGCACAGAAGCCAGCCAGGAATTCTCGCGAGGCTCCACTTCACGCCGGAAGCCCGAGGGCCGAGCCGAGCGAGCTCCACGACGCCCACGGCGCAAGCGACGCGCAAGGGACGCGCAAGCAGCTTCAAGCCAAGGACTCCTTGCAAAGAATTGACCCCCCGAAGTGGACTGCCATGATGATGACGGGGTCGTCGAAGCCGACAACCCTCGATCGACTAGCCTACTGTCGATCGGTCGGTGAGAGCGATCGAACGAACGCGCGCCGGGCAGTCGGGCCACTTTTCGGCGTGTCCGAGTCGCAGCGCAGAGTATTCTCGTGTCGTGCGCCAACGTCTTGGCGTTCGGACTCGGACCAGGACTCGGAAACGGCACTCCATGATGTCGGATGGATGGTTCCCAAAGTTCCGACTGCTTTTCTGCTTTTATTGATGTTCTCGGCACTGACGGCAAGGCCAGAACCGCGCGGGATTCGTTATTCTCACGAGGTCGGCGCCGACAACAAGAGCTGGGCCGTGAGGGAGCCGAGGGAGGGCCCGAGCGACGTGTAGCCTAGCACGGCGCAAGTCAAAGGCTGGTGCGAGGTACAAAGAGCAAACATGTTCATACCAGTCAGCTGGTGACAATTTGGAGGCGCTGCGCGTCGTGTCCAGCATCCTTGTCGCGAAGTAAGCCCACGGGATAGCACCGGGGCTGAAAAGGCAAGGGTAGGCCGATCTCGCGATCAGATTCGGTCGAACACATGAACGCTTTGCCACAACACCACCATGAACGACTGCTCGGCCGGCTGCTCGGCTGTTTGACAACGATTCATCACAAACTTTCGCACAAGCACGGCGACCTTTCGACTTCCCGGCGACCTTTCGACTTCCTGGGAGTCAAAGCACGTCCGCCACCACGGTGGTGAGACATTGGCTCACGGTTCGCGCGAAGTGGTCCGCGCCATCCGTCGAGGTCACGCGCAGGGGTTGTCGAGCGCCCCTGGCTTCAAGAATGCCTTGCGCCGAAAGTGTCGAGCACTTGGCGCCGAGGATGTGTCGAGGTCAAGCGCCGAGAAAGCCGAGCATTTGGCGCCGAGGATTTTCATACGCCTGCCTTCGAGGATCTCGAGCGCCTGTTGAGTGCCAGGCGTGGAGAATGCCGAGCGCCTGACGCTGAGGATTTTCATGGGCCAGGCGCCGAGGATCCTCGAGCGCATGGCGCCGAGGATGTTGAACGCCTGGCTTCGAAGACTTTCATGACCCTGGCTTCGAGAATCGCGAATGCCTGCCTCTAGATGTGTTGAGCGCCCGACATCGAGGACGTCAGGCGTCTGGTGGCGCCGAGGATGTTGAGCGTCTGGCGCCATGGATGTCGAGAACTGGATGTCGAGCATTTGGCGCCGTGGATTATCATGGGCCTGGCGCCGAGGATGTCGAACGCCTGGCTTCGAGGGCTTTCATGCGCCTGGCTTCGAGGATCGCGAATGTCTGCCTTCGGATATGTCGATTGCCTGGCGCCGAGGAGCTCACGCGCCGAGGATATCGAGCGCCTGGCGCATGTCAGCACCGAGCGCGGATCGTTGCGCAAAGGCGAGCGTCATGACCGAGCGAAGGCGCATCGCCTTGCCGAGTAGCTGCGGCGTGGTCTCGACGAGCGCAAATGCCGGGATCTGGCGCGCGGCGCAGGCGTCAAGCACGCGCTGCCTGATCTCGATGTCGACGGCCTCCTGCTTCGCGCACACGACCACCGCGGCCAGCTTCGGCGCGGGGTCTTCCAGCGCGCGGAGCACCGCGCGGGTCCCGAGGACCAGCGGCTGCGCGCTCTCGCTGCCGGCCGCGACGGAGGTCTTGGCCGCGTCGAAGGGCCGTATCTGAATGAACGTCTCCGCCGGCGCGTCGTCGTCGTCGTCCCCGTGCGCGACGGCGTCCGCGCTGCCGCGCCGCTTCTTGCTGCGCAGCTGCCGCTCGGCGAGCCGCGCTCGGCGGCGTCGCTTGGCCTTGCGCGTCTTCTCGAGGGCCTCCGCCGCCGTCCATCTGGCGCCCGTCGCGTCTCTGCGCCACGCCGTTTCCAGCGCCGCCGTGAACGCGCACTCGTCCCGCGCCTCGCGCAGCGCGGCCATCGTCGCCGGCGAAACGTCGCGCGCCCAAGGTCTCGAAGGCCGTCTGTCGTCGCGCCACGGGACGGCAGGGCAGGGCATGGCGTGGTATGGCGCGCCACCCGTCCCATCATATCGTCAGCAGAAGCGCCAACGACGACGACGACGCCAACGACGACGACGGCGGCCGCGAGCAAGGGAAGCGGGACCCCGCGCGACGTGCGGAAAGCCAAAGCTGGTGAAGCTGGGAAAGCTGGGCCCCTCTCGATCGAGAGGGGCGGAAACTGTGTAATGGGTCATGATCTGCAAATTGGCGAGGACGCGCACGCGATGAGCGACGGCGACGACCTCGCGAAAGAAAGGAAAGGAGGAACGAGGGAGAGACGAGTCGAACCGGGTCGAAGTGAGGCGAAGCGAGTCGAAACGGCAAGCGGCCGCCTTGGGGAAAAAGGTTCAGGGGATGCGAGATGAGAAGAGAACTCACCGTCCTGCGAAAAGAGCCCTGAAGAGGGTGTTGGTGTCGGCCTGCTGCTGGGTGATGCTCGTCACCGTCATGGTGTTGGGCAGCTTGAGCTGGCGGATGTACTCGTCGGCGACGCGCATGCCCGAGGAGCGCTCGTACTGGGTGGCGCGGTCGCCCAGCCAGATCCAGAGGCCAATGTTGGCGTGAATGAGGAAGACGTCGTCCGGGTCAAGCAGACGGTACGGCACCTTGCCCTCGGCCTCCATCTCGAACTCGAGCTTGCCCGAGGCGTCCGAGATGCGCCAGAGCTTGATGTCGTCGGCCTTGAGGCGCTCGTCGTCGTGGGTGTCAATCTCGTACGGATCAGAGGCCGGGCGGACGTCGTCGATGGAGCCGCCGAGAACCTTCCAGAACTGGTCATTGGCGTCCTCCTTGCGGGCCTTCCCGTAGCGCGAGGAACAGATGTTGGCCTGGAGCAGACCGCTGCGGTTCATCTCAAACACGTTGGCATCCTCGCCGACCCAGCGGTAGACCACCAGACCGGTGTCGAGGACGAAAGCGTCGCCATGGTTCATGCACCTGGCGTCGACAGGGATGCTGTAGGCCTTTGTGACGCGGGACGTGTGACGGATCATGAGCAGGCGCGGTTCGTAGTTCTTAGGCTTGACCTTGCGGAAGCCGCTGTCGTGGCCGCCCTTCAGGTAGACGAGCTCCTTGAAGTAGCTGAGAAAGAGCTTGGACTCGTGGCCCTGGCGCTCGCGGTGATGCACGGGCTTGTCGTCGAGCAGTGCGCTCAGCTCGACCGTCTTGATGGCGGCCGTGCCGATCTCGTCCTGCGAGCTCTCAGACCCGAGCCAAAAGTGGACGTCATAATCCTTCGCATCGGTCGGTTTGCCAGTCAGCTTGTCTTTCTTCCCGTACGTGTTGAGGATCACGTAGCTATCGCCCGAATAAAAGTTGCCATATTCCTCCTTGGGCCACCTGCGCACGCCAAAGTCGGGGGTGTCGTTCTTGGTGCGCTTGTTCTCGACGCGCCAGATCTCGAGACCGAAATTTTTTCCGGCTCCTGCCAAGTTCTTGTCGGACTCGGCGGCAGCCAAACGTGCCGCGCGGTCCTCCGCGCTGCCGATGCCGGCAATGTTGCTGTCCTCGAGGCGGGCCTGCTTGGCCTCGGGAACGCCGCTGGACCTGTTGGACCTCGAAAACCGGCGGAAGGCGCCCCCGGCGGGCTCGGCCTTGTTGGCCTTGGACCGCCACGAGATCCTCTTGGTGATTTGCTTGAGCGAGTTCCTCTTGGCGCTCTCGCGGCTGCCAGCCGAGGCGTTGGTGGCCTTGCTGCCGCCCGATCGCATGCTCGACCGCGAGATGCTCATGCGCTTGGCGCTGCTGCGGAGCGCGCTCACGCGGCGCGAGCTCGAGCGCTGCGAGGCGGCGCGGACGGCGGCGGCAGACGCCGCGGCGGCGCCCAGCTCTCCGAGCACATCGCCGCCCTCGGCTTCCTCGGCGGCGGCCTCCTCGTCCTCGTCCTCGTCCTCTTCCTCGTCCGCGGCCTCTGCCTCGGCGTCCTCGACTTCGGCCTCGGCCTCGGCTTCCTCATCTTCGGCCTCCTGCTCTTCGTCCTCCTCTTCCTCGGTGTCCTTGGCCTCCTCGGAGTCGGCGTCGTCGTCCTCCTCGGTGTCCTTGGCCTGGTCGTCCTCGCCCTCGTCGTCGTGCTCCTCCTCCTCCTCGACCTCGGACAGCTTGGCCTCCTCGTCCTCGGAGATGGCGTTCATGCCCGGCCCGGGCGTGGACACTTGCGAGGCGCGCTTGCCCCTGATGCTGTTGCGGAGGCCGCGGCCGATGGACCTCGCGATCGAGACGCGCTTGGTGGTCTCGCCGGGCGGGGCGTGCTTCTCGTCCCCCTTCTTCAGGAGCGACGGCGGCGCGGGCTTCGAGGCGCCGTCCTCCTCGTCCTCGTCGTCCGAGGTCGCCTCCTCGTGCTGCATCTCGGCGCCCTCCTCTGTGTCCATCCAGTGCACCTTCTTCTTCACGGCCTCCCACGACTCGTTGAAGAAGCGCTTGCCCCAGTCCACGTAGCCCTCCTCGTTCTCGCTCTGCTGCTGCTGCTGCTGCTGCTGCTCCGACATGATTGATGCCCACGAGGCAGAGGCTGGTTCGCTTCTCGCTGCCCCCCGAGCTGCTTCTGCGCGGCTTCTTCTGCTCCGCTCCTTCCGCCACCGTGACGGGCCGGGCAAAATGAATGAATGGGGCGCTTGATTCGCGGTGGGCTAGCTCGCTAGCTTGCTTGCTAGCTAGCTAGCTTGCACCCGGGAGAAGCCCACGTGCGTGCCGTGCCGTCAGCCAGATCAAGCGAATCCACGTAGCCTACTCCGAAGAACGCCACGCCGCGAGCCCGTCGGCCGTCGCGAGGCTGCAGACTTTGTGCAGGTCTCGACCTTCTTTGTGCACGCACGCACGTACGCACGCACGAGCTACGTCCGTCCAGCTAGCTGCTGAAGACTCCGACGCGCCTTCCCGCGTGGCGCAGTCAGTCGCCGCGCGCGTGGACTCGTCCGCGGGTTGCGCGGCCGTCCGTCCT
>KQ758850.1:10108193-10124322 GCA_001462505.1 Aurantiochytrium sp. T66 | reverse complement strand
ACTGCATAAACCTTATGTGGCGCCTACCCCCGCTCCTGGAGTCCTGGACCTTGGAAGAAGCTTCAAGAACTTGAAGAAGGAGAATGGCGGGGCGCGGCGCGGCGCGGCGCGGCGCGCCGGGAAACCTTGCCGACTTGTAACGGCTGATCGGCACGACCGACAGTAGCGACGTCGCGAACGCCATGACGTCGCGTGGGTGGACACTGGACTGAAGAACTAGGCGCTGCCTGCCATCTGGGCCCGCCCTACGCACAAATATATTCGGGATCACTTTGCACAAATTCATCCAGATCGAATGGACGCGGGCGGCGTGCGCCCGGCCCTGGCTGCGGCGGCGCGTCCAACTCACGCAAATTCCGTCGACAGGCTCTTGGCGACTCTTGCATGATCGTGCAAAATCTAATCGCAGCCTCCTGACGGGCTGTCTGCGGTCCAGATCTGGGACTCGACAAGGGAAGAAACGAGCCCGCGGCCCGCGATGGACCCTAATTCGACTTGTACTATAAAACTTGCGTCATGAAGCTTCTTCATCCTCGTCTCGTGAGGTCTGCCGTCCGCGGAAGAGGCCTTCAGGCGAGCATTCCTCACGTACCCGGTACTGAGCTTATACTTGCGTCATGGTGCCCCCGTCTTCTTCTTCGTCCTCGTCGTCTGCCGCGAAAGAGGCCTTCGGGTGGGCATTCCTGGGAGACGGATGCGGCGTGGCGGCCTCGAAGGACGTCCCGTGCGCGGCCAAAGCGAAAGGCGGTGCTGTGGAGGTGGCTGACTCGGCAGTAGGCATTGTGCTGTCGTCGCCGCTCACGACCTCAGAGGCTTTTGCGACTTCGTCGCGGCTCTCCTCGAGGTGGACAGAGTCGCCAGCCGACGCCGAGGCGTCGCTATCGCTGCTTTTGCGCAGCGTCGTACTCGCAAAGTTCCGTACGAAGCGCAGGTAGATGAAGAAGATGGCCATAAAAGGTCCAACCAGGAGCACGGCCACCATGACACCCTGAAGCGCGGCCATGTTCTCCACCACGGGCGAGATGAGCAAGGCCGACAGGATGAGAAAGAGCTGCGTGTGCACGACGGTCGCAAGAATGTTGTCGTGCTTCTTGATGTACGGAAGGAGGCTCGTCTGCAGGAGCGTCGCCAGGAAGCATACCAGCAGCGCATAGGCGACTTGGGCCACCGTCCCGTCGGCGACCAGGAGGACTGCAGAGGTGAGGAGGTACTTGCGCAAGAGCTCAAAGACCTCGTAGTATCGGCGCACGTGATACCATTTCGAGCCGTCGAGCTGCGTCTCGGGCACGTACAGCCGGTGTAAAAAGCTCGCGCCGTTCATCGCGGGCTTGTTGCTCTTGGCGATGAGAGCCACGAACAAAAGCACCGGGACGACCACGTAGATGGCGCTCATCGCGCGTGCGTACTTGAGCACCCAGCCCAGATCGCTGCAATCGGTGGCGTAATCGAAGCGCAACATGGTCGAGCCGTCCTCGAAAGTATCGCACACAAAGGTCTGCACGATGGTCGTGTTCACCGAGGGGAAGACGAGGAACATGAGGAAGGCCGAAATGTACCAGGCGGTCGAGGAAAGTCGGTCGCGAAGCTCCACTGTCCGCGCCGCGAGACAGCGCGTGAGAACAAAGCAAAAGCCCACGATGAGGAGTAGAACCACGGGCGTAATCGTGGCCAGCAGCAGACGGTTCGCGTGCCGATCTTCGATCACGCACCCCGTCACTGCAGGGACGCGCGAGGCGTCGACATTAACCCAGGCAAACATGGTCGTAAAAATGTTCCACTGCGACCACCAGGAATACGTGGGCCCGAAAACGCGCTGAAAGCCTGTCGCGACCTGGATAAAGCCAATCGTAATCGTCAGGGGCCCACGGTACTGTCTGAAGGCGTGCGCCGTGCGACGGGCCTTGGCAATGAAAGACGCCTTGCACCGCGACCGCTTGTTTCCCCTGCCGCTGCTCTCTCGCGCCACGCTGTAAAAGACGATGGAGATCGCCAAGGGCCAGACGAGGAGCACAAGCGCCACAATGATGCCGAAGATGGCCTTCTCACGGCGCGTCTTGCTGGGCGTGCAAGCTGAGCAGAGCCCGTCCGAGTCCTTGCTAAAGCCGCTTTCGCACACCGCGCAAAACGGGCCCGTGTGGCCCTTTCGGCAGTACATGGGGTCCGTCCACAAGGATTCCTGCAAACGGCGCGCGCGAGCCGAGGTTCCGTTTCCACCGACGCACGATTCCTTCACGGAACACTCGTAGATTGTCTGCAC
Source organism: Aurantiochytrium sp. T66 (assembly GCA_001462505.1). Taxonomy (NCBI): domain Eukaryota; class Bigyra; order Thraustochytrida; family Thraustochytriidae; genus Aurantiochytrium; species Aurantiochytrium sp. T66. The sequence goes on along the minus strand of KQ758850.1, from coordinate 10,122,065 downwards.
GGTCAGCGCGGGCCTCCAAAAGCCCGGCTCGAGCTCCAGATTATCGAGCGATTGGCCTGCCTCCGTGCAGTTGAGCCCGTCATCGCAGGCGAGGACCTGGACAGTGACCCCATCTTCGGCGGTACTGAGATAGTAGCCGGCGGGCGCGACGCAGTCCGCCTCGCTGGTGGCCACGCCGACCGTAGTCTGCAGCTCGTTCGGGCACGGCTGGCAGGCGTCCTTGCTGCTGCTAAAGTACTCGCCGCGGCTGCAGGCCTCGCACTCGTACATTCCGTCCGCCTCCGTGGCGCTCTTGGCCGCGCCGCGCTCGCAGATGATGGACGCCGAGCTCATCGCGTCGCTCGGGCCCGAGTCCAGGCCGTCGACGCGCGCGATGACCCTGAAGAAACTCGCCTCGCCAAGACGAAGGCCCATGTGGAGCGACCGCGCCGAAGTGTCCGTCACCTTGACGCAAGAGGCCACCTCGGAGGCCGCGCGATCGGCGCTCACGCACGAGGACCAGCCATCTGCGGATGTGCGGTACGAGGAGCGATTCGTCGTGCGATAGACCACGAAGGCATCCACCTTGGCGCTCGGCCACGTCCACACGATCTCGGCGTTGCCGTCGGCGTCCATTTCACTATCCTGGTACACGGTCGTGCTCTGGGCGCGGACCCCACTTACGCGGAGCTGCGAGCAGCCGCCCTCGTCGTACCCGTTGCTGCCCTCGTAGGCGCCGGAGCACGTGCAGACGACGCTCGGTGCGTTTTCATCGTCCAGGGAGCACGTTCCCGTCGACGAGCAGGTGCTGGGGCAGCCGATTACCGCCGTCGACGGGGCGAACGAGGTCGATGCGCCGCTAAAAGTGACCTCGGAAAGCCTGAAGCGCGACTCGGCGTACACGTACCGGCCAGCTTCATTCTCAAAAGAGCTCTCGGCACCCGTCGAGGTGGTGTACGTCTCCCCGGAGATTACCTCGGGTAGCGGGTTCACGGCCTCGAACGAGCTCTGATGGATGTGCGCGTTCACGCCCGCGGCGATAAAGACCGCGCCACCGACGCCCCGGGTGCACCCCGACGCGAGAGGCGCTTGGCCTAGGTCGTTGAGTTTGGCCAAAAGCCCGTTCACGGCGCCACACCGGGGCTGCGGGCCGGCCTCCACGAGCTCGCAGACGGTCTCCTCGCGGCATGTGTAGTTGGCAGCATTCTCCAGGAAGCTCGCGTCCTGGACGGTGAGCACGGCGCCGTTGCCGGCGTAGATCGCACCACCCTGCTGCCCGGCGAGATTACCAGCAAAGTATGCAATCTCCAGCGAGGCCGCGGCCCCGGACGCGAGCGCGAGGGCGCCGCCCGAGTACCCCGCCGTGTTGGACGAGAAGTTGACGTCCTCGAAACGGGTCACGACGGCTCCACTCCCGAAAAGCGCGCCTCCGCGGCCCTGCTTGACGAGATTGCCTTCGAAGACGACGCCCCTAAAGACAAACTCCAGAGAAGCGCTCTCTTCGAGCTGCACGGCACCGCCGGAGACGCCCGTGTTGGTCGAGAATGTGATGTTGTCAAAGCACGTCGACTCCGCCTCGCAGGCCTCGTCCGCAACGAGCGCCGGCAAGCCCCCAGCGACGTAGATGGCAGCCCCTTCGTTGGCCTTGTTACCTTGGAAGCGGCCTCCTCTCCACAGCGTCGGCAGGCGGCTGTTGGCTTCGAAGTTGATCGCGCCGCCCGACAGCCCCGAATAGTTGTCGATAAAATTGGTGTCAATGACGCGCTGCAGACTGCCGCCGTAGGAAACCCCGATGGCGCCGCCAACGCCATTGCAGGTGTTACCCTGAAATGTGGTGGAGGAGATCGTGCCAATGACGCCTTCCAACCGGATGGCGCCGCCGACACCGGCCTCGACGTAGTCTTGCACGTTCGAGACGAATGCACAGCGCTCGATCAGATCCAAGCGGCCTTGCAAGCTTACTGCGATGGCAGCCCCCTGTGTCGCCCTCATCTTCGTGAAGGCGGTGTCGACGATGGCTCCCACGTGTCCTTCAATGAAGATGGCCCCACCAACTTTCGTATCTTGGCCGCCTGTGAGCTCGGATACCCCTGTGAACGTGCAGCCCTCGATGCGCTCCAGGTGCCCTTGAACAAAGAGAAGACCACCGTACCGGGAGGGGGGCTGGTCGGTAAACTCGCTCTTGTCGTAGTAAATGTCGAAGCCGCGCAACCGCGCCAACACCGCACCTCGTTCCACAAAGAAAATGGCGCGGCCGTTCAGCTCGACCGCACTCCCTTGGTCGGCGGCGGCGACGATGGAGATATTCGTGCCCTGACGAACGGTGAGCTCTTCCTGGAAGAGGAGCTTGGACGTGTTCACGGCAATCTCGCCAAGCACAAAGGACTCGTCCACAAGGTGCGCGCGGAGCTCTTCTGTAGACGCTGCGGTCCTGCGCTCAAAGACGAGTGTGCCGGCGTCGCCGTCTTCGTCCGCCTCGCCATTTGTCGGCAGGGCCCAGGCCTCGAGATTGAGCGGGACCGCACTACGGTTCTCATCGGGAAGACCACGGTTGTCCGCTTTGACAAAGAGGTACACGGCATCGGCCTCCACTTCGAGGTCGCTGTACGCATGAGCCTGGCACATGCGCCGCGGCAGCTCGTCCAGCGCGGCGAGGCCAAAGTCGCCGGACCGCAATCGTGGTTCCTCCCGGATGCCGATGTAGGTGAACGGACAGATGGGAAAGTACTCGGGAAAGAGCTCGAGATCGAGGAGCACCTCGAGGTTCATGAAGATGCGGGCGTCCGCCGGGGCGTCTGGCAGGACGATGTGATAGCACTGAATGAGGGCCGGGATCATGCCGCCAATGTACTCGGTGAAGTTGAGGTGCGATCCGTCGCGCGGCAGCTCGATGGTGAAGCAATTCGTGACGGTTTGGTTGTTTTCCTGGAGATCCAGGTAGGGGACCGTCATGTTCTCTGCAAAGGTGTCGTTGTCGAACAGCTGTGCACTGCTCGTCTCGATGACCGTCACCGAGGTATCGCGGTTCATGACGAGCATGTAGGCGGCGTTGGGCGTGCCGTCGACCTCGGTCTTGCGGGTCACGACGGGAGAAAAACGACCGTACTCGGTCGTATAGTTGTCGTAAGCGTAGTAGGCGCCAGACCAGGTGCTACCGTCGTCTTTGCTCACGCGGAAGACAACTTGATACCCGCCGGTGTCTTGCCCGAGCTTGTAGCGATAAAAAATAGCCCAGTAGCCCTCCTTGTCCGGATCGGCAATGGGGACCGCGGGCTCGTCGCCTTGGTTCCGAGGGAAGGCGAGCATTGCCACAAAGCCTTCCCTCTCGATTTCGTACTTGTCTTGCTTCTCCTTGCGCGCAATGAGCGCGTAGCGGATGCCCTTGCTCCGGTGGTTCCAGGTCAGGAGCCAAGCATCGCGGTGCGGACTCGGAGCGAGACCGACGTCCGAGTCGGTACCGTCAAAATTAGTGACGCGCATCCGATCGCTCCAGCCGCACACGTCGGTCATCGTGTCGGAGAACATGATCTCAGAATACCCATTATCGATTGTGGCCGTGGCGCCGACCGCGATGCGCTGGCTGTACGGACTCAGCCCGACGAGCGGGTTCCGGTCCTGGAAGATGTCTGTCTCGATGCCGGAAAATAGGCTAGTCGTCTGCGTGACGTTGGTGATGTTGCTGCCCTCGACGATCTGGAAAGATTTGGAGACAAGATCTTTGTCCGGGCCAATATCGGAGCCGTCCTGCATCTCCGTCCTGCCAACCGTCTGCCACACAACGACGACGTTGCTGTCCTTGTCGGCAGCAAGGGTGCCGAGTCTGTTTTGACTGGAGCTCCCACTCGAAGTCGACAAGACGAGACCATATCCCTCGGCGGACCCGGTCCACAGCTTACCCTCGAGGGCGTCCGCCTTGGTGATGTAGGCCACCTGGACCGTGTACATCTTGGAGAGGTTCCGGTCGCGAAGGACGATGACCCAGCCTCGGTTCTCGCCGTAAACGGCGACCTGTACCTGCTCTTGCTTCAGGGTCTCGTCGGTGAGGGCGAACGAGGTTTCCGTCGGCCAAGCCTCGCCGTTCCGGCGCACCATGTACTCGATACGCTTGTCGGGCTTGACGGCGAACAGCACAATACAGTCGCCGTCCGCGTCGCACGCCACGGCCGGGTTGTAGTTGCCGTTGTCGACGGTCTCGGTCCCGTTCACGAGGTAGGTCTCCTCGCTCCAGCCGCCGGCAGCCGCAGACGCCTCGACGCTGACTCCCGCGAACACCGTCATCTCCACCGCCATCGCGGGCGAGACGGCGTTGAGCAGCAGCCCCAGCAGCGCCAGCAGCGCCAGCGGCCGCGCCCGCCCGGCCGCCGCCGCCGCCGCCGCCGCGGCGCTCGCCTTCGTTATCCTCGTGGGGCCCATTGCGATGGGCCGGCGCTTGGCTCGACCGATCCCCGCGCCGCGCCGCGCCGCGCCGCGCGCGATCGATCGATCGATCGAGGGAGCGAGCCTTGTTCGCGCGGGCGCCGCTCCGACCGGGCGCCGGCGGTCTCGAGGTCCGAGGGCTTTTGCTCTCGCGGATTGGCCGCAAATGCGTCTCAGATCAGGAGAAGGGAGCAATGCCCAGAACTGACTGTGAAGAAAGGAAATAAACGACTTGCTTCAAGTGGGCGCCAGGGACCAAAGACCCAAAGACCGGGATCAAAATCGACCAACAAGCAGCGCGTGCACCCGTGAAAGACCGGCGCTGCGGCGCAATCGAGTCCCCCCCCCACCTCACCTCACCTCGTTGAACGAGATGATGCCGTAGCTCCCCACAGCCTGGCCGAGGCCGCGGAGCGACCGCGGAGCCGCGGAGATAGCCGCGGATTCGGCGACTTCGAACAAGGCGCGGCGGCATGCGGCTGTGGAGAGATGTGGGAGCGATGTGGGGGAAAAGCCGTGGCACCAAGCGCGCCACTGGCGCGGAGCGGAGGCGATCGGCGACAGATTGGCGATTGCCTCAAGTCTCGAGTCAAGGCGCGCGGTCCAAAGCCTTCCCGAGGGGAGCGAAGGAGCTTGCCGGCGCCCGCGCCAACCTCGCCGCCGCGCTGCTGCTGAGTGCCAAGGCGAGGCCTGAATTCGGGCCCGCTGCAGTGCAGTGCTGCGGCGGCTCTTTGAAGTTCACTGCTATTGCGTAAACATCCGTACCATGGGTACGTACCTAGGCCTAGTACGTACGTACCTACGTATACGTACGTGCGTGATCATCATCGGCATGAAGTACTACGTTACCCGTACGTACGTACGTACTGCAGCGACGACCACTTCCGACCTGAGCCGGGACCCTCCCTGTCCTGGCCAGGCTGCCCGCCCGGCCCTGCCGTGACGGTACCGCCAATCTTTCTGACGAAGATAGATCTTCCTTGGTAGACTCTGGTCGTTGCTCTCTCTCGGCCGTGCCGCATCGCCTGCCCAATATCTGCCTGCGCGACGCGCTCCCGTGGTCCTCCCGTGTTGGTGCGTCCGTCGCGTGCAGAAAGGATTCGTCCAACTTGAACTTGGACCAAGTTGAATCAACAAATCCAAGTCTGACTCATCATCATCAGAGCCTTGATTCGACACTCGACACCGACGTCTTGATGACAACGCCCCCGCACGCAGCACGACCCCCGCACCCGCACGTGCCGGAGATCGTGCCGGACCCTCCGACAACCCTCCGGACCTGCTACCCTCGACGTCAAGAAGACCCCGGACCCGGACCCGGTGGTCTTTTCGGCTCTTCTCGCGGCTCTAGCTACCGTATGCCCCTTGACACGCCCACGCAGCCTCGCTGTTAGCAGCCTCGCTGTTAGCAGCCTCGCTGTTAGCAGCGGTCTGCGAGGTCCGCCTCTCCAGGCCTCCTGGTCTCGACGGGACGCGCGACCTGGAGGCATTACGACAACACCAGTCGCAACAAATCGTGACTGACTGCCAGTCGAACGTACGTCCTGGCTAAAGGTACTAGCTAGCTAGCTAGGTACGGGTAGTACGGGTACTACCTACTTACGTAGTACGTACGTACTACGTACGCCGTGACTCGCGTGATATTATATGTTCGCGATAGATACACTACGAGAACTTGAAGAGGGAGCTGCAGTTGCTTGCGCATCCTCAGTCGGCAATCCTTCTCCCTCAGGGTCGAGCTTGCCATCAGCGTCCAGGAGCTGATCGAGCTGCTCCTCCACGACATACGATCGCTGCTCCTCCGCGACATACGATCGCTGCTCCTCTGCGACATACGATCGTGCCGTCGAGGATGCAGCAGCGCCAGCGTCGTCGGCAACGACAGCCCCATCCTCTGTACTACTGTTGCTAGTATTGCTGCTGCTGCTCCTGCTGCGGCCCGGCAAAGACCCGTCGATTCGCACGTGCCTTTTGGTTCCCTGCAGAGGACAACGCGCGCAGAATCCGCAACTATTCGGCCAAATCCGAATCGAAATGACCACGAAGGCGACCAGGGGAAACACGGCGAGCATGCCCACCATGCCGCCCTCGAGCGCAGCAATGTCGTCCACGACGGGCGAAACGAGAAGCATGAACAAGATGAGAAAGAGCTCCGTGTGCGCGAGCGACGCCAGCAGGTTGTCCAGCCGCTTCGCGTACGGCCTCGCGTGCGCATGCAGCGACGAAAACAAAAAGGTCACCAGAATCGCGAACGCGATCTGGCCCACGGACCCGTCCGCGACCACCAGCACCACGGAGGTCTGCAGCAGCTTGCGCAGCAGCTCAATTACCTCGTAATGCCGTCGGAACCGCGTCTTCCAGTCCAGCCGCCCGGCTCTCATGTCCTCGCCTATCACGTACAGCTCGTGCAGAAAGGCGACGCCGCCGGCCGCGGGGTCCCCGCTCTTGCTTACGATGGCCGTGAAGAGCACGATTGGCCCCAGAACGTAGAGCACGGTCATGATGCGCGCATAGAGCACGAGGTCGTCGATGTTGTCGCAGCTCGTCGACGAGTCGAAGCGGAGGTAGCGGGACCCGTCGTCGAAGCTGTCGCACACAAACGTCTGAAACAGCGTAATGTTCACGGAAGGGTACACCAGGAACAGCAGCATCGATACAATCCACAGCGCCGACCACCGCAGTTGCACGCGCCGCGCCGCGTTTCGCGCGACCAGACACCGCGCGGCAACGTAGCACAGCAGCACCACGGCCACCAGCGCCAAGGGCGTGATGGTGGCCAGCAGCAGCCGCGAGCGGTGGCTGTCGCCAATCGCGCACCCGGTGACCGAAGGGATCTTGGACGTGTCGACGTTCAGCCACGAGAACGAGGCGGTCATCACATCCCAATGGCCCCACCACTCGTATGTGGGCCCGAAGACCCGCTGGAACCCGGTGATCACCTGGATAAAGCCCACCAGGACGCTCACCGGCCCGCGCACGTACTGCTTCAGCCCGTGCCACTTGTCCCGCAGCGAGCGAACCTTGTTTCGCGGGCCCGCGCAGCAGCCATCCGCGGGCTTTTGCCGCTGCGCCTCGGTCTTGAGCGCGCTGTAAAAGCTCACGGCAATAATCAGAGGCCATAATATGCAGACAAGCGCCAGCAAGCCGAAAGCAATGCCCCTGTCGACCTGGATCTGCGCCTCTGTGCACGCAGAGCACATCGTATCCGGTCGTTTGCTGAAGCCCTCGGCACAGACCTCGCAGAACGGCCCCGTGTGGCCCGGGGCGCAGTACAATGGCTCCGACCAAATGCTCAGCGCCCGCTTGTTCTTACTTGCGCCCACGCCGTTCCCGCCCGTGCAGTACGCGGGGTTGGGGCACGCGTGGATCGTCGTTGACGTCAGCGACGCGCGCCAGTACCCGGGCAGCAGCTCGAGCGTCTCGAGCGTCATACCCGTCTCGGTGCAGTTCAGCCCTTCCTCGCACGAGATGACCTCCGCATCGCCTTCCCTCCTGTACATGAAGAAGCCGCTGGGCGACACGCAGTCGTCCGCCGAGGTCGCCACGCCCACCGTGGTCTGGAGCTCGTTGGGGCAGGCCACGCAGCCGACCTCGAGGCTTTCGACAAAAGTAGCGCGACCGCACATTTCGCACTCATACGCGCCGTCCTCGTCGGTACGGACGCGCTGGGATCCGGGCTGGCAGACGATGGAAGCCAGACTCATCGCGTCGCTCTCCTGCGTGCTTGTTCCGTCGACCACGGCCGCCACCCTAAAGAAGCTGCCCTCGCCGACGCGCAGGCCCATGCGCAGGGATCGGGCGTCAGGGTCCTGTATTGTGACGCAGTCGGCGACCACAAAGGCCGCCTCGTTAGCGGCGATGCAGCCAGCCGTGCTGCGAGTCCCCGATGCCTCGCGCGACGTCGTGCGTGAGACAATAAAGTAGTCTACCGTGTCGCCTTCCCACGACCAGGAAAAGTCCACGTAGCCGTCGGCGTCGTGCTCACCATCTTCGTACTTCCGCGCGGTTTGCGCGCGAACACTCCGCACGCGGCGCAGCTCGCAGCCGCCTTCTGCGTAGCCATCGTCGCCCTCGTAGGCACCGAGACAGGCGCATCGCACGCTGGGGGTAAAGCCGTCTTCGTCCGCAAGGCATGTCCCGCCCGACGCGCACGTATTTGGGCAGCCCATAATGGCCGTCGACGGGGCGAACGAGTTTCCGCCGCCGTCGAACCGCGTCTCCGAGAGCCGGAAGCGCGACTCGGCGTACACGTGGCGACCGGCTTCGTCGGCATAGAACAAAATCTCGCCGGTCGAGCTCGTAAACGTGGTCGTGTTCGGCACGAGCGGCAGCGGGTTCGAGGCGGTGAACTCGCACTCATGCACGTGCGCACTGACGCCCGCGGCAATAAAGATTGCACCGCCAACGCCTTTGGTGCAACCAGACGTGGACGGAGCTTGCTGGGCCGTGTTCATGAGACACTGGACAGTCTCGTAGGCGCCCGGGTCGTCCGCACCGCCTTCCGCGATCCGCAGCGCCCCACAGCGGGCTCGGTTCGACCACGATTGCAATATCTCGCAGCCCGTCTGCTCGCGGCACGTGAGCCGCGCCGAGTTGTCTCTGAAAGAAGTCCCATGTGCCGTCAGGACCGAACCCGTGCCTGCATAGACTGCCCCTCCCTGCTCGCGCGCGAGGTTTTCCGCGCAATCTGTGTCCGCGATGGCGGCCTGAGCGCCCGAGGTGACAGCGAGCGCACCGCCGCTGACGGCCGCGCTATTTCCCAAAAGGCTCGAGCCCACGAGGTCGAGCGCCACGGCACCCCGTAGGAGAATGGCCCCGCCGCTATCTTGCGTGGCCCGGTTGCTGGCAAACCTGCATCTGGTCACGCGCAGGGAAGTGACAAGAGGGGACGCATCAAAGAGGATGGCGCCCCCGGCAACGGCTTCGTTGTCTTCAAAGTCGACGTCTTCGATGGAGAACGAAGAATCGGAAGATTCTCGAGAGGGCAAGGCTTCCACGATCTGGATAGCACCACCCTCGACATCGACAGAGTTCTGATAAATGGTGCCACCGCTCCAAAGACTTGGCAGCCGGCTTCTCGGCTTAAAGTCCACGGCTCCACCGCCGGTGTCGCCCTTGTTCTTGAAGAACGTGCAATTGAGAATCTGGCGCACGTCACCGCCCCACTTGACGCTCACGGCGCCGCCGCCGCCATTGCTCTTATTCTCCAAAAAGCTGGTGTCCCTGATCGTATGCAGAATTCCACTGATGCTGATGGCCCCTGCACCCGTGCGCGTCCCCGACTGCTGGTTCTTGCTAAAAATGCAGCGGTCAATAAGACCTATCGAAGCGCGGCTGACTATGGCAATGGCAGCCCCATCAGCAGCGACAAGCTTGGAAAAGACGCAGTCGACTACTTCGTAAACAAGACCTTCCACAGCGAGACCTGCCCCACGACGGAGCGCGAGAGCTCCTGTCGCGGTCGTGTCGCGAAAGATGCAATTCTCAATGCGGCCTGCGGTTCCCGAGACGAGAAGGATGCCCCCGTAGCGACTCGTACCCTGGAAGACTTCCCGTTCCTCGACGAACTCAAAACCGGTCATTGTCCACAGGGTCGCCCCGATCTCGACGTGGATGAACTCGAGCCCACGCATGAGCACATGCGTCCCCGTGCTGGGCTTGCCGGTCAGTGTAATGTTCGTTCCCTTGCGAATGCGCACTTCGAAAGGGAACGCGATGGTCGCAGCGGTCACGACGAGCTCCCCGCGCGTGAACTCCTCGTCGAGCAGCGCGCTCTGAATCGCCTCATACGAGTCCGCGAAGCGAACCTGAAAGCTCGCCGGTCCTTCGGCTATCTCCCAGCTGGGCGCAGGCGGGGAGATCCAGGCCTCAAGCGTCGCCGGGAAGCTGGGTTCGCCGTCCGCTGGGCCACGGCCATCGTTTTTGACGATGAAATAGGCGCTGTTGTTGGACGCCACGAGCGTGTCAAGCTGTCCGGCTTCGCAGATCCTGCGTGCCGGGCCAACAAAGTTGTCGTCGTCCAAATCTAGCGTTGTGCGAACGGTGACAAAATCGAAGGGGCACAGGTCCGGTGCGCGGTACTCCTCAAAGAATTCGAGGTCCACGAGGACATTCACGTCCATATGGATGGACACTTCCGAGATGTTCGGACCGACGAGATGGATGCATTGGACCTGATTCGGCGCCATGTCGCGCACGTACGCTGTCAGATTCTCGCGACTTCCATCCAAGGGGAGAATCACGTCGGTGCAGCCAACGTCCACGCCGTACAGGAGGCGGTAGCTCGGGTCCATGCGATCTGCCTCGTCGGGTTCGCCGAAAATAACCTCGTGCGCCGTCGTCGCGACCCTGAAGGATCCAGAGTTAATGTCGGTCTTGTTGCGCCACACGGTGGCTGCGTGGTAGTCCCCTGCGGGTGAGGCGGTGACGGCAATGCGGAAAAGGTCCTCGTCTTCCACCAGCGTGTGGTCTTCGAGCGAGTCTGCGAAATATGCAGCACCCCAGGTCCGCCCGTCGTCACGCGAAACGCGATAGACGAGCCGAAAGAACTTGTTTTCGGGCGTTCTGCGGCGATAAAAGAGTGACCAGTAGCCGTCGCGGAGAGGATCGGCAACGAGGCTGGCTTTCACGTCGCTCGTAAAGTACCCCATAGCAGTCGGATCCACAAAGCCCATCTCTTGCACCTGCAAGAGGTTGTCGTCGTTCGGCTCTAGGCGAGCCCAGCGGAACCCCATATTGCGATGCTGCCAGACGGCGAGATAGACGTCCCTGAAGGGACTCACTGCGATCGTGACATCCGAATCCTTGCCGTCGAACTGGGTGACGCGGACGCGGTCGGCCCAGGAGCACGCACGAGAGGTCCCATTTTGTGATTCTGTGACGAAAATCTCGGCGTAGCCGCCGCTTATGGTGGCAGTCGCCGCGACGACGATACGGCCGGTCCTGGCGTCGGAGAGCATGACCGGATTGCGGTCTTGCAGCGTGTCCGAGGAAATGCCCGTGTAGACGCCCGTGACCTGGGTAAACGCCGACTCGCTCGTGGGCCGCTCGAGGCGGCCGTAGGGGTCCTTGCCGTCACGCAGCGAGAAGGAGCTCGTGAGCAGATCCTTGTCAGTCCCGATAAAGACGTTTTCCGCGAGCTCGTCATTCGTCGTCTCCCAGACGACCACGACGGTTCCGTTTGTATCAGCGGCGATCACAGGGAAGCGTTTTGCTTTGCCTTTGAGCGAGGCGTGCACGCCATAGCCGCGCGCCTCGCCCATCCATAGCTCACCAGCCTTGGCCGCCTCCTGCGAGATGTAAGCGACGTAAATGGTCTCGCGCATGCTGCAGCACTCCCCGGCTCTAGAATTGAGGTAGGCGTAGTTCCTGTACACGACAGCCCAGCCGCGGTCGCCGAGGGCGACCACTTGGGGCTGCGACTGGCCTCGCTTCATGACCGAGTTCTCTTCGTCCGAGCGACTCGACAGCAGCGCCTCGGTCTTTTGGCTCCACCGTCCTTCGGAGGCGCTCCACATGGAGTAGAACAGCTGGCTCGTGCTGTTCTTCGGGGAGTTGCTCAAGCCGCCGTAGGTGAGCTCGCTAAAGATGGTGAGGCAGTCGCCCACGGGATTACAGGCGAGCCCGGGGCGGTACGCATTGTGCGAGACAAGGCCATGACCAGCGATCCAGAGCTCGTTGTACACGCTCAGCGCCGTCAGGTTCGCAAAGCCTCCGGCCGCCTTGGCCAGCGTCGCCTGCGTCGCCAGCAGAGATAAGACGGCAGCCGCCAAGACCGCCGACTTCATAGCCGCTTCGTTTCTGGTAAAGCCGTGCAGGTTCTTCCACGAGCTCTCGTTGAGCTCGTCGAGCTCCTCCTCGAGCTCCTCCTCGAGCTCCTCGTCAAGCTCCCCGTCGAGCTCCTCCTCGAGCTCGTCTCGCGGGGCTCGCTGTCCGGGGTGCAAGCTTTTTGCGGGTCTGTCCGCGCGGCCGAGTGGTGGCGAGCTAGGCTAGGCCTAGAGAAGAGGGGCGCCCAGCATCAGAATGAAGTCTGGACGGACTTGATAGCACCACAGCACGGGCCCCGGGCCTGGAGCACGATCCAGAGATGAACGCGGAGCTAGGACAAGCAAAGCCAAACCGGCGAGGATCTCTCCCGTGGGTACGGAAATCGGTACGGATAGTCAAAAGGACGTGGCCAACTCGCACACGCACTTGACGGACGAAGGAGAAGTGCAATGCAAACATGATCGTGATGTCTTCGCGATTCGAGTACGTACATGCGCCAAACGCATGATTATGACGGACGACATCGCAACGCTGCGTAATCGGCCTAGGCCCTAGGCTAGTGTGCGGATCCCGGAGGTCGATAAGTTGGGCTGATGACCACTCGGCGGCAGGGGGTCGCCAGGCTCTCGCCAGGTCGTCGCCAGCCTGCCAGGGCTTCCCTCCGTCGGCTACCGGTACACGACACGACGTGGCAGCGAGGGATTACGGCGCGTGCGTCATGCATGCCCCCGCAGGAATTCCCGCAGCTTGGATCGCATCGTCGCCCGCCGCGACCCCGCCGCTCGTTCGCAAGAAGAGTGCTGCCCTCGCCGCGACTCGCGGCCGCAGCCATCCATGCGCGGCCGGGCGCCCGAAGCGAGGCTTGGCGAGGGCCGGCCGTGGCGGATCACGCTGGCTCTACTTCGTGGAGCTCTTCTTCATCAGGCTCAGGCTGCGTGAGGACTGCGTGAGTGCCGGACGTCATCACGGCGTCGAACGCACTCACTCGACTCGCTTGTCTGTACTGTAGCCTCGCGGACATCTGCGCGCGCGTGCCGCCGCCGGAGGACACTGTTCGTACCCAGGAACGTACTACTACTAGGCTACGTAGGTTTGGTCGTGATCATCACTCGGCGTGCTCCGGACTTCGATCAAGAAGATGCTCACATCTTCTTTGCCTTGCCTTGCCTTGCCTTGCCTTGCCCGTGACTTTTCCGTGTCTGACAGTGAGTCCATCCAAACTGCAGTGGACCCTGCGCAGGGCCTGCACGTGAATGGTGAACCTCCGAGTCGTCGAGCTCAAAGTCCGGGGACGAGGCCTCCGACTCCACCTCGAAATCGTAGAAGTAGGCCAACGTACCGGCAGGGGGCGTGGGTACGTCGTACGTGCGTACGTGCGAGGGTTCTACGCGTCGGATCTACGTGGAAAGTATTACGTGCTGCCGCACTGCTGCGTAGTACGCGTAGTACGCGTACTAGTACGCGTACGTACGTACGCACGCGTACGTACGTACCCGGTACGTATACGTGTGCCGTCGAGCCGAGCCGGCTCGAAGTGCCGCTCGTCATTTCTATAATAATACATTAGGCCTAGGTCGCTCATCTCGTGACCAATGTTCGTCTCCACGTGGCGCCGCCTTGCACTACGTACCTGGACATCACAGTATTGTATTCCGCCTCGGACCGCGCTGCTGCCCCGGCGCCCGGCCGGCTCCTCGGGCCCGCTCCTCC
>KQ758850.1:10081371-10092248 GCA_001462505.1 Aurantiochytrium sp. T66 | reverse complement strand
TGGAGGCCGCCGCCGGCCCGCCCGCCCGCCCGGACGCCGTCGACGCGACAGGGCGAGCCCGCAATGCATCAATCAATCAACCAATCAGCCTAGCCTCACTTCACTTCGCTTCACTGGCCTGGGAGGCAATCAGAATCATGGAAAGGAGCCGACGGGCGTGAGGTGAGCGAGCCCCACGTGCTTTCGACTTCATCACGTGACTTGACTGTCATCAGGTCCGTCCTTGATTGATGACATTCATGACAGCCAGCCTCGCCACGTGCGTGCGTGCGACGTGCGTGCGTCGTCGCACACAATCATGCCCCGTGATCTGACCGCGTGATCGATCGATCGATCGATTGATCTCGAGCCCCGCCGCGACACGACGATGATGCTTGATGGGCCCAGAGTTACGTCGTACCCGTACTTCGTGGGCTCCTTCGTGGCGCTATGTATGCGGTGCTGTAAGGGTTTAACCGCCGGGCGGGCGTCGATTCCAAATCGACTGCTACGTACCGGGTACGGTGGAGGGCCGACTTCGGAGGGGCTCGATGCGGCCAGAGGCTCTCATCATCCGGATCGAAACGCATTGTCAGAGACTTGAACGATGACAGAAACGAAGGTTTAACCGTTTAAAGGTTAAGGGGGCCCGGGCCCCAAAAACCGAACAAGTCTACGGGCTGAATCGGCAAAGAGGGACCAGTACGGAGGTCGCGAGTCTCCAAGGGCCCACCCACTGGCACGTTGTCTTGGGCCAGACCGTGACACTGCAGTGCATGCTCGCCGACGAGTTCCGAAGCGGACCCACTTCGACGATTTTCGGCCCCCCCCCCGCCGCAATGATGATGGGTGGGTAGTCAAGTCGCTGCCCACGCACGCACGAACGCCGCGCAATTCTTTCAAGTCGCCTTTCGCAACGGGTTGGCCTCGAGGTTCTCGAACCAAGTCCAATGAGCCCTCCCCCAAGAGAGAACAGGCCCGCTTTGCCGGCCGGACGAGCAGCCTCGGAGGCTCACATTCATTTGCACGTCGTTCATGAGGGTGCCCGGGTAGGTCAACCGTGGAATCACAGAAGATGATATCGACTGCGCGGACGACGCGCGGACCGACCGAGGCGGCAATGCGACGTGCTCTCGGCGCTGGCGGACTTGACTTTGGCAAGGCCCGGCTCTTGCATCTCGCAGATTGGTCGACGACAAGTCCAACCAAGACTTCTTCTCTTCTCCCCCGAGCGCCTCCATTTATGCAGAAACCTTCGTCGCCACGACAACGCCCGCGCAATCGATCGCACCCTCTGCAAATCGCGCGCCGGAGCAGCGCGCAGGTCGCCCCGCAGATACTCGCAAGACGAGCTACCGCGCCGTCATCGTCATCATCATCATCATCATCATCAAGTATGGTCGTGTAATGTACTCCGCCCGAGCTTGCGCTGCTCGCCGGGGTGACGGCGCGGGCTTCAGCTCGCCGTGACACGCTGCCTGGTCCAACAGGCGAGGCGCGGCGACAAAGGTCGTCATCGGCGACGATGCCGGCGATGACGGCCTTGATGGCCTCCTTGCAGACCGCCTAAAGCCGGGCCCCAGCATGTCGGCGAGGCGCCATGGTGCTGGGCCGCCGGCCCGAGGGAGAAGACGACCCGCGCCAGGTGCAGCACGATGGAGCGTACGGCCTCGCGCAGCAGCAGCAGCAGCAGCAGCAGCAGCAGCAGCAGCAGCAGCAGCAGCAGGTGCAGCAGGTGCAGCGGCATGACGACCTCCGTCACGGCCACCACGACGACCACGACGACCACGGAAACGACGCGCTGGCGCACGACGACATCGCCCACGACGACGGCGAGCGAAACGCCGAGGACGACCGGGTTCAGACAGCGCAGAACGAAGAGGCGATTGGCGGCGAAGATGGAGGCCGTCCACCAGGCCGCAGGCGACGGCCGCCGCGCAAGGGCGCGCTCTGCGAGCTGCCGGGGTGCGGCAAGCGGGCCTCCTTTGGCGACGAGATGAAAAAGTACAGGTGGTGCGCCCAGCATCGCCTGCCGGGGTCTCACTCGTACCAGTCGCACATTTGCGAGGAACCCACGTGCCGCACGCACGCCTCGTACACGCTCGACGGCATCAAGAAGCGGTGGTGTGCCGCGCACAAGGCCCCTGGCGCCTTCATCAAAAGCGCCACGCTCTGCGAGGCGGACACGTGCAATAAGCAGGCAACTTTTGGCCCTCCGGGCGGCAGACGCCGGTGGTGCAGCCAGCACAAGAGCGAGGGCGCCGTAAACCTCAGCAAGCGCACATGCTCCGAGCCTTCGTGCAGCACGCGTGCCGTCCTCGTCCACGTGCCCACACGCCGCAAGTTCTGTTCGTCGCACGCGCCTGAAAACTGCCGCGAGGTCAAGTCCCGCGGGCAAAAGAGCATGCTCGAGCTCAAGGACCAGCTCGCCTATGTCGAGGCCGAGAACAATCTCTTGCGCGCCCGTCTGAAGCGCTTGCGCGCCATGTGTGGCCCTGACCTCACCCGCGAGTTCGACCGCCGCGAGCGTCAGCGCGCCGACCGTCCCGTTGCGCTGGCCGCCATGGACCTCGGCCCGCAGGACGATCTTCCCCTAGAGTATCCGGCCGCGAGACTTTCTACGCCGGTAATCTCCGAAGGTGAATCTAGCGCGGTTACGGCAGCCGCAGCGGCCGCTATTCTCGCCTCGGCGCCCCGGCGCGCTACATCGCCGCACACGTTGAGGGAGGGCAATGTCGGCGACGCCGGCGCGCGAGCCCAGAGTTCGCTACAGGAGCAGCAGGAGCTCGAGCACGATCTTCAGGCCCAGGACCCGTCTGCTTTGCCATCGTTGCCGCAGCCTCTGCAAGACAGCCGTCAGCCCGCGCCAACGCCGCACGCGCTTGCCTACGACGAGAGGTTCTGCACTTAGCTGCAAAGCGCGGCCCTCGATAGCATGTATACACGTTATGTGGTTTGGTCTTCAGATAGTGCTAATAATCGCGGCTACGCAAACCTGAGCGTCGTGCGGCGAGCGCCGCCATATGGGGGGCGATGCCCGCCTACAGGGCCCTTGCGGTTCCCCGAGAATGAGTGCGCCCCAATGACATTTTGCAGCTGCGGAGCGCGAGGGGAAACCCGCGCGTGCGAGCCGTGGGGCGAGCCAAGCGGGGACCCCGTTGGCGAGCCCAGCGGCGACCCGGGTCCAGGACGAGGAAGTGTGGATGTGGGACTCCTCGCCGTCTTTGACATCGACGACTTGGGTGACCCCCGCGCTTGAGACTCGCCCCCGGCCCGAGGCGACACAGCGCCCAACTTGAGCTGCGCCGTCAGGTGAGCGACCTGGGCGCGGAGCTGCGCGCACAGCAGCGTGCAGCGGCGATGCGCAAGCGCTTCCTTCTCACGGTCCTCTTCTATCTTGATGCGCTTCGCGTCGGCGTCCCACCGGGCCTTGCGCGCACTTTGAAGCTCGTGATCCAGAGCATGGCATTGCTCTTGTACGTGCCGGTGTGACTGCTTCGTCCACTCAAGCTCCTGCGCCGTGTCGCGGAGACTCGTTTCCAGATCGGCAATGCGGTCTCGCTGCGCGCGAAATACATTTCTAATCCCGGCCACCTGCTTGACCCCCAGCTCGGCAAGAAGCGAGCGCAGAACTCGCTCCCGCTCGTCCATTTCTTGCTGTCGCTGTGCGTTGTTGCGAATGTCCAGCGTCATGGTACGCAGCTCGCGAGACAGCGCGTTGATATCTTTTTCATATTGCACACGTACGCGCTCCAGGTCTCGCTTCCGCTCGCGCTCGCGCACAAGCTCCTGCTTGCACCTGGCGAGCTCAATCGAAAGATTCTGGATGTCGGCGGAAAATTGCGATACGGTCTCCTCGCATCGCCGTTGCACATCTCCCAGTCTCGCCTGCGCAAGCTTTTCGGAATGCGAGGGTCGTGCCGCTCGCGGCAGCGGCGAGAATTGCTCCAGAGACCATGGATCGATCTCATCCTCGTCCTCCTTTTCCGCATCAGGCTCCAGCCTTATTGAACCGCTCTCGCAGCTCGCGCGCTCGTCGCGGCCGCCTTCTCTATAGTCCACCTCGATGCTCGCCTTCGCGTATCCCTTGGCGAGCGAAACTGGAGCTTCCCTGGCAATCTCGCGTCCGCTCGAGACCTCCTTGGCATCGGGCCCACGTCGAGCATAAGTCGCAGGTGCAACGTCCGGTGCAGTAGTGCGACCGCTCGTTTGCTTGGTTCGCGTCTGCACAGGGCGCTCTTTGCGTGCATTGGCCGAACCGGGCACCGCAGCGTCCCCTTCTGCACCGGTTTCTTGGCGACCAGAGTTAGCCGGCGAGCGACCCGCCCCCTTGTGGGACTCGTGTTCTGCAGCAAGGTCAAAATCATCGCAGGCTGCCTGTTCTTCAGCAGTTAATAGGTCGTCGACCCGAGGCGAGACCGCGCGCTGGGTTCTCGAAGGGTTTGCCTCGGCAGCGGCCGACAGGCTGCGTTTGCTTCGAGACTGCGCTTCAAGCTCGTCGCATACGGCCTGATCCTCGAGACTCAGCAAATTCTCCACCTTGGGCGATTCGGGGCAGTTCGCCTCTTGCGGTGAATCTGCGGTGCTTGCCCTCGTCTCTTCGACCGACGCGCTTCCAGTGTCTTCCCGATGAACATTCCGTTCTTGTGTGACCTGCTCACGATGCTCCACATCATTGGCAGAGTTCTCGGGCGCGCCATCCGCGTTGCTATCGCTTGCGTCGATGGCTTTGGTTTCCGCTCCAGTGTCGCTGTTCTCGGGTCTCGGCGTCTCCTCCCTTGGAGATTTGGGCGATCGTATTCGCTTCCACATGGATCAACTGACAGGCTTGATTGATGAGTCCACGCAAAGAGCGCCCGAGGCCCCTGTGCTCCAGGCCGCTCGCGAGTCCTCCCGGTGTCCAGATCCACGCGCAGCGCGCCTCCCCCAAGAAGGTTCTGCCGTGACGTACCAGCTACAAGACTTGTCAACCAAGTCTTTTCGCCGCACTTCGCTTCTGCGCTCCGTTTTCGCCGCAGCCGCTGCAGGGCCGGCGGGGCCTGCCGTGGGCGTGCGGGCGGCAGCACTTGGCGGCCTCCGCGCGCCCGTCGACCGCGAGCTGCGCGAGGTCAGCCCTGGCGGCGATCCGTTATGGCGGGTCTCGGTCGCCCAAACTTCGGCGCGCCGGCGCGCCGAAGTCCCAGATGCGGGCCCCCGCCGCGCCGGGCCAGCGCGCGTCGGCGCGGGCCTTCACGCGGGCGGCGCGCTCCTGGTCAGCGAGGTGGCGGACGTTTTCGAGGTCGTGCCACGCGTCCCCAACAGGAACGCGGCCCCTGAGCACGTCGTCGTCGTCGTCGTCCCGGTAGATGGCCCTGGTCGAGACCGCCGCGCGAACGTTGGAGCTGACCTCGAGGTGGCGGAAGTGACTCATGCCGACGGCGAGGTACTTGCGCAGCGTGGCCTTGGGCAGCTTGCTGATCGGGCCGTCGCCGAAAACGCGCGCCAGGTGCCGTATATATCCCGAGACGCGGACCCTCGCGGCGAGCGGGCTCACGTCGTGCAGCAGGATGCGGCTGCGGAGGCACGGCCGCGTCGCGCTATAATGCACAAAGGTCAGCGTTTCCCTGAAGAGCGTCTCGGGCGTCAGCCTCCGCACGCTAGCGCCGTTGCTCGCCACGAGAAGGCGGCACATGTCCTCGAGCGCGTCGCGCAGCACGAGCGCTGCAAGATTTCCCTCGGGTCAGTCCTTTCCCCCCTGCATCATGGGCAAGCAAGGACGCAAGCAAGGACGACGTCAATACGCACCTGTCAGCCGCAGCGTGGCGCCGGAGAGCTCCGCGTTCTTGCGCAGCGTCTCGCGCTGCACGTGGAGCAGATCACCGGCGGTGGCCGCCACGTACTCCTGGAGCCGGGTCCCTGGGTCCCTCTCGCCGGCCCTCCGCCTGCGTCCCGCGAAGAAGTTCTTCCACGGCACCCGGCGCGCCGCCGCGCGGGGCGCGGGCAGGCGCCTGCCCATGCTCCCGAGGTCGCGCGTCTGATCGGCGGGGTCATCAAAGCCACCGAGCGAGCCGCGGGAATTCGGGTGCCTCATTCGGGTGCCCCGGCCCTCGATTCTGGTGCCCTTCCGAAGGGCGAAAAAATCGGGGGCCCCGGAGGGGATTCTAGTGCCTCGAAGAAGGACGTCATTGGCGACTCCGAGTCATTGGCCTTCCCCCAAGACTACTACTCCGGGAGCGATGGCGGCGGCGGCGGCGGCGGCGGCGACGCTGGCGGGCCACGACGACCGCGTGTGGCACGTGGCGTGGTCCCCGTGCGGGCGGCTGCTGGCGAGCTGCGGCGCGGACAAGACGATCAGGGTGTGGGCGCGGGGCCCCGACCGCGCGGGCGGCCTCGAGGCCGTCGCGGAGGACGCGAAGCCCGCGGGGGAGACCTGGCTGTGCGTGGCCACGCTCGAGGACACGCAGTCCAGGACCGTGAGGTCCTGCGAGTTCTCGCCGTGCGGCTCGTACCTCGCGGCGGCGAGCTTTGACGCGACCACGGTCATCTGGCAGCGCGGCAGGCGCGAGGCTGACGATGGCTCCGGCGTCACCACCGAGGAGTGGGAGTGCGTGAGCACGCTCGAGGGCCACGAAAACGAGGTCAAGTCCGTGTCGTGGAGCTCGGACGGGACCATGATCGCCACCTGCAGCCGCGACAAGAGCATCTGGATCTGGGAGGCCCCGCCGCCCACCTCGCCCGACGCCCCGCTGCCCGAGGAGGATGTCGACTGCGAGTGCATCTCCGTGCTCACGGGCCACTCGCAGGACGTCAAGCACGTGCGATGGCACCCGACCGAGCCCATTCTGTTTACTGCGTCGTACGATGACACTATTCGCGTCTGGGCTGAGCAGGTCGACGACTGGGGCTGCGTTGACGTGCTGCAGGGGCACGCCAACACCGTGTGGGGCCTATGCCTTGACCCGAAGGGGACCCAGATTGCATCGTGCAGCCAGGACTGCTCTGTCCGGGTCTGGCGCCGCAACGGCGAAGGCACCTGGGCTTGCGACAAGGTCCTCGACGAGATCCACGAGCGGACGATCTTCTCCATCGACTGGAGCCGCGACGGCTCGCGCATCGCCACTGGCGCTGCCGACGACACCATCGTCATCCTCAAGCCCAAGAATGCGGCCAACGCCGCCGCGGACCTCGAGGTCGAGCACAAGCTCGAGGCTGCCCACGACACCGATGTCAACTGCGTGCGCTGGAACCCGCGCGACGCCCGCGTCCTTGCCTCTGCCAGCGACGACGGCTTTGTCAAGATCTTCTACCTGCCGTGACTGCACCGCCTCCGTACGTACACTAGTTCGCTCATACTGGTATGCCATATCATGATCAAGATCATGATCCAAACATACATCCATCCATCCGCGACCACACTTGGAGGGCGCAGTTCGTCGTTCGCGGAGCGAGCATCCGGCGCGTAGAGAGGAGATGCTCGCGGGCTGCTGCAGCACGCTGCGCGGCGCCGCCACGCGCAGGATGCGCAGCTCCGCCGCGCCGGCTAGGACGGACGCTCAGTTGATGCATGGTCTCATGTGACGCGACGTCGCGCCGCAAACCCGCCTGCGCGCGCGGTCGCGTGGCCGCGGAGGCCCCGGCGCGTCGGTCGCGCGGCGATGAGCGGCGCGGCCGAGGCGGAGGCGGAGGCGGAGGCGGAGGCCGCGCGGCGCCGGCGCGGCATGGCGCTCGCCGTGGAGGCCCGCACGCTCGGGACGTGCGCGCCCAAGACGGGCAACGACATGTACGTGGACGCGGGGCGGAGACGCGGGGCGGAGACGCGCGCGCGCGAGCGCACGGACGCAGGAACGCAGGCAGGCTGACCCGGAGGGAGAGAGCGCGCGTTTCAAACGCAGGGGCGCCGTCGTGCTCGGCGACGGGGACGAGGTCCTCGCGTGGGGCTTCGCGCGGAGCCTGCGGCGCGACGCGACGCGCGCCGCCATCGACCTGCACGCCGAGGCGGACTGCATTACGCAAGCGGCGCGCCGCGGTATCGCGCTCGAGGGCAAGACCATCTTCGTGACCTCGGCGCCCTGCGCCAGATGCCTGCCGCTCATCCTGGGCAGCGGCATCGCGCAGATCGTGCACTGCGACCCCCTGACAAGGTACATTGGCGAGCGCAACGAGGCCTGGGCGCGCGAGCTCATCGCAGAGGCCGGCTGCGAGCTCGTCGAGAACCTGGAGCGGCCCCCGTACAAGCAGATCGCCGCCTCCACCAGGGTCCTCGCGCGGCGCGAGGCTGCCGTCGAAGACCGCATCGATCTCACCAAACTCCTCCCGCGGAAAAAGCGCTGCGTCGACCCCGACCGAGAAGCCTCGTCGAAAGCGTGCAAATGACGGGAAAACAAAACAGGAACGTGAACTACAATATACAGGGGTGCAGAGGGACCTCTGCAGAGGCCTCGCGCGAGCGCGCGTCTCGGAGACGCGCGCCGCTGAAAAGTGGGGGTTGACCAGGGTGAACTAGGCCTTGGCCCCGCGCTGATGTTGACGGATCAATTATATTCGCCTCGTTGATTGCGCGTGCCGCTAGCAAGCGGGCGGGCTCTTCGAGCATGGCATCAGCGGTTCAACAGCCAGCGCAGGACCGAGTTGCTGGTGCTGCTCGTCGAGCGCATGCCCTTGGCGCCCTTGCCAGTCCCAGCGGCCGAGTCGGCCCTCGCGCGGGCGCCGGTGCCGGTGGCGCCGCGGCTTCCATCGCGGTCGCGCTCGCTTGCCTTGGACTCGGTGGTCTCGCCGATCGCCGAAGCCGAGTGCGTCTTGGACAGGTGGATGAGGTTCGACGAGCGGTCTGCCAGCGACGCCGCCGAGGCCGACAGGGCTCGCGAGAAGCCTGTACGAGCGGCGGTGCTTCGCGGCGGTGTGCTCGTCGTGCCCATCGTGTTGGACCTGTTCCGCGCGCCAGGGTCCGCAGTGGCGCGGTCGCCGTCGCAGTCGTCTCCATCCGTGCTGCTGCCGGCGTCCTTTTTCTTGGACGCGCTCCTCTTGAGCCGGGAGATCCTGCTCCCGGCTGGTTTTTCGCGCATTGGCACCGGCGGCGGGACGGCCACCTCCGCCCCTGCCGTTGAGGACCCCGAGGTGAGCAGTAGGCCCGAGCGAAGGAGCGTCGCGGAGTGGGCGTCGATCGGCTGCGGCGGCGCCAGCGGCCCAGCCGCGTCGGCGGCGCCCAAAGTTGACGACGAACGCGTGTGTGGGGCCAAGGGCGGTAGCGGGTCGGGCGCGTGCCCGTGAGCGGGCGGCTTGACCGAGGCGGTGACCGAGGCAAGAATTGCCACGACCTGAGGGTCGACCGGGGCCGTGATGACGTGGCCGAGATCAACCAGCTGCGCCGGGGGGCGCAGGAGGCTGGCTTCGTAAGCCTCCTTGACCTGGTCCACGGCGGCGCGCATGGCCTTGAACTCGCGGTCGCGCACGAGGTCGTATTCGAGGACGAGGAACATGAAGTGTCGAAAGGACTTGTGCAAAAAGTCCTCGGCGTCCTGCTCGTACAGGGAGGGCAGGCAGTGGTGGAAGAGGATCGCGTAGACGCGGAAGAGGCGCGTGTAGACCTTTTTCACCACGTCGAGAAAGTCGTCGGGGAAGAAGGAGTTTTCGTCGACGGGAAAGTATCGCCGGTCATTAATGGTGTCGTCGACCCACCCCAGCACGTGCTGCACGTAGTCGGGGCCGGACATGCGCATGGGACGTCGCTTCGATTCACCGAGCGGGGCCGCCCAGCGGTACTCGTAGTGCGGCGGGAACCCCTGGCCGATCTCCTCGAACCGCTCCTCCATCTCGTCGCTGCACAGGTCGTACATGAGGCAGACCTCTTTAAAAAATTGGTACAGGTTGGTGGCGAGCCACTCGTTGGTCTCCTCGCGCCGGCCGATCTCGCCCACGAGCAGCATCGGCTCCGCCGTCTCGCTGCCGTCCCCGCGGCGCCCATCTTCGTCCAACTGACTGGCGTCCGTGGAGATGGTCGACTGCGAGTCTTGCGAGACGGACGGGTGGAGCCGCGGCCGCGGCCGCAGAGGACCCGTCTCGCGTTCGGCGGTCAGCGGCGCCGCGGTCGCGCGCGAGCCGCGCTTCGAGACATCCTGCTCGTCGCGCTCTTCTTCGGCCTCGTGCTCGTCGATATCGGTTTCCTCGCGATCGTCCTCGTTTGTCGCGAGCTTGCTGCTCCTCGCCGCGTCGTCATCGGATTCGTCGTATTCGAGGTCCCGCTCGGCGCCCCGGGTGGCGAGGGCGTCGCTCGAGCGCCCGCGCTCGAGGTTGTTGTTGTTGTTGTTGGACGCGTGCAGGTGGCTGAGCCGATGGTGGGCCTTGGTGTGTCTGCGCGGTGCCCACGAGGCCTTGGTCTTGGCGATGGCCGACTTGACGACGCCGCCGCCGCCGCCGCCGCCGTGTTTCTGTCTCCTTCTCTTGGCGCTGGCCGCGCCCAGGTCGCCTGCGTTGTGAAGTTGGGCGTTGGCCTTGGCGAAGGAGATCACCGTCTGAGACAGGAGCATGTCGTCGCTGTCGCCGTCGTCCGCGCCGGAGCGGGGGTTCGCCCGCGCGCAGTCATTGTCATCGTCGTCCTCCGCATCATCGATGCCAAGGAGCGCCGCTGCTGCTGCGGACAGCATCGTCTCCTCGCCGTCCTCTCTCGCTGCGTGTCTGACCGTTTCCGAGCACGCAGGGGTCCGCAGCGCCCTGGGGCGGTCCGCGCCGTTCGGGGCTGTCGCGACCGCCGCGTCCGGGACCAGGAAGCGCGGGTCCTGCAAGAACATTGTCCGCTCCGCGTCCGCGCCCGCGTCCGCCTCGAGGTCGAGGTCGAGGTCGAGGTCGCGCGGCACGTGCTGTGCTGCACTGCACGTGTTTGCACGCGCTGTCCTGCACGCGCCGGGTTTCCCGACCCGCCTCTG
>KQ758850.1:10068103-10081361 GCA_001462505.1 Aurantiochytrium sp. T66 | reverse complement strand
GGGGGGGGGGAAAGCAGGAGGAGAATGGCGAGGAGCAGGAGAAGGAAAACGAGGGCAGACGAGGAAGAAGAGGAGGGGCGGAGAGAGGACCAGGGGAAGGATGATGGTCGTAATGTAAGCAGGTCGTACTTCGAAAACGAGCTGGCAACAAAATGGAATCGGAGGACCAGCAGCAGCACCAGATTGAGAACCCTGAACACCGAGACGAGGCTCAATGCGTACTTCATTCGGACCAAAACGATGCTTCCAAAGAGCACATCATAGCTTCTTCGTCCATTTTTTCGTTCATCCCGTGACACCGTCCGTTTTACGATTACTCATGATCAATCCCTGCTTGAAAGTACCCCTTGGTACCTCTGGGCGGGACAGCCCATCTCGCCTCTTGTAAGACCTTCATAAGCCCAACACTCCACTCCTCCATCGCTCGACCACGTCAGGTCCTCCTCGGCGTCCTCGATTTCGCCCGCGTCGGCCGTGTCGCTCCCGGCGGCGTCGTCAATGACTCGCCAAGATCCCAGGGTCGGGTCGCAGGGTCGCGCGCGACCAGGGGGACACCCGTTCTCCGTCCCTCTCAACGTATATTTTGCGCGAGGTGGTCGAGCAGTACGCCGCGCAGAGCGCCTTGATCGATCGAGGCTGGAGCCCGGCGCAGAGGCCGCGTAGCGGGAGCTGCGGCCGCGACGAGGCCGAGGAGGCCGGCCTCGACCCCGAAGAAAAACGCAAGATGCGGCGCGCGAACCGGGGCGGGCGCGCCGCCGAGGAAGACGAGGCGAAATGGTCGCGGGAAGGCCGGGCGCTCGACCGCGAGCTGCGAAAGCACGTGCTCGCGGAAATGAGGCAGAGCCAGGCTGTGGAAGCCTCGGTCCTCGCCGCGCGCAAGATCCTGCCCATGACATACCTTTTTGAGCGCGATATTCAAGAATGTAGGGATCGCATGCGCCGCGCCGTCGTCGACGTGCTCAAGCGCATGCAAAAGCAAGCTAAAACCCTCGCATGGCGCCGATGGAAGAGGCATCTGCACCTGCTGCAGCTTGAGGAAACGCGCAACAAGGCACAGATGGACCTGCTCGTCAAGCAAGCCAAGAGCCTTCGAACGCTCGAGAGGCTCGCCCATCGCGCCCTCCAGGGCAAACCGCGCGTGTACCTCATGCACTGGAGAGAGCAGACCGCCCGGCTGGCCCAGATCGAGCGCCATCGTGCTGCCGTGGCGGTCCAGCGGTGCTTTCGAGGCCATCTTGGGCGCAAAAGAGCCGCCAAGCGCGGCGCCGCTCTCGATCGTGCGCGACAGCGCAACAGCGACGCCGTCTGCGCGGCGGCCTTTCTTGAGAGACGAGCCACCTTGCTGCGCATTTTCAGAGAAAAGCAGCGCGCTCGCGCCGCGCAGTGCGACGCGGCGGCAACGCGGATCCAGCTTCTCTTTCGACGGTATTGCGCGCACCGCCATGTCGCCTTCCTGAGCAACCGCAAGGCCCGCGACCTGCGACGTCATCAGGCGGCCATCCGCATCCAGAGCGCCCGGCGCAGGCGCGTCGCCATCGGGACGGCTCGCGCCAAGCGCTACGCTCGCGAGCAGAGGGAATTTGGACTTCGGAAAGAGATCGCGCGTCGGAATAGGGCCGCTCTCACGATTTCGCGCGTGGGGCGCGGGTTCTTGGGCCGCGAAAAGGCGCGCATCTTGATGATCGAGAGAGAATACCTTTCGCGCGCCGCCGCGCGCATCCAAAAGTTCTGGAGAGTCAAGCACGGTAGCTACGCGCTGAGTGTCCGGGTCGCCGCGCGTCGCGAGCGGGAGAAGCGCGAGGCCGCAGCCAAGCGGCAGCGCGCCAGCATTGTCATGCAGTGCTTCGGGAGGCGCATCCTGGCCAGGAGAGCCGTGCGCAAGCAGCAGGAACTCGTCGCCGAGGCGCTCGTCCGCAAGAACCTTGCAGCGCAGCGCATCCAGATCTTCTGGTGGAGATGCAAGGGCGAGTTCGAGCTCGCGCGGCGATGCGCGTCCCGACGGGACGAGCTCGCGCGCCAAAACGCCTGCGCGACGGATATTCAGAGAATCTTTCGCGGCGCTCGGGCGCGTCGGCGGGTCGCTCGCCTGCGGGCTCACACAGTCGCAGTTCTGGTCATCCAGCGGCCCGTGCGCGGGTGGCTGGCCGTCCGCAAGGTCAACCGGAAGCGCGAGCAGCGACGGCGGCTGGTGCAGCGCATGACCACGCTAATCCAGACCATGGTCCGCGCGCGGCTGGCCATCAAACGCACGGCGCAGCTTCGGCGACGGCGCGCTGCGACGCGCATCCAGTGCATGTCGCGCAGCCACTTTGCGCGCGCCGAGCGGAGGCGACGGCATGCCGCGCACGCGGCGTTCTTGGCGCAGCAAGCCCTCGAGTTCGAGGCCGCCACCCGCATCCAGACCCGCGCGCGCGGGGTGATGGCGCGCAAACTGTACCGCGAGCTCCGCGAGCGCGATGCGGCGACGCGCGTGCAGACCTTCGCGTGCCGTCCGCATCTGGCGCGGCGGCGCGCGCGAAAGGCGCGCAAGGAGGCCAAGCGCGCGCGGGCCCACAGGGAGGCCAGCCTGGTGTGGGGGCTCTCGCGGAGGGCGCGGGGCGCGCGGGCGATACAGTGCCGCGTGCGCGTGCTGCTCGCGAGGAAGCGCTTCCTCGAGCTCGCGCGGGAGTACCGCGACGCGGCTGCATGCACAATCCAGCGCTGCGCGCGATCGTTTTTGGCCAAACTCGCCATTCGGCGCGCGTACCACGAAGCCGCGGCGCGGCGCCTGCAGATCTTCTGGAGACACGTCCTGGAGAAGCGCGACCTGCAGCGCAGGTTCAAGGAGCGCCGCAAGATCCTTGACCGCCAAGACGCGTGCGCGCGAACCGTGCAGCGCGTTTATAGAGCCCATCGCGGGCGCCAGCGGTTCAGGCAGCTCCTGAAACTCGAGCACAAGCGCGTCATCCAGGAAGAGTACATGCACGAGCGCAGGATGAAGATGGAGAAGGACAAGCGCCGCTTGGCGCGCAAGGAGGCGCGCCAGGATCGCCGCCGCAAGGCCGTGGCCGACTTCCAGCACTTGGCCTACAATGACGCGGTCGCGGAGCGCACCAAGCTGCGCGACGAAGAAGGTTTCCACCGGCCTGGATGGGCAGAAAACCTGTGCAACCTGGACCTCTTGGAGCGCGTCCTCAAGCAGGACGCGCGCCAGCGTGCCATTGACCGCGCCTGGACCGAGGTCCCCGTGGACGCCTCGCAGCCTGAGACGGAGCAATACTTCTACAACGAAATCACTGGCCAAAGCCAATGGGAGGTGCCGGACTACCTCGCGCAGATCCAGGCGCGCGAGGAACGCGACGCGGCAAGGCGCGAAAAGCTAGCAGCGCTGGCGCGGGCTTTTGAGGCCAAACGCACCGCCCGGCCCGCCGAGACGCTCGAATGCCGTCGCGGGATCCCGTGGGTATCAAAGGTCGCCACGTGCAACAGGCCCGCGACGCGGTACTGCGAGCAATGTAACGAGGTCTTTTGCGAGGAGTGCGAGGCACGGGCGCACGTCAAAGGCCCCGTCAAGAACCATTCGCGGTACACAATCGCCGAGCTTGATAACAAGGCGGTCTGCATCGTTTGTGAGAACCAGCTGGCGAACCGCCATTGCGAGCCGTGCGGCGACGACTTTTGCGAAAGGTGCTGGACGCGCACGCACCGGTCCGAGGCCCGCATGGCGCACCGGTGGGAGAAACACGTTCGATACACGAAGCCTGAGCTCGAGTACGGAGACCGCTGGTGTCCGTACTGCGACCTCGTGGCGGCCGCCCGCAACTGCAGACACTGCGGCGACATTTACTGCGTCGAGTGCTACGAGGAGTTTCACGAGCGAGGTCGTCGGAGCACGCACACGTGGGTCCCGGCCAACGAATACGCCGTGTGGAAGAAGCTCTACGACGTCGGGTCCTCGCGGTACTACTACCACAACGAGTTCACCGACGAGTCGACCTGGGACAAGCCCGCCGTCATCCAGCAGCGCGAGGAGGACGAAGACGCAGGCCTGCCGGCTTCAGAGGGCCTGCGACGCGTGCAGGCGCGCGAAGCCGCGGAATTGGAGGAAGAGAACCCGATTCCCGGGCAGATCAGGGCGCTCGAGGAGGAGGTCGCCCATTTGCAAGAATGGAAGACGGAGATGGACCGCCGCAAAGCCGAGGACGAGGCCGTCGAGGAGGACGAAGCGATCAAGTCGTTCCGCGCCGGCGGGAAGGCTCGGAAATGGCGGCTGCTCCCGGCCGTGATGCGGCCGAAGCGAACGCTGGAAGAGGAGATTTTCTACGAGCAAAAGGCGTACCTGGAGCGCATGCTGCGCGACGAAGCGACCAAGGACATTGGCATCGACGCGGCTCTTACTGGGACCGAGCTGTCCCGAAATGCATACGAGGCCAAGCTGCTGCAGGACATGGCCGAGGCCCGGGCCGCGATCCGCAAGGATGCGCACCGACAGGCCGTGGAGCAAATGAGCAACGAAACATTCCGCAAGAGGGTGGCCAAGGCCACGGCCGAATTCCGCGGCGTGTCCAATTCGCACGAGCTCGTGACGGAGTGCAAGAAGGCCGGCATCAAGTACGGTCCGGACTACCAGGGGCCGAACAAGATGACGAAGGCCGAGGCCATCGAGGCGCTCGTAGTGTACCGCTTCGAGCAGGAGATTGAGCAAAAGCACCGCCTCGAGGACCAAGAGAAGCTTCTCAAGGACACGGAGAAGGTTCGTAAGCGGCTGGCCAGGCTCGAGGCCGGGCCGGGCGAGCGGGACGTCGGGAAGAGAACCACGCGTTTCGGGGTCCTGGGCAGCTTGACCAAGAAGACCTGATTGTGCGGCGTGACGTCGGCCGTGACCGTCTGAGTTTGCCCCGGCCGTGCGAATCGAGAGGGAGCATCTCGTGTGTGATGATGAATATTATGAATTTTTATTTCTACAGCAAAAAGGGAAGGCCGCCGCGCGGCCATCCTCGAGACTTTCGTCACTTGAGCTTGGGCAGATCCCAGCCCATGCGCTTGAGACCGTCCTGGAGATCCTTTTGCGTTAGGGTGAGGCACGGCTGGTTGTCGGCGGCCAATGCTGCATGAGGGTGGCGCTGTCGCGAGGCGCGGGTGGCCTCGTGGAGCAGGCCCTGGCAGAAGACGTCAATGACCTGGCTGACGGCGACGATGCCGTCGCCCTTGAAGGAGAAGCGCGACTTTTTCTGGAGCTGGTCCATCTTGTCCGTGTCCACGGAGCGGTCGATGTCCTGCTGGCGGGCCGCCGAGATGGCGGTGTTGGCGACGTCGCACTTGCCCTGGGCCTCGCGCACAAAGCGCGCGATCCGCGACTTGTACTTGCTCTTGGACGCCGAGAAGTAGTCCGAGTAGAGCTTCTCGTCCATGCTGGTGCGCGGGATTTTGGGCACGTGGTCGAAGTAGTGCATCTCCGGGTCGAGCTCCGAGAAGAGGCGCTTGCTCGCCGACGCGCCGGCGTCGGCGGCGGTGGCGCCGGCGCCGGCGCGGCCCTTGGGCCCGCGCTTCGCGGCGGCCGCGGCGCCCTTGCCCGCCGCGGCCCTCGCCGGGTGCGGCGAGGCGCCCTTGCCGCCCTTGCGCGCGACCTTGAGCGAGACCATCTCCGCCGGTCGATCCCGGCCGGCGGCCCCGCCCGTCGCCGCGGGCGCCGTATGCCCGCGCCGCCGCCGCCGCCGCCGCTCGCTCGCTCCGCAGGTCGCCCGCGACGGGGCTCGCGCGCTGGGCGGACGGCGTGTTCGTGGTGGTCGTTGCGGAAAGAAAGGCGCTCTGCTCTGCTGCACCGCCACGAGGAGGACAACAACCACGACCAGGAGGACTACGCCTTCCACGCGCAGCGCAGGAGCCTCAGGACGGCAGCGAAAAGAACTTGATGCCGAGATCTGCGAAGTCGAGATGACGAAGATGCTGAAGATGCTGAAGACGACGACTCGGAAGAAGCGACGAAAATGGCGGAGATGCTGCAGATCGACGAGGAAGACACGACCACGACGAAGACTACGAGGGTCTACTAGGCCAACGAGTACCCCGCGAAGGAGGACTTCATCGGAAAAGACCTCGGTGTTGGGGACTGCGAGGTCGAGATGATGAACCTGAAGACGATAATGAGACTGCAATGAATAGCCGCCCGCGCATGAAGACTCGATGCTGAGGCCAACATGACGAACTTGAAGACGACGCATTATCAGCGGAATTTGTGCTACGTAACCGGTAAGCACGCGCCGACGGTCTAAGGTCGCGGAGACCAGTTAGCTCAGGGAGATGCAAAGACAAATTTGATAGGAGACCTCATGATGAAATTTGTCTTCATCGAAATCATCATCATTTACATTGGAAAAGGGGAGGAGAGGGAAGGAAGGCCACTTTTGCAGCCACGCCGATTTCCCGGATCGCAGAGTGCTGCTAGCTAGGACTCTGGGGCCGCAGTAGGCGCTTCGGCGTCGGCGGCGCCGAGGTCCCCATCGTCGCCGCGCAGGCAATCGAGGAGCCTGTCCTCGAACTGCAGGGCGTCGAGCCTTTCGCAGCGCAGACTTTCAAGCAGGGCCTTGGCCGGGCTCTGGCTCTTGCCAGCAGCGCTCTTCTTTAGCGAGGATGTGGCTGTCGCGCGGGCCTGGGCGGCTCGGACGTCGCGGTTCTCAAGCTCTGCGAGGTTGATTTGGGCGCTCACGGCGCGCTTGACGAAGGCATCGAGCTTGGAGTAGTCGTACCACGTCTCCCAGCTGTACGCAGGTTCTTTATCGCGACGTGGCGCGCGGTCCTGGGCGTCGGCGCCGTCGTGGGCGTCCTCATCGCCCTGGAGGTCGGCGGTCCTGGCGCGTTTCCGCGCCCTGGACTCCTCGCGGAGAGCCTGCGAGAACGTGGCCACCGCCAGCGCCTCCTCCTCGAGGCCGCTCTTGGCGCCGATGCGCAGCGCGACGTGGGGCAGCGGCCGCTTGCGCGTCAGCCGCGCCGCGGGCGGCCTGAAGTCCGGGCGGCCGCCGACCTCGAACCAGATGTTGGACGCCGGCAGGCCCGGGTCCTGCTCCTTGGCGCCGGGGAAGGCGCCCGCCGCCGCGGCGCCGCGCGCCCCCGCGCGCCCCGCGGCCCCGAACATCGCGCCAAAGATCGCGGTCTGCGCGGTCTTCTCGATGAAGGCCGCGGCGACCAAGAACACCATGAAGAAGAAGGAGCTCCGCGACCACGGCCCCCGGGCCCATGATGCTCGCAGCGTAGCGCATCGCGCGCTCGCGAGCAGAACGAAGATGCCGCGCACGTGGAGAGATGCCTTGATCAAGATCAGATCAACGCGCAATCTGAGCATGACTCGCGAGGACGCCGGGAGGCCATTCATCATGGCCGCGACATGCACGAGGTGGTGGGCGAGTCCTACACGGCGTGGGATGCCGTCTTGGAGGCCAAGATGCAACCATTGAGAATCATGTCTAGCCTAGAAGAAGGTGTCAGAAGCCCTGGAAGCCGAGGCGCCATTTCCGCGAGGTGGCGATGGTGCGGATCCCGACCTCGCACGCAAGCAGGCTTGAGCTACCGTTGCGTCTGTGACTCCATGAAGTGGTTGGTGAAGCACAAGACCTCTGTGAAGTTCCTGCGAAGGAGGACGAGACTTGATACGAGTTTGATTTTGGTTTCTTACACAGAACAGACAGATTGTGAGGGCTCACCGATTGTGGAGCGGCGTCGTTCCATACGATGCCGTCGGCCCACCTAGTCGGGGAGCACTCTCTCGCGCCAGGAGTTATGTACGTAATGAGGGGCTCGCGACCTGCGACACGCGCTCCCGGCGCTTATTGGTCGTAGGCGATGAGCCCGTGGCCGCTGCTGGCACCGGCCTCCAGAGCGAGGTCAATCACAGTGAGAGGGTGAACGTCCTCAATGACGAGGACGGTCTGGCGCGTGCGGAAGCCCTTGCCGCAAATGTGCTGGTTGTTGTCGATATAACCGTGGCGGAGCGAGGGGTGCTGGATACGCGCACAGTGCTTGAGAACCTCATTGGTGTGGTGCCCATCGAGGTTGAAGAGCGTGCCGGCCGGTATGCGCTCGCCCTGCTTGCCGATGAGGGCCTCGGGGGTGCGCACGAGAATGATACGCTCGGCGAAAAAGTGGGGGTCAGCCTCGACCTTCTCCCGGATCCGCGAGCCGGTGTCGCCAAAGAGGACGTTGAAGACAATATGACCCGAGAGCTCGGATTGAAGCGGTTGAGTAAAGCGAAGGTCGACGAGCTGCTTGACGATGTTTCCGCCCTGCAGCTCAATGTTGTAGAGGAAGCTGTGCCAGACGTGCTCGTCCTTGCCCTCCTTGTCGGGCATCTGCGGCATGATTTTGCGCTGGAGCCCAATGGGAAAGTCCTCGGGGAAGATGGGGTACGAGTAGTCCTTGTCGTAGTCGAAAAGGTTGAGCGAGGGCAGCTGCACGTCGTCGTTCGGGGGCAGCTCAATATAGGCGCGGTTGAGAGCGGCCGCGACGCTCTCGTAAATGGTGTGCGTCATGGCCATGCAGATGATGAGAACGAAAAGCAGCAGAAACAGGCAGCCGCGCTGGCGGGCGCTCAAAAGGTGCTCCTCTGCGGCTTCATGCTGCTGGGCCTTTTCGTACGTGGACCTCCGCTTGTGCCGCGAGTTGCTCGCCCTCCGGGTCGGGCTGGGCGGGCCCTGTTGTCTCCTCTCGGGCCCGCTGACGGGCTTGTTATCTATCAAAATGGCCGTCGCGATGGGCAAGGGCGCCTCCTGCGCCGCCCTCGCGTCGGCGGCGTCCTCTGTCCTGGAAAGCGCCTCTTCGCGGGCGGCCCCGAGCGCCTCCTGGAGCTCCTGCTGCTGTTCCTCGTCGCCCGACCTGGTCTGCGCGGCCAGCGGTGCGGCGTCCTTGCCGTCCCTGGGCGGCTCGTCTATCATCATCTGCTGCTGCTGCTCGTCGCCCTGTAGCAGCTGCTGCTGCTCCTGCTGCTCCTGCTGCAGCTGCTGCTGCCGCGCCTCGTGCGTCGTCATGGGCAGCACGGCGCCGCTCTGGTCCTCATGCTGCGCGAGTCTGCTCGCGGCGGCCTGGCCCATCTTCGGCAGCGGCTGCGCGCGTCGCGCGGGCGCCGCGTCGCCGTGCTCGCGGGGGCCGTGTGCACGCGCGTGCCGCGCCGAGCCTTCGGGCTTTGGGGGGGATGGATTAGGTCAAGACCGGCTCACCGCGCCCGG
Source organism: Aurantiochytrium sp. T66 (assembly GCA_001462505.1). Classification (NCBI taxonomy): domain Eukaryota; class Bigyra; order Thraustochytrida; family Thraustochytriidae; genus Aurantiochytrium; species Aurantiochytrium sp. T66. The sequence continues at coordinate 10,072,167 of KQ758850.1, read as the reverse complement.
TCTCGGCCTCCGACGGAGCTCCGGCAAGGCGCTCTGCTCGCGCGCTCGTCGGACCTCGCGGCGGGCTCGGCTCCGGGTTTGCGGCGGGGAGCAGCCGGCCGGCCGGCCGCGGAGAACGTCGGTGATGCGGCGCTGGGGGGTACGCCTTCGACGACGAAGACGTCGACGCGGCGATGCTGGACACCCTGCTCCTCTCCTTGCACTGCTCCGCGGAAGTGTGCCGCGATGCCGTGCTGCACCAGGTGCAGGTCGAAGTGACGACAGCGATGAGGAGACCCGCGGGGACAAGCGCGTGGCCGCCGCGGCCGAAACGTCTGTGACGTGCGTACTGCTCCTGCACGCGGACTGCACGCGAGGTTTGCTCTCTCGCAGCTCGGAAGCGAGGCCTCGCGCGAGGCGGTACGTACGGGCACGTACGAGCGCCCAAACGCGGACAACGCGCGTGCGGGTTGGTCGTCGAACAGCTACCTGCTCGACGATCGAGCAGGAGTGACTGACTGTCTAGGCTGCCGAACACAGCACCAGCAAGCAGCCGGGTGACGAGGCTGGCCGCTACGAGCCCACGTGCACGACACGCTACGTATACGTGCGTACGTGCGTACGTGCCCACTCCACAATGCGCACGATTCTATCAACGTCGGAGATCGGGCGACGAGGCCTCGGGCGTGCGACTGGACGGACGACCGACGGCTTGCGCGGAGGACCTCCTGTGCCCGCGAAGTTTTCCTGTCTTGTCTCGTGGGACCTGGCCAGCTCACCTCGTGGCGTGGTCCTGGCCCCCGAGCTTTCAGGTTCTGTCTGCAAGCGACCCTTTGTGGTGCTCCGCGTCGCGAATTCCGGCCTGGGCTCGGCCCGCACGGCTCTGATCAGTCACTGCTGCTCGGTGCCGCCTCTTGGGAGCCGGAGAAGAGCCGTCTCCGAGCACGCCCCCCGTGACCGACAGCTTTGGCCGGGAGCGGGAGCTCCCACGAAGACAAGACGTCGACTCGGATTGCTTTGCCCGCCACGCGGTCGCGAGCTCACCGACGGTTTCCTCTTGAAGTGGAGCGTGGCACGCGGCCGAGCTCGAGCTCGGGCCCCGGGGTCTGTCTCGTCTCGTTTTTCGTCTCCGAGAGTCGGGCCCGAGGCCGACGAGAAAGCTGGCTGATATGACGCGTGACCTGCGGGCCTTGATTGCTAAAAGGCCGGCCGGCCGGCCGTCCACGAAGGCGTCCTCCGGGACGTTGTTGACCGTCGACGCCACCGCGACGCTGCTGCCGCTGCCGCTGCCGCCGGGAGCGAATTCCAGGCCCTCGCCCTGGAGGACGCCGTCGGCCGGCCCACTCAGGCTCCGTCGCTGGCTAGCCCGAGCGCGGCCTGGCCTGCTGACTGACCCTCCTGGGGCAGCTCGGGCAGGCCCGTGCCCAAACGCTCGCCGCGCTCGGCCTGAGCGTGCGCGGGTCTTGGCTCGACTCGCCACTGCCCGCGGCGCCTGCGGCCTGGCCCGGCCTTCGCAGCTCAGAAACGGCCACGCGTCGAGGCTCCTCGGGCGCGTCAATCTCGAGCTGCAGGTCGAAGCTCGAGGGGTACTACCGTACTACTACGCGAGCTCGACGGCGTGATCCAGGAGACCGAACGCCACGTCGAGATCGATCGATCGATCGACGTCTCCGACGTCACGGTCTCCGGCGTCGACGACGACGACGACGCGGGCGTTGACGATCTTCGGGTTCCTCGCCAGCCGGCTGGCGCTTGCTTTGGGACTTTGGTACGCGACGTCCGCGTCCTCCTCGGCTACGGCCACGTCCTCGTTCGCGAACTTCGCGTTCAACTTCGCGAGGCTTCTCGGCCGGCCGCCCGCGCCGTCGGAGCGATGCTCGCCGAGCTGAGCTGCGCGCCGCCGCTGACGAGCTCGCCGCCGCGAGGAGCCGCGAGGAGCGGCACGGCGAGGAGCCGCGAGGAGCCGCGAGCTCGAGATCGAAATTTGCGCGGCCGGGCCGGGCCGGGCCGGAGTTCGAGCTCGAGCGCGGGCGCGGGCGCCGGATGGGATCGTCGGAGTCGGTGTTGCGCGTCGCGAGCGTCGCGTCGCAGGCTGGCAGGCTGGGCGGCGCGGGATCAAGGCGGATCAGGGCCGAGAGCCTCGGCGAGGGCGCTCCGTGGGGCCTCCGTGGGCCGCGGCGCTGCGCTGCTGGCACGATAGATCGCTCGCGCGCTCGCACGGACGGTCTCGACGCCTCGCCGGTGCGGCACGGCTGACCTGATCAGAAGCCAGCGAGGCCAGGAACCCGATCTTCGTGAGAATCGCGACACGAGGATGGATCGCGGCGTCGAGATCGGCGGCGACGACAGCTCAGCTCAGCTCAGCTCAGACCAGCTCGAGCGGTCGAGCGGTCGAGCGAGCGAGCGAGCGGACGGACGAACGGTCGTGCATCGACGGTGGGCGCAATGGATTCGACGAGAGAGCGGTCCCGGAGAGCAACGCCGCCGGAGGCCCGGGACTGGACCCCTCGTCTTGAAACGCTTCGGCCTGTTGCTTGCGCTCGCCGCTTTGGCGTCAGTCAGGAAACCTGGGATGGATCCTTGGAAGCTTGCATGCGTGGAGCGAACGGCACTAGGCCTAGTCGACGGCGTGGCGTAAACTGACCGCTCGAGCGACGTGTCGAATAGCTTTCAGCATGAGAAGCGTAGGGACAGACGATGCTCCTCAAGGGGTGTCTGATGTCTGGACCCCATCTGTCTGGGCCGCGCCGACCCTGATTTGGCCCGTCGACCGAGCCGCTGGGGTGCTACGTACGACTCGAATGCGATCGACGTAGGCCTACGTACTACCCGAGCGCAGCTGACTTGTGTCATCAAGCCGTCTCGCGACACGAAACTCTCGCATGGATCATGATGAACGACGATTCGTCGTGCCAAGGCGAGAGCGCACAAATGGGATAACAACCGTCCAAGACCGCGGGCCAACCAAGCAAATTCACGCGCCGAGCGATGCTCAAACGAAGATAAAGCTGTCCCGGACCCGGGTCCGGAACGTACGCTCGCTGTTGGGGTGTTTGTTTATCTTGAAGGGGCGGGCGCGCACGTGCATGGCCGCTCGCACTACGTAGTACGTTTCATACAATCGCCGATGGACGGCGGAATCGTTCTCAACTTGCACCGGCGTGGCGGCCCAAGGCCTCGACGCCGCGGTCGGAAATGACAAAGTGCTCAACGGTGTCAGCGCGGTGCGGCGCCTTGACAAGACTCGCGCGGCGACGACCACTGCCCTCGAGCTCGAAGACAATGCGCACGTTGACTGCGTGGGCCCACGTGTTACCCAAGGCCGCGAGGACGTGGACCTGGTGACCAGACTGCTGCGCGGTCAGCGAAGCCGCGTCCTCGTCGCGGCCGCCCGGATCCAGATAGACGTCCTCGTCATGTGCCACGCCAAAGGCGTCGGCCGACCGCAGGCCACGCACGCCGAGAGCGGGGTCCACCTCGTTGAGACGGCCGGCCGTGACCTGGTTCGTCACCAGCACGGCGACCTGGCAGGTCTCGCCCAGAAGCTTGAGGCGCGCGGCGAGGCGCAAGAGGTCCTGCGCGGCCCGCGCGCGGCCTGCGAGCGCCGCAACCGAGTCCACCAAGACCAGGGCGACGTCCTGCTCGGCCACGAGCGACTCGACCGAGTCCAGGTCGCGCTCGAGCTGCCTCGCGCTGCGCGGCGAGAAGACCGTGATGAGGTCGGCAAGTCGCGCCACGTCTGCGCCCTCGCCGTCGCCGCTGCGCGCGCGGATGACCTCTGCGACGCGCTGCGCAGAGAACTTGTTCTCGGTGTCCAGGTAAACCACGGCGCGGCCTGCGCGAGCGGCAACGTCGACGGCCGTCGTGAGGCAGAACTGCGTCTTGCCCGTGCCGGCGCGGCCCACGATCTCCACGAGGTGGCCCGGCGCGAGCTCGACGGCCTCGAGCGGCGTCGCGAGCGTGGCGGCGTTGGCGGCCCGCAGCGCGGCCGCCGTCTTCACCGTCGGCACGCACGCGCGGGCGATGTCGGCCAGGACCTCGCGCGCCTCGTCCCACCCGACGCCGAGCATGCTCCCGAGCTGCAC
>KQ758850.1:10035815-10052302 GCA_001462505.1 Aurantiochytrium sp. T66 | reverse complement strand
CGCCGGGCCCCGCGAGGACGCGGCGTCGAGGGCGTCGAGGGCGTCGAGGGCGACGGCGGGGAGCGCGGAGAGCGGAGCGCCCGCGGTCCCGCGGAGCCCGGCGAGCGAACTCCCGGAAGAGGCGGTCTCGTGGTCGAGGGCGTCGACGACGCTGCAGGACATCCTCGGCGACAACGACGACGACGACGGCGACTACTACGACGGGGAAAGCCGCCTGGCGATGAGCGGCGTCAGCGACGGCCGCGACGACGAGGTCGACCTTGCGGTGGACGCCTTCGTCACGGACGGCGAGCCGCCCTCGGAGATTGTCGAGCTCGAAAATCGACTCGCGCTGCTCCCGATTCTTGTCAAGCAGAACAGCGAGCTGCGCGCGCTCTGGGACGCCGAGCGCGATAGGGTTGGGGGGCTCCACGAAACTCTGGAGCACCTGAGGGGCGAGGTGCGCACCGTGGCGGCCGCGCGCGACGAGGCCCGACTCTGGGAGGGGCTGTACCGCTTCCGCCTCGAGCTGCACCAGCGCAGGACCTGCGATGACGTCGCTGCTCTCGTTCGCACCGATCTTGCGGGGATCCTCAATGTCGCAGCCTGCGAGCTCATCACGGAAAAGAGTAGTCTCCAAAACGTTCGTCTCGCCGAGTCCATCGCCTTTGTCTTTGAGCATCGCGAGCCCCTGGACAGCGACGGGATGCGGTTTGTGCCCATATTTGCCGACGGCCACGGGGTGTGCGCCGTTCTGCGCGCTGATGGCGCGCCCGGCCGCCACGCAGAGGCCATTATGCAGTCCGCATGTGAGGAGCTTGGCACTGTCCTTGCCTATTGCCTCGTGGATCGACTCAAGGACCAGACTCTGGCAAGCGTGAACAAGGCCCTCGCCGACGCCGAAGACAAGGTCGCGCACTCGGACAATAACATCAATCAGCGCGCAGAGGCGCTGCGCATTGGGGGCGAGGTGATCGCAGAGGCCATCGCGGGGGCACTGGTACACGATTCCAAGATCCACTTCCTCGAACTTCTCGAGCGAGGAATTCGCACCTGCATTCGGGCCGATCTGTGCTCCGTGCAGTTTGCGGCGGCGCGAATAAACGTACAGGAGTCTTTTTCCATCTGCACGACGCTCAGCATCGCTCTGGGTGATGAAGCCGCCGAGCTTATCTTGGGCCGTCGTCAGCGCCACGAGCGGAGCTTTGAGCCCTGGGAACAAGCGGTCGCCTGCAAGCTGGCCGAAAACGTGTGGGGACTTTTCCTGCTTGCCCAAAAGCTCACGGCCAGCACCACAGACCTCGATCAGCGCAAATCCGAGCTCGAAGAAAGACTGGCGAGCGCAGAGGCCAGGCTGCGCGAGGCGGCAGATTCTCAGACGCGCGCTGAGCGGAAAGAGGCGCTCTTCATGCTCATGAGCAAGCTTCTCGCCTCAGAGACCGAGGAGCACCTCGCTGACACCGTCCATAGACTCGCTGCGCCCGCACTCAGCGCTGAGAGCGTCACGCTTATAGTGTCCGACCAGGCGACAGCGGGGCCGCCAGGAATCCCTGTTCGGAGCGACGCCGTCTTAGCCGTAGAGGGGGATACCCAAGCCAAGGAATGGGCGCGCGCGCTGGCCGATCTCGTGGGTAGCCTGCTCGACAATTTGCGCGCCCGGGCAAAGAACGCATCCTCGATAGCCTCGCTCAGCGCTGAATGCTCCCGCTCACGGGACGACGCGCGACGCAACGAGATCGCGCGTCACCGCACTCAGATAGAATACGCGCGCCTCGCAGACGCTGCACGTGTAGTGCTCGAGAAACTCAGCGATCCCAAACCGCTCTCTCTGCGGCAGATTTGTCTCATGGCGCAGGAGAGCGTCAATGCCCTCGTAGCCCCGGATGAGCACGCTCCCGGCCACCGGCAGTGGGTTCATGTTCTCGTTCTTGACGACGAGGGCAGCTGCGACGACACGATTGGTTTCAATGCCGATGGTGAACCGGCCAGCGCGGTGCAGAGCGAAAGCGCGGGCCAGATTTCCACGTCCGAGCCTGCCATGGCGCGTGTCATTGTCCCGACGTCACTAAAGGACACCACCGTGCACCTTGGCCAGGGCCTCGTGGGGCGCGCCTTGAGCTCCGGGCGGACGCACATGGTCGCCGGGGACCAACTTTCTCGCGAAGAGGCCCTAGTGCGCGGCCTCGACCGCCCAGACACCACAGCTCTTCTCTGCGTCCCAGTAGTGGGGTCCCAGGCGCCCGAAGCGCTCAGCCCTGATCCGTCCGCCGCCGACCTTGACGCCCAGAGGGTCTGGGCGTCTTCTTCGGGCCGCGCCCCGGGCGTGCTAGGCTGCATCCAGGTCGCAAGGGTTGCCAAGGGGGCTGCCTTTTCAGAGCTTGACGGCAAGCTCGTACGCATCATCGCGAGCCATATGGCGCGCCAGATCGAACTCATGCGCGCGCAGACCCGTACACGAGAATTGGCGGCGCAGGACGAGCAAGCCCGGAAACAAGTGGCAGGCTTTGTCGACACGCTCTGCGCGCTCGGCCCGCCACGCCCCTCGGATCCCGTCTCTCTTGGGACCCAGGTCTGCCGCCTCGTGGAGTCCTTGGGGTGCCGGCTATCGTGGACTGGCGCCAGCGAGACCCAGCAGGAACCACTGCCACACACTCGCCGAATCGAGGGCGAAGAGCACGCCATCTTGAGCTGCGCAAGTCCAAACGCAGTCCTTGAACATCTAAGCGGCGTCATGCCGCTGGCGCTCAATTTTGCTAGGCTGCTGGAGCGCTCCAGCCGTGGGGCAGCCGAGCTGCAGATTCAGGAGGCGCAGCTCGCGCAGGCCCACGCGGAGCGTAATGAACTTTCGACCAACCTGGGTCGCTTTCGCAAACTCGCCGCAATAGCGGCTAGCGTCGGAGGCGAGGCGTCCGCAACCGCGTCCGGCGAAAATCGTGACTCGCTCAACTTAGGGGAAGAAGATCCGGTGGATCGTCTCAACTGGTTCGTCGAGGAGCTGTTTGGCCCGCAGTTACATGGAACGTGGTACCGAGTAGACACCCTCCCAGTCATATTTGAGGCCGCGAGCGAGGAGCCCGTCAATGCACCGCACTGGGCCGGCGTTCCCGCGGGTGACTCGCACGTCATCATTCTCGAAGAAGATCGCGAGAGTGAAGTTCCATTTAGCCCAGGGCGCCGCCTCCTCGGTGCTGAGGACCTCGAGGTTCTCGTTCTTCTTGCGGACTGGCTCGGCCGCACGCACAGCCAGTTCGTACAAATTTCCCGTCTGCAAACGGCGCTGCGCGATGCTTCAAAAGGACTGCACGAGACGCGGGCGGGCGCGGAGGGGGCGGCCTCAAATCTGTCCCACACGAGCGAGGCAATGCGCATGGTCATGGCGTGCACAGAGCAGGCCTTTCTTGCGCGACAGGCGGCGGACGTGGAGGCACTCCGGAATGCGCTGCCAGCATGGGTGCTACGCGGCGCCCCGGAGGGCCTCTCGTGCCGCGAAATTGTCGACGAGCAGGGCCTCCGTGCGGCCATGGACGCCGGTGACGCACTCATCGAGTCGCCATGTGAAGATGATAGCGGCCTGATCGTCGCCATATCGGGCGCGCAAGAGCCGCACATCACGGCTGCGTTTAGCGTAGCGCACCTGCACGCCTATACGTTGACTCGCGCTCTCGCGATTCAAGAGCTCGGCGCGGACCGCGAAGATCTCTCCGTGCAACTGCAGCAAGCACGGCACCAGCAGACGCTGCATGAGCTTGCCCTGGCCATGACCACTGCAGACGTTATAGACGCCCCCGACACGCGGGCAGTTCTACGGAGCCAGTGCGCGGATTTATGCGCAGAGCTCGGGGCGAGCTTTGTGCATGCTTTTGAGCTCATCCCTGGTGGCATGATTGCTTGTCAAACGCTACTGACGCCGTTTCAGGCCCGAATGCCAGCCGCTGCGGAAAGCGCGTCGCTGGTGCTGCAGCCGCCGCTGCCTGCAGACCTGCGCAGGCTGGTGGACGCAAACCCAGTGAGTCCGCATCCCATCGAGGCTGGCCCTCCGTGGGCAGAGCGATGCACGCTCACGGTCGCTCACAACATGCAAGAGAATTGTCGTCTTGTTTTCGTTGCGGGCCACATTCTCGGCAGCGACGAGGTGCTCGATGGCGACCAAGTTCGCGACTTTCTCGAGCGGGCAGCGTGCGTTCTCGGCAAGGCGTACGAGTCTCATTGCGAGCTCCTCGCGGCGCGATCCAAAATGGAGCGGGCCAATGCCGCCAGAGAGGCCGCGGAGGAGATTTGTACGCGTGCGCAAGAGTCAAAGGCGGATCTAGAATCTCGGCTTGACAGGGCGCAGGCGCTGGGAGGCGCAATGTCTGCTCTCGCGCGGGTCCAAACGCTCGACGAAATTGCAGAGGCGATCTCCAAGCATCTGAACCACGCAGCTCCAGGCCAGGCCCGCCTGTTCCTGCGGGAAGATCTCCGTGACTTCGCAGCCGAGAAAGACGATGTGGAGTTTGCCGACTGGGCCGAAAGCGCGCGGAAAACGCAACGCGACGGGCTGGTGGGCGCTTGCGCTGCCTCACAGGATGTCATCTACGTCGCGGAGAACCTCGTGTCCGATGCGAGATACGTGTACCGCATCGACGGCGCCGGTCTCGACGCACATCCCTCAGGGCTGCTGTGCGCCCCCATGGTGGCCGCGCTCGATGGGAAAATGCTCACCCTCGGCGTTCTCTGCATTGCAAACCCGGGTCCCGAGAGCGAGCGCGAGATGGCGGCCTTGGCCGCGGCGGGCGCTCTTGCCATTGCGACGCAACTGCAGACCGGCACAAAGAACGCTGCGCTCCGTGCCAGGGAGGAGATCGAGGCGAAACTGCACGAAGTCGAGCGCGCCGCTGGGGCGGGTGAAGCCCTGACAGGACTGATGGCTCGATCTGAGACCTGGGAGGTGCGGGTCACCGAGGCGGTTGCCAATGTGCTGACGAGCGACCTCGTAGCGCGGGCTTCTGAAGATGATACACCGGTTCTTATTGAGGCGCTACGCGCTTTCCTCCGCGAAGTGCGCGATCCTCTCTCCGAGTGCGCTGAGGCCGTGTTCGCGCTGGTCATGCCACTCGAAGACGCGGAAGACGCCGAGTTCTGGTGCGCCAGCCCAAGCTATCGCCGGTGGTCATGCTCCGCAGAGATTTTGCAGCGAAGCGCGTGCTTTGAGGCACTCCACACCAAGGCGTCTTTTGTTGTCGATGCCGATGACCCATTGTACCTGCACCTTGCTCGGCACAAAGGGCCTGCGTCTTCAGAAAGGGGCTCTCTTTTGGCGTGCGCGCTGCGGGACGCGAGCTCAAGTACGGTAGGCCTTTTAGGATTCATGTCGCCGCACAGGGAGACCATGAAGCGTCTTGGGCAGGTAATCGCGCAAACTCTTTGCCCTCTTGTGGAGCGTGCTTGCCACCTGGACGACACGCGCCGCGCTATCAAGGCAGCCGAGACCCGAGAATCGCGGGCAGAGCAAGCAAATCGCGATCTCACTGCCAAGCTTGATGGCAGTGAGGCCGAGCTGAAACATCTTCGGGATCTGTCTGCGCTTGCGAGGTCCGTATGCGCGTCGGCTCTGGACGGTCGACACGCGCTCTGCCGTGCGGCCCAGCATGCTTTTCGGGACCTGCTCAGCGACCCATCTGTTCGCACAGCCCATCTGTACTTGTCAGGTCCGCCAGACATGGACAACAGCGCTAGCCAAGGCTCGCGCCAGCAAATGTATGCGATGGAGGAAAAGTCTGGCCTGCTGCAGGCCGGCTGCAATGTGGTCGCGTACGTGGCTTCCATGGGGCAGTCGGTCAAGTCTCCGTACCGTCTGACGGTCCCGATCGTGGAGCGCGAAGGAACAGACGGCCGCGTACTTGGCGTGCTCGATCTTCGTGCTGCAGAGACCGACGGCGAGGGATTTGACGCGCAATCCAACACCTTTGCCTCGATGCTGCGCGCCGGTCTCGAGTGGTGTGCGGTCGCAATCGAGACCGTCAAGTCCGCAGAGGCCCGCGCGGCAGACTCAGATGCGGCCAGGCGCGCACTCGAGGCACAGCAGGCCGAAGTTGCAAAGCTTGAGGACCAGATTGAGCGGCAATCTGCCGCCGGCGCGGAGCATCTCGCGGTCCGGGACGCGCAGTGGGAGGCGGCTATCCAGGCCCTGAGCCGCGTCGCGGCCGAAGCGAGTGGCGTGCGGTCGCAAGAGGACTTGCGAAAGCTGTGCCGCTCCTCTGAGCGCGAGGTCGAGCTCGTCTGCGCGGCAGAGCAGGGCAGCTGCCGTATAGTGCTAAGTTCGCGGGAAAGCACAATGCAAGGCCTTCTTGCGGGCTGTGTATCGCCCCTGACGCTGGCAGGCGACGCGTCCATGTCTGCAGTGGGCTTTCTGAGCATCCCGCTCGATGCGGAGAATCGTCGCGCAGCGGACTTTATGCTTCCGGGCCTCGCCGCGTTGCTGCAGGCGGCGGATCGCCTCGTGCACGCTGCTTTGGAACTGGACGAGGAGCGCTCCAAGATTGCCGCGTCCGAAGAGTCTTCGCAGCGCTTTGAGGCCCGTCTCGCTGAGCTGGAAGCCACGGCAGACGCCCAGCAAGCCAAGGAAGCGCTGCTGCGAAGACTCTTGGCGTGCCGGAGCCTGCCCGATCTTCGTGAAGCTGTGCAGGCGCACGCTGCCTCGTATCTCTGCGCGGGCTCCAAGAGTGACGGCGCGGTGGACCTGACGCTCCCCGCCAAGAATCAGTCCCGCGAGGGCATCGGCGCGGCGGCGCTGACTACAGGTCAGAGCATTTGCGTTCGGGATATCCTCGAGGACGCCCGATATCATCCCGACGCAGACGCTCGGGTTATTCGCAAGCAGCAGGCGCGAAGCCTTGTGGCAGTCCCGATCCGCCATCAGAGCCATCATGCGGAGCGGGGCTTCCTTTCTAACAGCAATTCCTCTATATCCATGGGCCTCGTCAATGTCTCGAGCGTCAGTACGCTTCAGCAGGACCCGCTCGGGGTCCTCATGGTCTGGACTGTCGACGTCATGGGGCGAGAGGAGGCGGAGCGGATCCTCGAACGATGCGACTCGCTGGGGCGCGATCTCGTCTTCGTGCTGCATCACTTGCTCGCGTGCGGCCATCTGACTCGTCGTCTTGGTGTCGACGGGCCGTGGGCGCAACTCTGCAGGGAGCTGTGCGCCGACAAGACGCGCCCCGCGCCGCTCAAGAGATGCCTCGAGAATCTGTGTGCGCAGCATGCAAACAGCGTCTTCGAGGGGATCTCGGTCGTCTCGCCAGATCGTCCGGGGGCTTTTTTGTATTTGCTGGATGACCGCGCCAAGGCGCTGAAGGGCGATGCCGAAGTGGTGCGCGGGAGTAAGTCGCCGTATCTGGCAAGCAGAAGCCGCCGCGTTGCGGTGCCGTGTCCGTATAGAGACTCTCAGGGGGGCGTATGCGTCGCCGGCGTCCTTCACATTTCCCGTGGCAATGGCTTCGACGTGACGGCGAGTCTAGCTGTCCTGCAACAGCTCGGCCAGCTCTTGGGCGCCTTCATGCGACGAGTGCTTCGCGAGCGCGCGACGCTTGCCAAGTCGATAGCCTACGAGAAACGCGTATCCCAGCTCGAGCAGCTGGCCAAGGCGAAGAGCCCTCGTCCAAAGTCCGCAGGCCGCCCGACCCCGATGAGCGAATCCGGGAACGCCCCTCTGGCGCGGGATCTCTTGGAAAAGTGCAGCCGTCTCGAGGATGAGCTTATGACCGCGCAAATGAGCCTGGAGCGCGCTGAGCGAGACAGAACCTCGCTTCGGACAGCCTTGCAGCATGCGGAGCGCAAGGTCGAGAGTCTTCGCTCAACTGTGAAACGCGCCGATGCGCGACAACACGAGATCGAAGCGAACGCAGCTGTTGTCCTCGAGTCGGCCCGCAAGATGAAGTCCGAGGCGGATCAAAAGCGGCGCGAGCTCGAGCGGAAGCAGCTAGAGCTCGAAGAGGAGCATCGGCGAGAGCTCGAGGGTCACGCGCGGCTACGCGCTTCGGAGCTAAGCGCAGCAGAGGGACGGCGCGCGCTTCACCAGGATGCTGAAGACGACGAGGAGGACGCCGAGGGGCTCTTTAAGGAGTCCAAGCTCATGGTTTCGGGGGGGGTCTCGCGTTTGACGCCAGCGACGTCAATGTCTGCAAGCGCCCTGGGCCGCCATCGCCCGCCCCTACCGCCGCAGCATCCTGGTTCTACGCTCAAGGATCTGCAACGTGTCTGCGAGCAGATGCGAGTGTCGCAGACGAAGCGCGCGCAGTCGATTCGGGAGCTCATCAACTTGGAGCAAGTGCAGCTTGACGACGACGAGAAGAATTCGTCGAGAGGAAACCTTTCCGTGCCCCCCTCGCCGCTGCAGACGAAGATTCGCACGGTGCCCTGGTCTACCGTGAAGCGTGCAGCCTCGGCGCAGCAGCAGCGCACTTGACAGCAGCAACAGCGGCAGCAAGGCGACCGCCGCCTCGGTGGCAACGGCACGGCAGGGTGAGAGCTATAGAATCACGAAGCAGACAAACAGTCTCGCGAGAGCGAAAGGCAAAGATATTGAACAGTTGTCAGAAGCCCCGGTTGGAGTCAACCTCACGAGAGAACGCGACTCGGGTTGGCGTGGAGATCGTCATAGCCCACTCCTGTTAGTCTTGGAGGCGTGACTATCGGATTGGTCAGGACCCGTCATCTGCCCAGAAGGCGAGGGACTGGCAATAGAAGCGCGCGCCTTGCGATAGCGCGTTAGCGTACACGTGACGCGTGAGCGAAAAACCGTCGGCGAGGAGATCGTCGAGCTCGTGGGCCCCTTCGGCGAGCCGGCGGCTGAGCGCGGCGCGGTTCTTGGCGCGGATCTTGGAGCGCTCGAGAGAGCTGAGCGCCGAGAGGTTCCCGGTAAGCGTCGAAGCCCTCTTGTTCACGCTGAGGATCTCGAGCTGGGTGTCCCCAGCGCCAGACGTCTTCAGCTTCACATCGGCAACGCAGGCGTAAGCCTTGCGCACAGGCATCGAGTCGGTGTTTTCGATGTCTGCGGCTTCGGCGTTGCCCTCTGCAGCGCGGGCCGCTGCAGAGGCCCGACGAGAACGCTCGAAGCAGCTGACACGAGCACGGGAATGCCTCTTGCCGGAGCCTTGGACGATGCTCGATCGCGTGGCGCGACGGGTGCTATCGACTTTTCGAGGGGTGGCCGAGGTGGGCGAGTGACGCGTCGTCCGCTTGCGCTCAATCTCAAAGTCCACGAGCCTTGGGCGCGGTCTTGCAGAGACTGTCGGTCCATTGTAAGGGCTCAGCCGCGCAAAGCCGGCGGGCCCGCGAACCTCTTTATTCGCGAGAACCTCGGCCACGAGGCTGGCCTTATAGTCAACCCATCCGCGGGAGGCAGCGTAAGCATTGCGCAAGAGACGCTCGTCAGGAAAGTGCAGAATGCGGGTCTGAACATGCTTGAGCGAGTCCCGCGAGAGCTTTCCAAAGAGGTCGTGCTTGGAGATGCAGTAATACTCGCAGAGCGTGTTGGCGACTACAGAAAACGGGTACCGGTAGTCGACATCCTCGCGAATACTGAGCGAGCGGTGGTCGCAGATGCTCTCGCTGGCCCCCATGACACAGAGCGTCATGGCGGACGACGTTTTCGTCTGAGGTGATGTGGGTGGAAGTAGAGTCGTCTCATCGCGTCTGGCTCTGTTGTCGGCCTCATCCGTTCCTGGTTGTGCGTTGGCGACTCCTGCAGAGGCCTGCGCATTTCCGCGCGAGATGAGCTTGCGGACTTCGAGCTCGCCGCGCTTGACGATGATAAAAAAGCGCAAAGGGTCAAGCATGTCCCCTTCCCTTACTATAGAGACGCCCGCGCGGATGCGGTAGGTGTGAAGCGAGATGCAGAGGTTGAAGAACTCCTTGTCAGTGAGGTCCTGCAGGGCCGGGACACTCCGAAGGAAGCGCATCTTTCGGTCAAAGACCTCTTGGTGAGTGTTCTGCAGGATGCGCTGGTAGTCGTCTTTGTGAATCACGAGAAAGACGCAGGGCTCAATGGTGACGACGGCCGCGGTGCGCACCGTGTAGCGCGTGGAGAGCGCGATCTCCCCAAAGCTGCCTCCGGCCTCGAGCTTGGCAACTGTATGCGCAACGCCGGAGTTATTGACGTCACGCTGCACGAGGACGGACCCCTCGAGAATAATGAAAAACTCCTCGCCTGTGTCGCCCTGTCGAAAAACGAACTCGTGCGAGTTGTGGAAGGTGCGCATCTTCATGATGCGGCAGATTTCGCGGTGCTGCGATTGGGTCAGTTCGGTGCCGACAGTCACGTCCGAGGCGGCAGTGTCTCCAGAGAGATTGCCAAAGGTCTCAATCTTGGCGGAGAAAATGGCAAGATGAGATGTCGAGTTCATCATGAAGTCGAGGTCACTGTCCGTGCGCGCGGACGGGTGCGAGTCCAGTAGTTTTACAAAGCGCGTGTAGCTCTTGATGCCCACGTTGCTGTCGTCCTGCGCGCGCTTGTTCGTGATGGCTGACAACGATAGTGCGGCGCGCGCAATTTGGCGCGCTACGTCCCAATGTCTGCGCACGCGCTGACGCCGCGCGGTCTCTGACTCTTTGTTGAGGTGGCCGATCGCGGACGCCACTTTGACGGCGGCTCGGACCTTGGACCACATCTCCGACGTATGGCGAGTCTTGTGCGCCAGCGAGCTTGAGGTCTCGGCGCTGAGCGCCGCGCTCTGCGGAGCGGCGGCAGGCCGGAGCGAGGACCGTGTGGTTGTACTACGCGAGAATTTGGGCCGCGAGTCGCCCGCAGTCTTGAGCATCACGCTTCTCTTGCGCGGGCGCTGCTCGAGGATGCTGTTGCGGCTGGCGCTGGGTCTCGTGGGCGCGCCGACGATGCTCTCGGACCTGCTCTCGCCGCCATTCTGCGAGGGCCACTTTTGCAGCGTGAGCCGCCGCTCGAAGGGCGTCGGCCGCGGTCCCGCCTCCATCTTCAGGAGCAGGCAGGAGCTCCGCGGGGCGGTCTGTCTGCGGCGTCGCGAGCCTCGGCCGCCGGCTCGCAAGCTCGAGGCTCTCAGGTCTCCAAGCTGGGCTCCGCGCCCGAGTCCTATTCACTCGTCGGCCCGATCGCCTCACCAAAACGGTGTGTACCATCACGAGGGTACGCGTTACGCGTATCACTGGTACCGTGGTACCAAATATGCGCACGGTACCATTCACATTGTGGTTGCGCAATTGGTCCCTTTATTAGGCCGCAATTCTATCGAGGGGCCATCGAGGCGAGGACACGCACGCGAAGACCTCCCGAGAGCTCAGCAGGTCTGATGAGCTGATTGGCCTGAGAAAATTGCCATTGGCAATGACTGCGACAGGGTTGCCGGCTTTGATGGGGAAGTTTGGCAACGATTGAAGGCGATGTGCGCGCGCTCAGAGCAAGGCATAAGGCTCGGGTCAGGGAAAACGTCAAGCATTCGCACACAGAGAGCAGAACGAGGTAGCTAGCGACCGCGAACCAGACATATCAATAGAACCCTTGAAGTTGCCATGCTCCTGGCAAATTTGCGAGCGTCACTTATCCTCGAGGCAAGCTCTGGCAGCCTTTGCGCAAATCTGTCAGCCCCAGCGCAGAGCCTCGCTTTTCCTACAACGCTTCTTCTTCCTCCCGCGATATCTAGGCCTAGGCCTAGAGCAGGCTGGCCCGTGCATGCCTTAACCACGAAATCGCTTCAAGAGATCCTTGCCCCGACTTGTCCCAAATTCCCCAATTATCGCATTTCGTTCCTTTTCCGTTTCTGCGCTTTTCTGGCGTTCCACACCACCCAAGTCACGCCACGTATCTTCGCTCTTCGCGTGCGTATCCTATCCTCGCGTCCTCCTCCTCCTCTTCGTCGACCCTTACGTAGATCCATTCTCGAGCTCCGGCTCGACCATTTCCGTCGACATCTATCGCATCGAGGCTATCTACAAATAGTTGCTTGCCGCCGTCGCGTCGCGTCGCGTCGCCGTCGTCGAGGTCTTTGGTCTCCGCGTCGGAGTCGCTTTGTCGCGGCGAAGAGAGCTTCGTAATCGACTGTAAAAATGGTGCCGGGGTCGTCAAAGTTGACGACGGCGACGACGGCGACGAGGTCGTCAACGACCGCGCGGCAGTCCCGGATCTTCTCCGATCCATCTGCGCGCGCGGCGCGTGGCGTCGCGTGGCGTCGCGTGCGTGCGCGATGTCGGCGGCGGCGCGGCGCGCGGCGGGGCGGCCGCTGCGGCGGCAGGCGTCGCGGCTGGGCGACGGCGTGGTGACCTCGGGCACGACGTCGGCGTCGGCGGCCGGCCCCGCGGCCGGCGAGGGCGGCGCGCAGGGCGTCGGCCTGGACGTGGTCGTCTCGCAGCGGTCGTACTTCGCGGGGGACGTGGTTAAGTGCAGGATCTACTTCTACTTCCCCGAGTCGCTGCGCGAGGCGGTCTTCCTCGAGTGGGCGAGCGCGCAGCTCCACGGCCACGTCGCCTTCGACCCGCACCTCGTGTCGCCGCGGGACGCGGAGCTCGTCGCAGAGGCGGCCGAGGGCGGCTTCCTGGACTTTGAGGAGCGCGAGAAGCGCCTGCGGCAGACGCACGAGGCGACCTCGATCCTGCACCGCGCGCGGGACTCCATGCGCGTCCTGCGCAGGACCAAGAGCGAGGTCCAGGTGGGCCGCATCGACGCGCGCAGCGAGGGCGTCCTGGCCGAGCCGGGTGAGTCCTCGCACGACGGCTACGAGGCGACGCTCGACTTCCTTTCGCAGGCCGCCTCGCTGCCGACGCCAAGCATGCCGGACGTCACGCTGCTCGCCGGCAAGTACGGCAGCTGCCTGTTCTCGAGCCCGCCCGAGGTCTTCGCGTGCGCCCTCGAGGGCAGGCCCGGCCGCGAGATCGCCTTCGCTTTCGAGGCAGAGCTCCCCGCCGAGCTCCCGCCCTCGTACCGCGGGTGCGCCGCGCGGTACTTTTACGTGCTCAGCGTGGGGGCCAAGCTCGACCATCACGAGACGGCCCAGGTGCTGCACGTTCCGATCCGGCTGTGCTCGACGATTGAGGAGGACCCGCCCACGCGCGCGGGGCGCGCCGATTCCGTCTCCTCGAGCTTCTCGGCGGCCTCGGCCGGGGCGCTCTTGACGCGGAAGGACCGCATGCGGTCCTTCTCCTCCTTCATTGTCGAGGACCACGACTTCAAGGTCCGCAGCTACGTGCTGGGCGAGACCCGCTTCGGCCGCAAGGCCGGCCCGGGCTCCGACGAGTCCTTTCGCGTGGCCTCCGAGGACCTGCCGCTCAACGTGCGCCCGGGCGCCGTGGGGCTCAAGGTGGTCGACTACGACTGCACCGGGATTGCGCTCGAGGAGCGGGCAAGCCAGCACGCGCCGGCGGCGGGCGAGGCTTCGCCCTCGGCGAACGGGCACGCTGGGGGCCGCGATGCGCGTCGCGGCAGCACGGCCGGGTCTTCGGGCCTCGAAGATGGCAATGGCGAGAGCGAGGATGGCGAGGACGTCGGCGCGGCCGGGTCCGGGACGCGCATCTTCCGGATCGGGAGCGAGGCGCGCCACATGGCGCTGCTGCACATGTTCCGCGAGGCGGTGCGCCCGGGCGACCAGCTGCTCATGTCGTTCGACTTCCGCAACGCCGACGTCAACTGCTACCAGATCACGGTGGCCCTCGAGGTCGAGGAGCGGAGCAAGTGCCCCCCATCTCTGCAGGCGGCGCTGGACCCGCTTACTGACGCGGACGGCTTCGGCATGGGACCCTGGCAGCGGGTTCTCACCTCGCGCACCGTGCAGGTGGGCTTTAATCTGCAGCGGAGCCTCATCCTGACCGTGCCCACGGAGGCCACGCCCGACTTCGAGAGCGACCTTATCTCGGTGCACTCGTTTTTGCGCTTCGAGTTCGTCACGGCGCAAGATTCGCCGGGCAGCGGCGCCGATGACGACGGCGAGTGGCTCGGCCCTGGCGCTGTGCAGGGCGCGCTGCCAGTGACGAATTCGCGCACGCAAACCTCGCCGTGGCGCATCCCCCTCAAGGTGCTGCCGCCCTTCGACCGGCACGCGCGGCACAAGGCGGCCAAACGGGCCAAGAGCGCGTTGAGCGCGGCCGAGGACGGCGCCGAAGTGGGCAAGCCCGCGGCGGACGGGCAGACGGAGACGGACCACGACAGCGGAATCCTCATGTTGAGTAGCAGCACGCAGGCTTCCATGCTGCATGTGCATGTCTGGTTCTAGATCCAAGAGGAGTGGGTCGTCCAGCCCGTGCGACGTGCTGCGTTCGGGCGCGCTACGATGCAAATATCTGCTTTTTCATAATATATACGTGTGCTGGAGCTGGTGGTGTTTGCTGTTGTATGGTGACTTCTGCTTGGCCGGCTGATAAGAAATGATTGGGAGGGGAGTGGGGCTAGCTGGCTCACAGGCTAGACGCCTGCTGCTCGCGGTTGCGCTGGCGCTGCTTGGCGATGAAGGGCAGCGGCTTGAAGCTCGGATTGACCGTATTCTCTTCGCCGAGGCGGGCCTTGAAAGCTTCCTCGACCTCGTCGTTGGTCATTCCAGGAAAGAGCCACTGCTCGCCCTCGCGCAGCTGCTCGAGGTTGGTTGATGCGCAGAACGCGCGGAGCGCGAAGACGTCGGGGAACATTTCGAGCTCGATGAGCGCGGCGCCCGTCATGACCATTGGGTCGCGGCGCTTGCGCTGGAGCCGGCCGAACTGCTCGCGCTGCCAGTCGTTGACAAATGTAGTGCCTTCCTCCATGACCGAGCTGAGGCAGTGCTCGACGGCCTCTTCGAGCGGGACCCAGCGCACCTCGTGGACCTCGGGTGAGATTTCCTCCTTTTCGGAGTCGGGCAGCGTCCAGTACGGCGACTCGGTGGACTCGATGAGCTTGTAGAACTCGCGGCGGCGGTCCTGGAGCGAGGCGTTGATTTCGTCAATATCGAGGTTGGCAAGCCACGGGTTCTCGTCCGCGATTGCGACAAAGTTGTACATGAGGTTCGACCGACTGCGGATGGGCCGGGTCTGTTTGACGCTGAAGGGGCGCAGGATAATGTCTTCGAAGGGCACCTGCGTCTCCGCGGGGCGCAGGAACTCCTCGCTCAGCTCGCGCTTGGCGGCCTCCTCGAGAGACTCGCCCTCGTCCACGTTGCCGCCGGCGAGCTTGTACTCCCCGGGGTACCGCATGGTGGTGATCTTCTCCGGCGTGCTGCGCAGCCAGTTGATGACCTCGTTCTGCCCGAGCAGGACTTCCCAGCCGCCCTCGAAGCAGATCTCCTTGTCCGCGTCCGACCCCCCCAGGTAGCCCCTGAGGAACATGTTCTCGGCCATGGCGTCTCCATACTTCTCGCGCAGCCTGCTCGCGAAGGGCACGGGCTTCGCGGCGGCGGGCGCGGGGTCGTCCGCGTCGCAGTCGCCGGCGGATCTCCGCCGCACGCAGATCACCGTCGACGCCGACCGCACGGACAGCTCGCCGCGTACCTCGAAGGGGTTCGTCGCCATGATGATCCGACGATGGACGCCGACGCCGCCGACGATGACGACGACAGCAGGAGCCAGCGACGCGGCGCGCCTCCTCGCAAGGGCTAGAGAACGCGCGAGCGCGCGGCGCGAGACGCGACGAGGGACCGGCGTCGCGAAGATCGTGTTTCGAAGGGGGTCTGGTGACTCTGGTCAGCAATGAGTCCGTCATCTGGGATAAAGCGCACAACGCACAGTCCCGCGACTAGTCGCGACTAGTGCGGCTCCATAGAGTAATTGCCGAATGCGCGACGTTGCGACGCGAGCCGAGCGAGGCGGCCGAAATGACCGGGACCCCGCGGGAAATATAGGATCGCGTTGCAAAGGATTTGCGGAATTCAAGAGGCGGGACGAGGGATGACCTCGAAGACCTCGTAGACCTCGAAGGCAAGGCTTAGCACCGCGGCATTGTATACCTTCCGGGCGAATTTCACATCCTTCGTTGAAGTCTCATAGCAAGACCGCTCGCGTCAGTCCACTCCTTGCGATTGCATAGAGATAGAAAAGGCTTCATGATGGTCGCTTACTAGTTTACTATTGGTACGTAACGGGTCGAATCGGCCTAGCCTAGTATGGACATTTCTGCCGGAGCTACGGCACTACCGCCAGACATGAAGAGGAATCCTGGCGCCACAATGTTGGGACATTACAAGATACGATTGACCCAGGCTACTAGCTCCTTTTTTAGCGCAGAAGGTAACCAAGCCTGGCTTACAGCAACGGCAAATCTTTGGCGGTAAACTTGGTCAATCATAGCGAAATTGTCGCAGCACGATGTGGAATCCTATACCACGCCGATACGCTTGCTTTTCACGACAACTCGTAAATCACCAGAAACTTCTTCCCTTCGAGCAAGCTTCGTAAATTAGATCCTCCTTCTCCCCGCCGCGGTCGCCTTACGCTGCTCGCGGAGCCTTCCTTTGTACGGGCCCATAATCGGCTCTGCTATTCTCCCTATAGCCCTCACATCCGCGCCGCAGAATTGCCACGACGTCGCTCCGAGGGCCCGGACCTGG
>KQ758850.1:10005252-10019818 GCA_001462505.1 Aurantiochytrium sp. T66 | reverse complement strand
GGGGGGTTTGCCGTCGGCGTATAGTGAATTCTATCGCGCGCGGCTAACGTAGACACTATTGTAGGCGAGCCCTGTGTGGAGGCCGCCCCGCAAGTGAGGAATGCCGCCCCCCGAAGTCGGCTATACGGCCGCCCACACTGCAGGGTTTCACGACCCCGGGACGCCCCGCCCCGATCGATGCCCGTGATGGGGCCGCGATTCTGCGGCCAGAAGCCGCGCCGAGAGCGCGCGCGAGAGCCGCAGCGCCTCGCGACGGCGGGATCCGAGCTCAAGAGCGCGGCCTCGAGAGGGTACGTATCATGGTCGCGGCCGAAGGAAGGAAGGAAACGAAGAGGGTTTGGGAGCGCAGCGCATAGTCTGGAACTAGATTGGGATTAGTTAGAGGGGCAGTCAAAGATGTGGGAGACGACCTTGTCGATGATTCTGATCTCCAAAGCAGACGAGGAGCCTGCCCAGGTCGCCGTCGAGGAGACGCAGCGTCGCGGGCGTGCACGATCCCGTCGAGAAGATTTCGAGGCCGGCTTTGCTCAAAGAAGACGGCAGCATAAATGCAGAGCACTCGCGCGCGGTCTGCGCGAGGTACACGCGCACAGAACCTTTCATGGGGTCTGCGGAAATGCGGAGCCGAAGCCTGGAGCTGGGAAGCTCGACAACGACGGACAACGATGTGTTCATGGCTTCCCAGGAGCCTGGACCAGGGTATGTTTCTACTTCTTCCGCGGTCGGCTGCGACAAAGGGACGCGCGAGGGCCAATTCCTCCGAGAGCTCCTTGCTCCCAGACTTGGAGACTCTGGCGTTGAACGAGACGTCCGCGGCGAAGACGAAGAAGAAGATGATGAAGACGAAGTACTCGCAGGTCTCGAAGACGATTCTTGCGACCGATCCCACAGACATTTGAGCACATGACCAACGCCCAGCCCGCACGGTCGGTGCTGGCTCGCTATAAAGTCTGCCAGAGACTGGTTGGCCACGATGGCCTTGGACTCGAGAATGGGCAGCGCGCGCAGCAAAAGGTCCGACTGGGCGAGCGGGTCCGTACTCCGCTGGCGGCGAACCCTTGCAGCGAGGCCTCGAGGCTTTTCGGCAGCGAGGAGAATAATCTTGCATTCTCCGTCGAGGAGGAAGCTGAAAAGCCTCTTCACCAGCGCCTTGCATAGCGAGAGACGCGCGTCAGGCTCAAGATTGACGTCGCTACCGAGCGCAGCGCGCGCCGCCTCGCCGTCAACGGGGATGTGCTGCGATTGGCAGGTCTCTTGGTCGTACACCTCGATATGAAGCAACGAGGTCGGCGCGTTTGCGTGCGCAGCCTCGCGAGAAACCACCTCGTACACAGATACGAGCTTGCGGCGCTTGCCGAGTAGAATACCCTGCTGATGAAGCCTCACCCTGAAGCCGCGCTCGACGGCGAGGCCATCCTTTTTGCGCTGCGCCCGCCGCTCAAGCTCATTGGACCAATGCAGATGCGCAGCTCGGGGCGACGGTGCCGGGGCCAGATGCTGCTGTACCGTTTGCGTGCGCTTCCCCGGAGGACTTTGCCGCAGGTCTGAAGACGGGATCGGGGCGATGCGAAGACTCTCTAGCTTGCGCCTGCGAATCAGGTCTTGCTCGCGCGCGCGCCTCTTGGTCTGCTCGAGATAGTCGTACTCGGACCTCGCTTGCGCGAGACGCGCTGCAAGTCTTGCATTTTCAGCCTGCAGGCGCCTCCCGCTCTCGCTCGTGGCCTGGGCTCTCGCGAGCGCCTTGTTGCGTCGCTGTGCGCGGCGCCTCTTTTTCTCCTCGCCCTCGCGCCGCCGCCTTTCCGGCATAAATGGAGCCCCTCAGGCGCGCATGTCGTCCGCAGCGTGCGGGCTCCTTATGGCCGCGCTTAGCGCCAGCTCTGCGCTGCTCTGCTCTGCTCAGATGCGCTCTGCTCTGCTCTACTCGCGACGAGACTCTCGCCGCGCGCACGCGGCATCTTCGCGAGCTGGGCCGGGCAGCGTGGGCCACAATGGGCTCCGAGCCGTTACGGTGTCGCGGCGCCGGGGGCAGCGCTCGCCGCTTCATCTATTTTAGTACAAGGATGAGTCGTGCAGCGCTTGCCGCGTGCAACCCGAAGTCGCTGCAGCGCGCGCGGCTTGGAGAAAGCTTTCCCAGCACGCGCGCTGCGGCGCTCGCGGAGGCTTCCTCGGCGCATGCCATCGTGCTCGTGGATTGATGTTGGCGCCCGGAAATGTACTCACTGCAGAACTCGCGAGAACGCGGCGGGCCATGCACATTGCACGCACGTCGTGCACGTCGTGAACGATCTCGTGAACGTCGTGAACGGCGCGGCGCGCACACCTTGATGGGGGTCCTCGATGATTCTCAGGTACATGTTTATCGACGAGAGCCGAGGGCGCGGAAGATTTGCAAGGCAAGCAAGTCAAGTCTGGGCGACCTGCAGAATTGACGCTCGCGCAGGCGGCCATCGCGCGCTGCGCGCAGGCGGCCATCGCGCGCTGCGCGCCTGCGCGGTGCACGGGAACTCTAGCCTCAACTCAGAGCCGCGCGCACTCACGAACCGAACGAAGCCTACGTGAAGCATGGCGTCCTTCGCGGCGGCGCCCGATAATGCCGCAGATGTGAAGAAGGGGGAGTCCGAAGGCGCGAGCGGTCAGAGCACGAAGCGCCGGCTGATGATCTGGGTGCACTGCGAAGACGACGAGGGCAGATCGTTCTTCTATGAGCACGCGTCCGGATCTTCGGTCTGGGAGTTGCCGCGCGGTCCGGACGACTGGCTCGAGACCGATGACCCCGAGACGGGCGAGAAGTTCTACTACAACGCCGAGACGGACCTTTCGACCTGGGAGCACCCTGCGACCGCGATCTCGACGAGCTCTTGGCTTGAATGCATTGATAATGCCACCGGCAGGACATTCTATTATCACGTTCAGAAACGCAAATCCGTATGGCGGAAACCCTCCGACGACAATATGGAGGACACCGACCGCGGCAACGACACCGCTGTGCCCTCGCCCGACTGCGAGCAAAGCACGGCAAGCCTCAAGGCAAAGATGGATGCTGTCTCGCTGAACACGCCAAATCTTGTCGAGGAGTCCAAGGCCCAAGATGGCGATGCCGAGACCAGGTATCTGCCAAAGGCGGAAGCCGCGCCGTCGAGGCCCTCCCTCTCGTCGTCGTCCAGACCGTCACTGACGACCACCGCCAGGTCGTCCTCCGTTACTGCCGGCCCCGCAGCGAGTGCTTCGAGGGCCGCGTCATCCTCGCTCGGGTCCACGGGCTCGCGCCAAGCAAGACGCAGCCTCTCTGTGGGAGGCGGGGAAGAAATGGCCGCGTGCGCCGAGGGCGAGTACCACGACTACGTGCTCAAGGAGGGCGGCGGCACCACCGTTTTCGGGCGCAAGTCATGGAAGCGACGCTTCATGGTCCTCAAGCACGGCGAACTAGGTTGGTTTCGGTCCTTCAAGGAGTACGCCGGCGGAGCGATGCCGCTCAAGGGGCGCTGGACGTCTCTTGCCACCTACCGTCTCGAGGAGATGCTGCAGGACAACCTCGGCATCCGACTCATTCCTGTCAATCCGGACGCGTCCACAAGGGTATGGAACATCCGATGCGACGACCTCAACAAAAAGCACAAGTGCATGGAGGCCATGGCCCCGCACATTGTCTCGAGGTCCTTTGTCAAGTCCCTTGACAAGGTCCTGTCCGGCCGGCGCTTCCTCAGCGTCGCCGACTGAGAAGTTGCAGGCGGCACGGCTCGAGTCATTTGAGGTGTGCAGTGGTGGTCAAATTATACTTTCTCGTACCGTGACAAGCAAGTGTGCCTACGTTCTCTATGCAGCGCCCGTTTCTCACGAATAAAAGGCTTGCTCCTGCTGCTCCGTTGGCTGCAGAGCAGATGGCTGTTCACCAAGTTGCGGCTGCCGGTGCTGGCGCTGTTGATCTTCTTGCTGCTCCTGCTGCTGCTGCTGCTGCTGCTGCTGCTGCGACAGCGGCTGCCGTCCCTGTTGCGATGCCGACGGCTGCTGCGCTGATGCCATTTGGCCCAGGAGATCAACTTGTCCTTGAAGGTGCGGCGAATGCTGCTGGTGAGGCTCCGGGAGCTGCTGGTGATGCAATTGGTGCAGCTGCTGGTGATGATGGGCCACATCAGTCGGAGGCGGGCCAAGCATGGCGTTGGCGTGCTCGTGATGGTGGTGGTGGTGGTGGTGCAGCTGGTGCGCATTCCCAGAGTCTGTCTGCTGGTGAGGGTGCTGTTGCTCTTGATGCGGGTGCTCCTCCACCTGATGGACTCCAGGGTCCGCCGCGGCCGGCGTTGCCTCGGTGGAGCTTGCAGCGTCGTCGAGCGCATCGCGCTGTTTGTCCTTATTTTCCTGCGTAATGCGGGCCTCAATTGTGGGCAGGGGCGGGATGGGCAGCCGAATTTCGTTCGGGTCAAAAGCGGGGCCCGAGACGCGCGACTTGACGGGTTTGTCGTTCTCGCTTATCAGATAGCGGCAAACGCGCCTGCCGCCCTCGAGCTTGCGGAGACCGATAAAGAAGGACAGAAACTCGGTGCCGTACTTGCAGCGATCCCAGACCCACCCGCGCGCGCCCTTCTCCATGATGCGGCGCCAATAGTGGAGCGTGACATAAAGAAACTTGTAGAAGAAGCACGACTCGGGCAGCATGTTCTCGTTCTCCAAGTAGCGCATCGTCGCGGCAAGGGGAGAGAAGGTGGCCTTTTCCAGCTCGGTGAACTTCTTCTTCTCCTCCTTCACCGTTTTGTCGACGATGGCCATGCGCGCGGCCATCTTGTGGAGGAGCTGGAACTTGGACATGGCCACGAGATCCTCCAGGCTGCTGTCGAACTTGTCGCGGGCCATGTGCGCGATGGTGCGCACGTAGCGCCTGTACGTGTTCCGGGTCGTGATGCAGGCGGGGCAGATGAACTGGCTCGCGTGATCGGGACGGAACGTGCACGCGGGGGACCTGGCCACGACGTGCTCGGGCGTGGTGGCCCGTGTGGTCTCGTCGATGTTGAGCGTGCTGAGCACCTGCTCCTTGTGCACCTCGAAACCCCTGCACATGTCTTCGTCGTCGTCGTCCCGCCCGCCGTCGTCCTCCGTGCGCGCCTGCGCGGGCGCCTCGGGCGCGGTCCTGGCGCGCTTCATGGCGGCCGATGAAGGATGGATGGATGGATGGATGGATGGATGGATGGATGAACCCCTCGCCTCCCTCGCGCCCCGGCGGGCCTGCGCGGCGCGCGGCGCGGGCAGCGCGCGGGCCTGGCCCGTCCCGACCCGACCGCGGAGCTGCTGCTGGCGGCGGCGGCGACGCCAGGGCTGCTTGACTTGACGCGTACCAAAGTATGTAGGGTACCCCCAAGGGCGACGACGGCGAGAGCTCGGCATGCGCGTGCATGTTCTTTCTTCAACTGATTTATGTGTATCTATGCGTCGTGTGCAGGCCGTCGGTGCTGACCCTTCAAAGCCCGAACGAGCGGCGAAGAAGATTGCGCAAGGTTTGGAGACCCTTCACGGCATTGTCCTCGGCCGCCTCCCGGTCCTTTGGGGGATCCGACTCGAGCGATTCGAGGAACCTCGCTTTCGTGATCTGGTCAAAGACATCCTGACTCGTCACGGTCGATGGAGACTTTAACGTGCGCCGGACATGGTCATTGAAGTCGTCGTTAAGGTTTCCCATCGCCGTGCTCTTCTCGAACTTTTGAATGGCCTCGTCACGCAAGGCCGGCGTAAGTTTCACGGGGCCCTTTTTCTTGCGTGGCGTAGTCGCCGCGCTGGAATCCACCTCCGCAGCGTCTGCAGTCTTTGATGAGCTCGCGAGTTTCGGCTCCTCGTCCGAAGCTGAGACTATGGCATCCTTAGGTGTTGTGGTCTTGCCCGCGGTCCCACTAGTGCTCGACGCGCTGGCGGGCTTGGCCGACTTCCTGCTCGAAGCAGGACCCTTGGTGCTTGTCAATGCTGGAGGCTTGCGACCTGCGCCCGCGGCCCCACTCGTGCTCGACGCGCTGGCGGGCTTGGCCGACTTCCTGCTCGAAGCAGGACCCGTGGTGCTTGTCGATGTTGGAGGCTTGCGATCTGCGCCCACGGCCCCACTCGTGCTCGCCGCGCTGGCGGGCTTGGCCGTCTTGCTGCTAGAAGCCGGGCCTGTGATCCTTGATGTTGGAGCCTTGCGGCTTGCGCCTGCATCTCCGCCTGTGCTCGGCGAGCTTGTAGGTTTCGGCTTTTTGCCGTTCGAGGTCGGGATCTTGGCATCCTTTGTGGGATCCGGACGTGCTCGCTTCGCGGAACCCGAGGTCGACGCGGCGGGGGCTGGAGGAGTTGTGCGTGTGGACGAGGCCGAGACCGAGGGAGCATTCGAAGACTGCGAGGATTTGGGGGGAGTGGGCTTGGGCCCGACAGGCGACGATGCTTGACGAGGGCTACCAGCTACTTTGGCGTCCTTCAGTGCCTTGCGCTTCTTATGGTCGCGATCGAGAGCCTGTTTGAGAGTGTTGAGTGCAGTCTTCAGCTCCGATTCGGCTTCTTCATCATCTTGTAGCGAGACGACATTCATCTGCTTCAGAGCTCCGTAACTGATTTGTCGCTTGAATTTACCAAACGTGTCGCTCTCCGCTGCCATTCGTCGCGCGTGCTCGAAAACGCCCTTCGGAAACCGGTCATTCTTCTCATATTTCTTCGCATAGACTGCGAGCACTTGAAGTACGCCGGATCGGATGTACTCGTCCATTTTCGTCTCACCCGGGGCAGCAGATGAGCGAGAAGAACCCGCACCTGTACCGTTGCCGCCCTCGCGCGGAGTGTTCGGTGCTTGCGCCGCATCCTGCCGGCTGGGCGTTGACGGGGGTGATGACGCGGAGGCCGTTAGAGAAGACTCGTTGTCGGGCTCGGACTTTGTTGGGCCGTGCTCCAGAGTGAACGCTGGAGCCTTTCCTAAGCGCTGCCTCTGTGCCAGAGTAACCTCGTCGCTATCCGACATGTCCCCATTTTCGTCCAACATTGAAGACTGCGCACTGTCCAATGAGGGCGAAGGGTGGTCAGCTTTAGCCAAAAAGCTGTCCAGCGTGTTGGTCTGCTGCTTGGGTCTAGGCTTTTGCCCCGATCCAGAGGCGCTCGAGACGTCGCTTTTGCGACGACCAAGAACACTTGCGGGTGCGCTCATCCCCGAGCCAGCGGACTCCTTCCGGCGGACTCTTGTCTTCGCACCCGGGGATTGTACACGCGACCGTTTAGCACCGCGAGGCGGACTCGACGCCGAGCTGGACTGCTCGTTCGAGCCACCGGGGCTTGACTGGCTTGCCGTTGACGAGGCGCGGCGTTGAAGCCGTCGCGTCGCTACCCATGCTTTGGGTGGCACCGGTGACGTTTCGTCCGTACCCACGAAGAGGAGCTTCGCGGGAAAAGGCTCATCAGCGCGAGCCTCGTGGTACACGTGAAGATCCCCGCCAGGCCGGTGAGCCAGAGCTAGCTTTCCTTGGCAACCGGTAAGCTCCTCAAATTCCGCGAGGTCCTCGTTGCGGACCACGAGAAGCACAGCTGACGCTGGCCCCGGAATGTGAAGTGCGAGCGTGTTGAACGCGGGTACGTTGGCGAGTTCCAATAGGCAGACTGGGACGGATAGAGGCTCGGAGCCCGATCCATTCGAGACTAAGCCCCTTCCGGCTCCTTGCCGCACGACCCAGTCCCGCAAGGCCGCCGCCCACAGATGCCTCGAAGAGAAGCAGCCCCACAGTCGCTCCGAAAGGAGGTCGACGGGCGCCAGGCTGCCGCACACGTCGCGAAAGTGCTCCAGCGCAGTCTCGAGCTGAGGAAAGTGGGACTGCCGGGCGCGCGCGCGCGCTGCAGCGTTGCTGGAGCTCAGCTTGAGGTTCTTCTTGTGGTGGAAGAAGCGGTTCACCTTCAGGCAAATCAAGCCGGCCTCGTCGACCAAGTGGTTGAACTCCACATCTTCCCAAAACGACTTCACGGGGAAGTAGACCATCTTCGCCATTGTGCTCGCCACGTTCAGGTAGATGAACGAGTACACCGAGTACGTGACCATGAACGGGTGCTCGGACTCCGAGAGGCGAGCTTGCGCGTCGCGCCGAATTCCGATCAGCCCGTACTTGTCTGCGCCCCCAGTCAGATCCTTCTTCGTGCGCACGCCTTGCGCTGCGGCCTGAGGAGGTGCACCCTTCTTCCGGATGAGAGCGTTGCCTTTGATGCGCTTCTGCGTGGGATCAGGTGCTGACACGGCCTCATCCTCTTCGTGGACGATCCCCTCGACTCCCGACATGACCTCGGCGAACGTGCAGGCGTTGGGCGAGGCCTTAAGCGAGTCGGGCGGAACGGCGCCGTCAAATAGCTCACGCTGGTAGCACACGTCCACGTTGTCGTCCAGAATCCAGACCCACGGCAGGCCGATCTCGTGTGCCGCGCGTTGAATGAAGCGCCGCGCGTAGCCGATGCCCCCGTGCTCAGCGTGGACCTCGGATTTAGCTTTGCGCGGGTCCAAGGTAATGGAAGGTGGCATCCCGAGGATGAGATGAGCAGATCCGTACGCTGCCACGTAGTCGTTGAACTGCTTGCCACTGCGCACCACGATGCAGACGACGGTCGGCTTGTCGCTGTCCGTCTTCGGGATGGCTTTGTCATAGTCAAGCAGAGCCACGCCAGCGCGGTTGTACGAGGGCACGAAGACCCAGCGCACCGAGTCAGCCCCGCTTGTTTTGGTCACTCTTCGGTTCTTCTCCGTCATTTCCACGTCCAGCAAGAGCGTGCGCGCCCCGTCCGTCGTCGCCGCCTTGAGAAAGACTTGCACATGGTCGGCGTCGGCATGAATCGAGAGCCCGTGAAAGCCGTCGTACGGAGCCGAAAGGCTCGCGCCCTGGCCGACCAGCTTGATGTCCGCCACAATGTGCTGCTTGAGGCAATAGCGCCCGTCAAAGCTCGGAGATATCGACTTGGCCGCGACAGTCTCATATGCGATCTGGAGCGGCGTCGAGAACGTAAGCGCCGAGATAGAGGCAGTCTCGGAGGCGAGCTCTTTGAGCATTTTGCCTCGAGCGCCGCCATCCCACAGCCGGCTTTGCACGTACGCTCGCGCGTTCCGGATGCGTTGCGCAAGAGACGAGCTTGTGGTCTCAACGCTCTGTGCGCCACTTGCAATCGCCGCGGCAAGAGCCTTCACAGCCGCTTCATCCGCAAGAAGCTCCTCAATGGCGGACCTCCACTCTGGCAACGAGAAACGGCCGTCGAAGTTGATGCACTGGAACGCGACTTCGACATTCCTCGCGCCGCCGATCGGGACAGGCGCTCCGGCCGCCTCCAAAGTTGATGCTAGGCTGTCAGCCTTCTCGAGCCCTGCCTTGGACTGGATCGCCTCTCCGTCGCCCGAGCGCAAATACTCGACGAAATCTTGCAGCCACTCCTGGCCGGACTTCTCGGAGGCAAGCATGAGCGCGAGCATGCGCTGCTGCATCACGGTAGCGTGGTACTGGCCCTTCTTCGGCTTATCGTAGGCGCTCCGGAGAGCATCGAAACCCAGAGACTTGCTGCTGACGATGAGGTTGCCCCAGTAGGGCAGTATCCAGTCGGCCTTTGGGACGGGGGGCAGCGGATCGGGTGGCGCCGGGATGGTAAGCTCGATGTGCTCTTTAAGCAGGCGCACAAAGTGCAAGTATGTCCCAGTCTTGCCCTGCTGGCACTGTGCCATGAGCAGGAGACGACGCGGGTCTGCTTCGCCTTTCTGCGCGCTGTCGTAGTGCGGGGGCCGACTGCTTGTCTTCTTGGAATCTTCAGAGTCAGTCTTGCCTCGGTTGGAGCTCTTGGACTGCACCTGGTTTTTGCGATAGGCTTCGAAGTCGTGCATCGGGTTGGTGACCACCACCGTGCCTCCTTCCTCGAGCTTGATTGACGGCCGCTTTGCCTTTTTGTTGTTGCCTTTCTTGCCAGACACGTAGAGGTCGAGGGGGCCTGGAATGCACTGGTCGATGCGCTGGTGGCCTTGCGCGTCGCGGTACTTGTGCTCCACGGCTTGTTGCAGCTGCGCATTGAAGCGGGTCTTGTTCATGAGCACCGTCGGCAGCACGTGCACATATCGCTTGGCGATCCATGTGCCAAAACGTGCGCGGGGCGTCTCCTGCCGGGGATCGATCTGGAGCGCTGCTCGCAGCCTGGACCGGAGCTGGAATTCCGAGTCCACGTGGAAGCGTACCTCTTTGCCGGGGTCCAGCAGCGCGTAGCTTCCGCCCTTGGCGAAGAAGCGAGTCACACCCGGATCTGCGAAAAACGCATCGAGCTGGATGTCCAGACTGGACCAGTTCACCCCATCATCGCCATCGTCCTGCATGGCGCTCTCGTCGAGCGCTTTGACCTCGAAGGACCAGATCTTGTCGCTGTCGAGACCTGGGTAGCGGCACACACGGCCGAACTCTTGCACAAAGGTTGAGTACGTCTGCGAGGAGCGCAAGCGAATGTCCAGAAAGCGGAACGAGTGCGGGAAGGTGTCGCCCATGCGGCCCTTCTCGCAGAGGATCACGATGGTAGGCAGGTTCTCGAGGTCCTCGTACTTGGCGGTCATATGGACGCGCTTGGGCTCACGGTTCTTTTCGCGTGCGTCCGCCTTTTCCCGCTCCTTAGCTTGCACAAAAGACTGGTGTACGCGGTCCTCGACGGTCTCACTGCCATCAGGGGCACGCTCCTGCGTGGAAGGATGGCGCAGGTCCCGCGTCATTGCCCACGACTCGAGTTGGGTGAAGAGGTTCGTCGCCCGTCGCGCCGCCTTTCCGGTCTCTCCTGCAGCACTCTTTCGGCCGTCGCTACCGCCCACGTCTGCCACCACGCTGAGAAGGCCGCCATGTGTGTCACTCGTTAACCCGAGCTTGGCCAAAGCGCTGCGCAGGCCGTCTTGGATAGAGAGATTCTCATCCGTCTCGTACACCCGCATGACTGCCATGCGGCCCGTGCGATACCGCGGGTCGATGTCGAGCAAGTCGTGCACGAGACGGTCCGTCTCATTGTACCATGTCTGAGAGGTATTGCCCTGCTCGTTGGTCCGGTCCTCTCTGTTGCGCGTCAGCTTCTCCGAGATGATGTACTGCCAGCCGAGTCGCCAATGCTCTGGCGTGTCGTGGTCCTCATTCTCGATTAGATGCTGGAGCTCGGCCACCCACGGTTGGCCGAGCCGATCGCGCAGCGCTTTTTGGACATCCAGCTTTTCGAGCTCAGACCACACCGACTCAAACATAGCATCGAGAAGCTTGTCCAAGACGTGCTGGACTGAGGCCTTCTCGACACCCCCGGCGATATCAAACTTGCCAACCTCCCGAGCAGGGTCTCGCAAAAGGTCTGGCCACAGCTTCTTCACAAAGCCGAGGTGCTGCGCAAACTTGGTGAGCAGGTCGTCGTCAAGAGACAGCGGGCCAATGTCCTCGGGTTCGAGCGCTCTGAAGATGTCGTCGCGAGCCTTGTCAGTGTTCCACAGGTCGGCGTGGTCGACGCGATAGACGGAAAGGTAGACGAGCGACAGCAGGTAGTCCGCCATGATAATGTGGCCGTCAAAGAGAGGCGTCGACGGAGCGACCTTGATGCCCTTCTCCTTGCGCTTCGTGTGCCCGCGCTTGCCGAAGGTGCTGTTGACGGAATCACGAATTTCGTCGAAAGCCTCGTCCTTGAGAACACGCTGGCGTCGCCGCGGAAGACAGTCGGCGGGCTCACCATTGCGATCTGCGTTGGCTTCCGTATCGCAGAGAACGGGGACCGCCGTGGCTTGTGCAGTATAGCACGGAGTTCGGCCGTCGGCGAGTGCCTTTGCTCTCGAGCTGCGTAGCTTCTCGAGATCCTTTGCGAAGCCAAGCCAGTGCATCAAGCCCGACCCAGGACGGAAGTTGGCCTCTGTGACCTCCACGTTGTCCGGCATGGTCATCTGCACGTGCTCCTTGCCTTGAATGAAGCTAAAAAAGCTTTTGTTCTTCAGCAGCCTTTTTGAGACGTCCGCCGGCAGTGCTTCCTGGACGGCCGCACTCAAGACCTCGCAGAAGGCCTTGTACTCGTGCATCGGGTAGCGAAACGCGTGGCCGAGCACTGGGGCCTTCACTCGTGCGTCCACGAGATAGGTCTCGTTCCCTACTTTGAGCTCGAGAGGCTGCGTGCAGTCCGGCACGGCCCACGTGGCGGTCTCCACGTAGTAGTCCATGCTGCGGTAGAGTGAGGTTTCCTTGAACCACCGGACCACGTTCGCATCGTCGACACGCGACCTGTTGGAGAGCACGTTCTGCGGCGTCGCCGAGACGAGCAGACGAAGCACATTCTCCCCGTTCAGCGACTCGTTATTGAGCAGCCAGTCATGAGCGCCCTTCAAGGTCGGCGCAAAGTGACACTCGTCCGCGATGATGACCAGGAGCGTCCCCGGGTCGGCAGCTTCTTCTTCCATCCACTCGCGATGCTCGTCCATCACGATGTGCGGCACTTTGGTGTGTTTGAGCACACGGCCGCCCTCGAGTCGCGCCCGCGTCACCCGGTCCGCAGTTTGGGACTGCAGCGAGTTGAAGTTGGGCGTGAGGATGACGAAAGAGACCTTGACAAACTTCTTGGCCCAGTCTGAGTTTCCCGGTCCGAGCATCACCATTTCGGCTTTGCGGAGCAGCTTCTCTGCGATCTCGCGCTGCTCGAGATGCGCGACGTCTGGCTGGGCATCGGCCATACGCGGGCCGCGAGGCAGCTCGGATCGGATGGCATCGGCTGGGATAGTGACCACGACGCACATCGTCGCGGGCTTCTCAACTTCGCCGAGCTTGTCGTCCCGCGCAGCGTCGCGGCGCATCGTGACGCGCGCATCGTTCCGCTCGCGGAGCCTGAGACCGGAGCTCGCCAGCGCGCGAGTGAGCTGTTCCCACGCTCGAGCCCTACGTGCCTCGAGCGGAGCATCGTCGTCGCGCGTGAGTAGCTCGCTGACAAGGCTTGTACGCTCCTCTTCGTCATCAGGCAGCGGCGGCATGGTGAGCTCGAGCTCGCCCTCGAGGCCGGGTTCGTTGCCCTCATCGGCGCCTTGAACCACGAACGAAATGTGGACGGGGTGGTCCTCAGCGGCAAGGTCGGTCTCGTCTTCTGCCTCATCGGCAATGTCCTCTTGCTCCTGGCTCTCAAGACTGGAAGTGAGCAAGTTTCGTACAGTCAGGGCGTCCGCTGGCCCCACCGCAAGTAGGACGCTGACGATTTTGCTGCTGGCGTCGCGGACCAGCACCAGGCGTGAGCCATTGTCTCGGGCCGTCTCAAGCATCGAAAGGAGCCTCTGCTTGACGTTATCATCCGTGCCGTCTTCTGATGACTCTTGGATTTCCACGAGGCGGGCTTCGGAGGGTGCGGAAAGCAGCCTTGCGGTCTTGACGAGCTTGAGCATGAAGCCGTGCACATCGCGGACTGCCTTCGTCACCTTGCCAGCTGCAAGGTCTCGAAGAACTCTCGCTGTCGAGTCTTCCCTGGACACGTAGAGACCCGGCTCTTGAGCTTCCTGCGCGATGCGTAGAAGGGATTTGTTTTCGCTATCTTCGCCTTCTTGCGCGAGGATGCACATGCACAAAGCGAAAAGCTCGAGGCCTTGTACAGTCGTCTCCCCAGCTCTGTATTCTTTTCTGAGCCCGCTCACGTTCTCCAGGCCGGCGCCCGCCGCGTCAGACCCGTCCGCCGGGATCCAGCACACGCGCAGCAGCTGCGGCAGCGCCTCCACCTGCACGAGCCCGCCGTCGCGTAGCTCGCGCAGCACCGCGGGGCTGTTCTCGACCTCCTCGTCGAACTCCGTCGCCGGCTCCGCGTTGATCACGAGCGCCAGCGGCAGCGAGTCCCGCGCGTCCGCCATCGTCTTCGCGCCCGGCGCGCCGCCGGCACGCCTGCGCGACGCCTTCGCGAAGATCGAAGATGCGTACCTCCTGTCCCGAAGATTCGGGTTCTACCGAGGCTCGTTTGTCCTTCTCCTTGTCTTCTCCGCCAGCTCGTGCACAGCTTGCGATCAGCAGCTACTAGGCCTAGGACAGCTCCCCAGGACAGACAAGACGAGTTTGCTCGCTCGGGTGCACGCGACGCGCACACACGGACAGGACAGTGTGACACGTTGTCCGAGTCCGTGGACCCGATCATCGTCGTGATGTCGTCACGCCTCAGAAGAACTTGTTCAGATGACGGCGGCGACACGGTGACGTCCACACGGTGGCGCAGCGGCGCACACGAAGTCTGTGCCGACGACTCGGAGACGTGAGCGTACGTTCTACGTACGTAGTACCCGGGTACGTACGTACGTACGTACCTTCTTGATGAAGCGGCGGCCTGCGCTTCCAGCTCAGGCCCACCCGAGTTCCGGTATTTGTAGAGACCCCGTGAGACGCCCATGAGGGCCGTGACGACGTCGCCGTGACAGTCCTACATGCTCTCGGGCAGCGGTGACCAGCGCCAACTCCCAGACTGCCCCTGCTGCGGCACTTCGGCCTGTAGGCTAGGCTAGCTAGAGCTAGTAGCGTACGTACGTAGTAGAACGAGCGTGCGTACGACTTCAAGTTCGAGTAGGCCTAGGGCCTAGGCCTAGGGTAGATTCTGTGATTTCGACCAGGGTTCG
>KQ758850.1:9967722-9991149 GCA_001462505.1 Aurantiochytrium sp. T66 | reverse complement strand
GGGCCGCGCGCGCCGCCGCGGCAGCACGACCTCGGGCTCCGCCGCGGGCGCGCGCCGCTTCCTGCGGCTGGCCATCGCGCGCGCAGTCCGGGCTTGGGAACGAGGTTTGGCGCTCTGGGCGCAACGACGACGACGAGGAGGAGGAGGAGTTGGAGGAGCACGACGACAAGCACGACGACAAGCACGACGAGCTCAGGGACGAGGAGCTCGTTGACCGTGACGGCTTGGCCTTCTCCAGAATGCTGACGCAGATCTTGCGATGGCGACGTTCAAGCTGTAGACCACGGCGGGGAGAAGAAGTGGAATGATGAGCAGCTAATGAGCACAAGGACGACGTCGACGAAGACGACGAGGAACACGACGAGGAGCACGACGAGCACAGGGAGGAGGAGGTCGTAGACGATAGCACATTGGCCTTCTTCAGAATGCTGATGCAGATCTTATGATGGCGACGTTCAAGTTGGGGACCACGGCGGGGACTAGAGGAATGATGAGCACAGTGCATGAGCACAGGGGCCACGAGGACGATGAGGACGACGAGGAGCACGAGAAGAACAGGGGTGAGTAGCTCATGGACGATAGTACCTTGGTTTTCTTCAGAGTGCTGACGCAATTTATGTGATGACAACGTCGGGGGCGTCGACGAGCACGAAAAAGACGACGACGAGCACGAGGACGACGGCGACGAGCTCCACGAGGAGGAGGTCTAGCACAGGTGGGAAGATCGTGGACGACTGCAGCCTGATTTCCTTTGAAAAGCTGAGCCGGATCCTACCCTGCAGCGAGGAGGACCGGGGAAAGTGCAGACTTGAGATGATTGAGCGGGTACATTGAAGTGGGTAGCGTCGACTATCGCGGCGAAGACGACTACTACGTAACTGGATAAAGAGGCGATCTGTTCAGAATGGCCAAGGCTGTCGACAGCAGCGACGATGCTGGCAAATGAATGTGATTGATCTTCGTAGATATTTCGGCGATGCCATGGCTGTCGCGACCATGCTGGCACACGTGATTGATCTTCAAGATCTTTCAGCAATGTCATGGCGACGATGCTGGCAAATGCGATTGATCTTTCGATTTTCTTACAGATCTCGTGACTCGCCTAGACGGGGACAAGACGGCGGACAGCGCCGACAAAGTTGCGAAAGCTCCGGCGCCGAGGTCTGCTAGGGTACTGGTTGCTGTAAGCGGTCCAGCCCACTTCCGCGTATCCGGGCTGTCCCACGGGCGCCGGGGCGTCCTCGGCCGCATCGGCCGTAGCTTTCGTAGCTTTCGTTTGCAGCGCCTTTTCCGGAACGGGCGCATTGAGTTTGTGGTCTGCCCTACTCCAGTCGAATGACTTGCCGCAAGTGCATACCATGTGGTCGCAGCCCCGGTAGCGGTAGATGACGACGGAGCACTCTGGGCAGACACGAGTGTTGTCGTTGGCCCACGCCAGGAAGAGCGGGTCCGATGCGCCGTTGCGAAGCGAGGCGACGTAGTCGGCGTGGTTGCGTCCGCGGTTATCTTCGAGCTTTTTGCAAAGGGCCTGACCGCCCAGCTCTGTGATCGTGGTCTTGGAGAGCAGCGAGGAGCAGGTGCTGTAGAAAGGGCAGCGGATGTTGAAGAGGCCATCCTCAACGCCGACGCGGATCTGCTCTTTCCAGCACGCGCGGCAGCAGCTGCACTCGTCAACTTCGGGCGCATCTTGGCCCGGGAGCTGATTCGTCTCCTCGTCGTCGCTGCCATCGCTGTCCTCCATGAAGTCGACGACGTTGAGCAGATTTGGGCGCCGGGCGATGCGACGCTCGATAGGCGTCGCGTAGTTCCGCCGGCGCGCAGCGCGCCGGCGGGGCCGTTGCATGCGCTCATTTTGTGGCGCAGCCCTGTGGTGCGAATGCTGCACCTGCACCATGAAGCCCCGGGGGACGCTCTCGATGCAGATCGGGCACGACATGGGGCGGCGAAGCTTGCATCCGCGCCAGGCGGCCTGAATCAGCGTCGCAGAATCGGCTCGCTGCATGACGATGTTGTCGTGCGTCCGAATCAGAATCGGCGGCGCAAAGGCTCGGATTGAGACCTTGTGCATGAAGGTGTTCGGGAGCCCCGGGTAGGCGACGTCGCCCTCCCACGAGGACAAGAGTTGGTCCCAGATGGACGCTTGTAGGCAGTGGAGGCAGATGTGCGCGCTCCGCGCTTTTTGCTCGTCCAAGTCGTCGGCAAAGAAGCCGGGCTGGAGCGCGCGCCACACAAAGGAGACGGGCCAGGGGGCCACGTAGTCTTGCGACGCCGGCGGGTGTCCAAAAGGCTCGGCGCCGGGCTTTTCTGCGTCGCGGATGATCTGGGCCACGTCCGGCTCAAGGTCCTCGGACACGAGCTGGTCGAGCGAGCTCGGAACAACGTCGTGGGTGAAGGAGCGCATGGAAACCATCCAGCAGTTGTGGCAGCGCGTGGGCATCCGCACGAGGAGGCCTCTAAAGAAAGCCTGCAGCTTGATGGCGGCCGCCCGGCGCGTCTCCCGCAGAGCGTCGCGCTTGCGTTGCGTGGACCGCAAAAAGCGAGGCCCGAGCGTCTTGCGAAGCATGTCGCGACGCACGACGAGCGTGTTCGCCTTGAGGGGCTGCATCTGCGCCGGGTTGATGTGCATGGATGTCCAGTTGTCGGGCTTGCTGTACATTTGCACGATGACGATCTTTCGCAGCTGAGAGCCGAGGAAAAGAGGCGCCATGAACATGATCTCCTGGCCGTGGCCGAGGTAGCTCTGCGCGTTAACGCCGTACATGACGCAGATCTCCGTTTTGCAGCGGTTCACGATGCGCAGGCCGTGCGTTCCCACGTGATTGCTGGCGGACCCGATCCTGATGTACTTTTTCGCCGACGGCTGCGCGCTTCGCGCGAGGCGGCTCGCCGCCCTGTCGACCGCGTCCGCCGCGAAGCGCCTTTGGCTGCTGCGCTGCAGCATGTTCTGCACCGAGGTCGAGGCGGAAGGGAAGACCTCTTCCTCCAAGATGTACTGGCGGAGCAGGCTGTCCCTCAGCTGCGAAGAGAACATGCGGGGCGGGCGGGGCGGGCGCGGCGGCGGGCGAGCGGCCACCGCGCGAGCGAGAGGGCTGGGCGGCACGACTCCGCGCGGCCCGGCCTTCAGTTCATCCCCTGGGGGTTCGTATGGGTGCGCGCCGATTTCCCAGAGTTCTCCGTCATTGCTCG
Source organism: Aurantiochytrium sp. T66 (assembly GCA_001462505.1). NCBI lineage: Eukaryota > Bigyra > Thraustochytrida > Thraustochytriidae > Aurantiochytrium > Aurantiochytrium sp. T66. The sequence goes on along the minus strand of KQ758850.1, from coordinate 9,987,963 downwards.
CCTCCTCGGCGTCCGCTTCGTCGTCTCCCCCGACGGCAGTCTCGGCCGCCTCGAGAGCGTCCACGAAATCGTTGTCGTCGTCCTCCTCGGCCGTGGGCGTGCGGGTCTGGTCCCTCGCGAGCATTTTCCGCAGCGTCGCGCCGCGTATCTCGCGAGCCCAGCCGAGCCGAGCCCGGCTCCTCGACGCCGCGCGCCTTCCAAGTCGTCGACCACGCGTCCGCCCGCTCCACGCTCGAGGCGGACCTCCGGGGGTCCCTCCGGGCCCGGCGACCTTGGCTTGCTTCGCCGATCTCGCTCGCGCGCGCGGGTGGGATGGTGACCGATGGTCGATGGCCAGACGGCCAGGGATTGGCCTCCGGGGGATTCTGGGGATTGGCGTCTGCTGTCCGGGCCCGGCCGGCCGTGGCGCCAAGCTCTGCGCTCCGCGGACGGGACGAGCAGTCGACGAGTATATTCGGGCGGGCTGGCTTCGTCGGTCAGCTTGAAGAACTTGGTTTGCTTTGGCGGCTTGACGCTTGACTTGACGGCCAAGGCTTCGACATTGTAGGCTTCGACGATCTTCAAGAACGAAGCGAAGTCGCGAGCTGGCCCGGACTCGGAGAGCGCCGCGAGCCAACTGACCACCGGTCAACAATCGAGAACGATGCTAGGCTACGGCAGGACTCGGAGTACGGCTCGAGGCGTACGCGCGCCGTTCATCAAGTCCTCAGCGCCGTTCGTCCGTCCGTTCGTCAATCGATCGACGTCAACGTTCGTACGTTCGTTCGTTCGTCCGTCGTCAACGTCCGGCCGCCAAGCCTGCCTGAGGTGGCCGGATCCTTCGTTCGCCCGCCCCGCCCGGCCGCTCTGCGGCGCATGCGCTGCGCGGAGACCTCAGCTCGCGGACGCGACGCGGACCCTCCTCGCGCCGGACTCGACGCGGTCGCGACGCGGTCGTGCTGCGGCCGGGCCCGTGACGGAGACGCCGCGGAGTCGGAGTCGGAGACGAGACGAGACCGGCTCGCGAGAACCAGAACTCAGTCAGGGTGGTTCCCGCCGCCGCCCGCCCGGGGGGTCGAGCCCAAGCGCTTGCGCGCATGCACGGCCGGCCGGCCGGCCGGAGAACTAACTCGCGAGCTCAGCGGGGCGACGTGGCACCAGGAGGCGCGGCCAGCGACGTCTTGCCGAGCTCGCTTGGCCAAGGGCCGCGGAAAACTCCCCAGGATGGATCCGGAGAACTCCGACCGCGTGCGATCCAGTGCAGTGCAGTGCCTTGGCATCGGGACGTTCGTGACACGATCGGGTCACGAGCGGCGCGCGGGCGCAGTGGCCCGGCGAAGAGATGCACGGCCTGACTGGCCTACGATGCACCGTCATCGTGGTCGTCGTCATCATGATGAGCGTCATGACCACGGCGTCGGATGGCATACGCGGGCCGCGGGCCGGTCACATTCATCGCACCGCGGCAGCAGAGCGCTGGCAGAGGTCGTGAGCGGAACGCGAAAATCGCTCTCTCGATTGGGGACAAGGTTTGTTGGACGTTGGTGAACAAGACTTCAACATGAAGCGAGGAGAACGGTCTCGTCGACTCGGATCGGCGACGACTCGTACGTATACGTACGTTCTTGGCAGGAGGTACTAGAAGGGCCTACATGGCTTGTGCCACTGACTGGCCTGACTGCCAGTGGAACGTCGGCGGTTCGTCCTGCAGTGGCGGTTAAAGCAGTCAATGGGAACCGACGGTACCATGTTCGCTTTTCCAGGATGCGCGGGTGAACTCGGACTCGGACGCGCGAGACCTGCCATCACCACAAGAGATGGACGCTTCGCGGCGGGTCCGGCCAGACCAACAAGCAGGACTGAAGGACGATCATAATGATTTTTTCCGCGAGTAGGCGGAGTGCGAGAGGGGCGCCGTAAAACATCCATCGCGAGCTCTCCTCGGCCAGCTGTCCCTGAGCGTGTAATGAAAATATGTTTCTTGTACTACAAGTATGCTACCGGCGTACTTTGCGCACCGCCGAGCGCGCCACTTCCGCCCGACGGCCTACGGAGCGTAAGTTCCCATCGTGCAGAGTTTTCTAACTGCCGTAACGAGTGGGTTTCTCTTGGAACTAGTCCAAAGAGTGGGGTTGGTGTTTCCTTCTTTCTGACACGCGCAAGGATCTCGCCAACATAACCCAGGGCGGGGCCGTAGACCGCTTTCTTCTCCTTTTCGATGCGGTTACTACACGAGGCTCTGTGGGGGCTCACACCGCGATTCCACGATCTCCAGGCCATGACAAAGTTGGCATACGAGTTAGCGTTGTTAAAGCCATGCTCACTCATTCGACCGACGTCGTACATGTGCTCCACGTCGTATTCGCCCCCCTCGTAAGAAGTTCCTCCGGTACCGCATTTTACGAGCTTGCAGGATCCCTGCGAGCTGCGACCTCGACCTACACACTTAGCATGGGTGGGGAGCTGAACCGAGACCTCTTTACAGCTGCCATGTTTAACCCAACTCGGCGGCGCTGGACTGTTCCTATTGGCGTCAGCCTCGAGCATGTCGCGGAAGCGGATGGTGATGCTGTTGTCACGATCATAATGGCTGCAGATGTGGATGGTATTCGAGTTTCTTGTCTTCAGGCCATCCGTGCCAAACCGGCATGCGCCGAACGTGTACGGGTTGAAGAAAAGATGCGTCCCCGCAAAGTTCCGATGCGGCATATGCTGATACCAACTCACCGGCCTAAATGCGGCGAACGCGGAACTCACTGCGGCCCGCCCGTAGGAGTTAAGGTATTGTTGCGCCAGGAGCGAAATCTTGGAGACTTGGAGACCGTATGACGTGCCCGCGGCCTTGGTGGTGGTGGTGGTGGTGGTGCTGCTGCTGGTGCTCCTGCCCACCCTACTTGGAGAATTGATACACCTCGCCTTCTCCGGGCATGCTCGGCATTCTTTCATGTCGCCCCATTCCCGTTCAGAGATGGAGTTTTTTGGCAACAGACTTACAAAAAGTTCCAGGTACAGGTCCTCGCCCTCCACAGTGTCCACACCGCCTAAGATCTGTATCTTGTGACCAGTGGTGACTTTGATGGTCAGCTCGTCCCCAGCTTCATCGGGAAGCTCAGCATCCTCGAAAAGTTCAAAACTCAGAGGCAGAACTCCGCGCGACGCATCTATGTCACCACGCTTCATGAGTTCCATGATGCATTCGATATCATCACCGCGGAGAAAGCTGATGTAGGCTGGTTTCGGGAGATCTTTTCAACGGAGAACGCTGGACCCATCAGGAAAAGCTACGAGCGCGTCGAGATTGAAGCGATAGCTCATCGCTCGCGCCGTCTCGAGGTCGCTGAAGTCCACGTCCCTGTTCTTCAAGTACTCTACCACGTCACCGTACATGCCGAAAATGTTGGCGTCATTCTCTTCCGCGCCGTCAGCTTCGAACTTGCCCCAGGCCGGCGATTGCATTTCGAACTGCGGCACTACCCGAATTGCGTCCATCTTGTGTGGGATCAGCCTCATCGATCGCTTTTTTCCGTTTGATTTCTTGACCCCAACTTCACTAAAATCGTCCGCATCTTCTATGCGATAGGTCTGCCGGGCCAGCACTCTAGACAGTTTAATCTCCAAGGTCTCCACGGCTTCGACGCCGATCACGGAGAGCAGCCTGCGCCTTGTGCTTCCCACGGTCTCTTCGTCGTCCTCCTCGTCGACGCTAAAGTCACACGGGACCAGGTTGCTGGGAATCTGCTCCTCAATGGCGTGGGCGAGCTCCACGAGTCGTTCACCGGGCATGTTAAGAATCTCCCGCAGGCGCTCGTCCGCGGCCTCAACGCGCGTGCGGAGGCCGTCGACGAATGCCAGCTGGCCCATGTCGAACGTCGGCACCGGGATGATCTGCGGCGGAATCAGCGCCTTCACAATGGCTGTGATGATCCGCTCGAAGAGGCCGAAGATGAACTCGAGCGGGCCGAGGTCGAAGGCCAGATCGCGCAGACGGGAGACGATGTCGCCGATGAACCACGGCATGGGTATCACGATGCGGCGGTCCGGGAGGTCCGCGAGCCACTGAAAGGCGCCGATGATACCGGTCATTGGGCCGATGCGCGCGCGGTAAGCGTGCAGCCCTCCCGCGAGAGGCGCAGAGCGGAACTCCAGGTCCTCGAACGGGTTGAGCAGGGCCGCATTCCCGCCGATCTCGCGCAGATCTTCGGCTAGCTGCTCGCTGAGAGTGCCCATGGTGTCCATGAACTCCTCGAGCTGCGCCACCATCTCCGGCTCCTCGGCTACCGCGGCGCAGCGATGAACAGAGACCAGCATGGCGGCCATCGTGGGCAGAGAGGCGACTCCGCCCGTGAGCCTGCCGGCGGCGCTGGCAATGGTGCCGTCGAGGCGCGCCACGCTCTCCACGAGCTTGTCGAGGCGCTCCTCGGCGCGTTCCATCGACTTCCCGGCCGTGCGGACCTTGTCGGCGACCGGCTTCATGACAGCGGCGTTGATAGTCTTCATCACCGCGGAGAGGGCAGGGCCAACCTTAGGAATCACCCTGATCACCTTCGCGGAGGCGCCGAGGCCGACCGACATGCCCTTGGCGGTGTCAGCCGTCTCCTCGAGCTGCTGCGGGATCGGGCCCATCGCGTCCAGCGGCAACGACGCCGCGGTCAGCACTGCGCCGCTCACCAGCGCCGCCGAGGTCAGCACCGCCGCCTTGATCTCCATCTCCACCTTGAGCTTGACCACCGCGTCCATGAGCAGCCGCCCCGGACGACCCGCGGGCGTGCGGATCCACCTGCGACGCTGCAGCTCCACGCCCTCGCGCAGAGCATTAGTCTGCTGCGCGTTTTCGCGCGGGTAGAACTGTGGAGAACTCACGCTGTCGAAGTGCGTCACTTCGTAGAAAGCCGCAGTCGGCGCAGGCGTCGGCTTGGCCGTCGGCTTGGGCGTTGGAGGCGGGGTTGTGGGCGGAGTTGGAATAATAACCGGTCCACAGATGAGGCATTTCGTATTTAGACCCGCGAGAGCCCGACGTCCTGAAGGTTGAAAGCATCGGCACTCCGTGCCCTGAAGCTGGAACACTTCTGCCGTGGAAAACCCGGCACAGTGCCTGTTGCAGGCCGCGAGCGTAGTCACCGTTTTCGTGCTGACGCGATCCCCAGCATCTCCAGGGCTGGCACTGTACATGGTCGAGTACAATGTGTCACCCGTGCAGGAGGACACGTAGAGATTCGCAAGCTGCGCGTGGTGGTTCGCAAAGTTGCGCTCCTTCACGCTGTACGGCACGCAGTTCGCGCTTGGTTGCGTTCCGGAAAGCTTGAGGGCGTTGCCCGCCGCCACGTATGCGCGGGGCTTGTACTCGAAGCCGAGGCAGAGGTTGTTCTCGAAATAATTGCAAGCCTGAGCGCAATCGTCCCAAGAGGCGACCTCGAGCGTCGCGAGTACGTCGATAGCAAAGTCCTTCTCGCCAGAGGACTCCTTGCAGATCGACGTCATTGGCGACGCCTCGCGGAAGCTGTGGCGCCCCAGATGGATGTTGACTTCGCGACGCGTGGAGCCGCCGTCGCTCTCGCAAACGTCGCGATTGACTTGATACGCAACGTCGCGCGAGACGCTGAGTACGCAGGCTGTCGTTGCGACCGCGGTCGCGCTTGCGTCGCAGTCGACGATGGCGTCAACGCAGTCGGAACGGGCTTCGCAGTAAGCCTTGCAGTCAGAGACAGGCATGGTGTTGGAGATCGTCTCGCCGCTGTTGAGAATGGTGGTATCAACGGGCGCGTTGAAGACGCCGAAGCGGTCTTGCGGGATCTTCACTGATGTCCCGAGACCATTCTGCGCGCTGCGTGCTTTGAAGGAGCCTTTGCCGAGTGTGCATTGACCGTCCGCGAAGGCGGAAACGAGACAGCCCGTGAGGTTGGCGCACGCTTGCTCGCACGCGGTCTCAGTCTCGGCAGCGTTCATCAACTCGGCTGCGCCCACGTCGGTAAGCTGATCGCCTAGCCCAACGTTGGCAGGCGCGAAGACGTAGCCGGCGTCAGAGGACGAGCCCAGGTGGCGCGTCGAGGTATAAAGTGACTGCGTCCCTGAGCAATGCTCGCACGAGGTGTCCGCACTAGGCCTATTTACCTTCAGACAGAGCGAGCCCGCCGTGATGAAGGGCAGCAGCGCGCATTCGAGCGTCCGCGGATCGTGCACCAGGGCTCGGCAGCCGAGCTCCTCGCAGAGCGCCTTGCACTCATCTGCGGCCAGCAGAGGGTGGATCTCGAAGTCGGTCTCCTTCCCCTCCGCGGAGCAGACGCCCACCTCGCGGATGTAAGGATGTGCTGAATACGGCGTGAACCACGACGCCTCCGCTGCCTCGCTGCACGCCTCGAGCGGCACGATGGCGCCGACGTCCGGCATTTCCAGCAGCTCGCAAGCGTGGGAACCGTTGGAGTAGCGGAACGCAGCGCACGTCTCCGAGGCGTCGCAAGAGGCGGCGCACACGTCGCGATCGCCAGACTCCACCGCGAGAACCGTGCCTTCCGTTGGGCAGAGGCCGTCATGCTCGGTGAAGAGGTCGAGCTCGTAGCGAACGAAGAAGACGTCGTCCCCGCTTGGAGAAGGGCAGCTCTGCACCGAGGTGTGGTTCAAGAGCACGCAAGTCGCCGAGGCCTCGAGGTAGCGCATGGCCACGCAGTCCTCTTCCAGCTCGCAGCGTCGCTCGCAGCGCTCCAGGGACGAGACCGCGAAGCTGGTGAGCGTGTCAGCCTCGGCGACGCAGACCTCGGGGAGCTCCATGAAGCCGTATTCCTCGCTCTCGAACTTTTCCATGGATATGTAGCGCGCGATGATGCCCGTGTCCGCATCCTCGCACAGCTCCGCGGAGAGGCCACGGTGAAGCGTGCAGGTGCCAGAAGCGAATTCGTAGGTAATGCTCTGGCAGCGGTCGCCACCCGACACGTGCAGGTCGTAGCACGCCTTTTTGCACGCCTCGAGGCTGAGCGCAGCGCGCATGGAGTTCACCTTGCCCGTCAAGCAGTAGTCGTGCGGCAGGGCGGCAAAATCATACCTCGAGGCTGCCACTTGCACGAGCGTCCGAGCGCTCTCGTCGCAGTCCGTGCTATCTGGCAGCCAGTCTTGGAGCAGCGTGCAGGCGACCGCGTTCTCAGCGGACGGCGTGGTGAACGCAATGCAGTCCTTCGTCACCTCGCATAGCGCCGCGCACGCGACGCTGTCTGTGAGGTCGGTCTCGGCGAGGATACGAGTCGGAGCGCACTCGAGCACGGCATTTCGGTAGCTGCGGGCGGGCGAGGCGAGCACCTTGGTCGTGATGGCGGTGAGCGCCGAGACCACGGGCGCGCTGCCGTCGCTCGGCACGCGGTTGACAGCTTCGAGGAGGTCGCAGGTGGTGGTCGCGTCGTCGAAGCCCCAAAGCTTGCAGGATCCCGTCTGCCAGCACAGCTGCGCACAGGCTTTGGCGTCGCGAATACCAGTAAAGCTCGCGCGGTCTCCCACCGGGTAGACTTTGCCCTGCACAAGGTCGATCGTCGCCCCGAATGTCCCGTCCAGGATTGTGCGGTACTCGAGCAAAAAGGTGCTGGCGTCCACATTGTCTGCCTCGAGCGTGGGCGGCTGGAGCACGCAGACGTCCGCGGTCGCGTCGAAAGAGAAGGCGGTGCAGCCGTCGGCAATCCAGCACGCGACGCGACAGCCTTCGTGCGTGGTGTTGGCCAGGGTGATCGTCGCGTCCTCGTCCGCAGAGTATTCCGCGGCGACGTCGGTCTTGGCTAACGCGGGCCAGCTGGCCACGATCTGGTGCGTCGCCAGGCTCAAAACCGTGCCTGTGGATGATGCCTCGCAGAACTGCAGAGCCACACCTGGCGCCAGGCCGCAGGTCCCAGTGCTTTCGGACCACTGCACAGCCAGGCAGTCTGGGTCGGCCCAGCAGACCGCCTGGCAGGCCGCCAGATCCGCCGTCTGCACCTCGGAATGAAGCGCCTCGGCAAGGCAGAGCGGGACCTCGGCAAAGACAAGCTTTGGGAACCGCGCGATCGCATGGGTGGGGTCAACGGCCAGGGTCCAGCCCGTGCTTGGGGAGCTCGCGCAACTTCTCACAAAGCTCTCCGCAACGGACGGCGTGGAGCTCTCCGTGGTCACGAGGACGCAGTCCTCCTTCTCGTGGTCAATCAGCGTCGCAAAGCACGTCGAGGAGCCTTCGGGGGCCATCGATGCGCACAGCACGTCGCAGGCCGACGCGGCGCCACTGACGCGCGTAGCGGCGAGGCCGCTCGGCAGCGAGGCCAAAGAGTCCGGAAGGCAGGCCTCGCGAGATACGGGGGAGAATCTTGCAGCGTTCGTGAAAACGAAGGTGCGCTCTCCGCCGCGGCTCGCGCAGTCGAGGCTCGTGGAGATGGCGGATCCGAGGCGGCATTCCAGACCGTCCGGGGCCTCCTCGTCCACGGCGAAGACGGCGCCGACGCCATATTACTGCGCCCAGGCGCGGCACTCCCACACAGTTTGTACGGCGCGTCTGACGACGATGTCGCCAAGGCAGGCGTCTTGCGTGCTGATCTCCGTGTACCCGGCCAGGTCGTCGTCCACGGCGACGTTGTACAGACCAGGGCGGATCGTCTCGTCACTGCGAGACCCGAGGCTGTCGCAAGAGCTCGTGTCGACCTGCGAGTAGAGCTCGCAAGGCGTATCCTCCGTGTCGCTCACCGGGCCGGGCCAGCGCGCCGCCTTGCAGTCGGCAACCTGGTCGCAGAGCGCCATGCACTCTTGCGGGGACACGTCGAGCGATGCGTTGGTAGCCAGGGGGACGCGGACGGCACGCGTGCAGTTTGCGTAGGGAAGGTAGAACCGGCCGGCGTCGCTGAGCACCACGGCATCCTCGGCCCCGCCCTCAACAATGTCCACGAGTGCGCCCTCTGGGTGCAAGGTGATGCCGGAAAACCGGACCTCGGCGATTGCGCTGGAGATGATGTGGTCAACGCCGTCCCCGATCCAAACGTCGACATCGTTGAGCTGGACCTCGCAGCTCGCGCAGCCGTCGATCACACCCACCATTGACGAGAAGTCGCCGCCGATCACTTCGAGGCGGGCCTCCTGGTCCTTGAGCTCAACAGCGGGCGCGGTCGCAGCGTAGAGCGCCGAGCCGTGAAGCGAGAGGGCGCTGCCGGGGCCCTGCACGCGCGCGATGGTCCAAGCGCCCTGCACAGAGATCTCCAAGCCCTCGAGAACTAGAGTGCTGCCGTCGCGGACCTCAAAGAGTGCTGTGCCGGCAACTGCGGGCGGCGCGCTGACCCGGAGCGTCGTGATCCCGGCGCTCGTCGCGCTGCGAAGGTGGACGGTCCGCTGCCCGTCAATGACGAGGGGGAAAACCTGATGAGAGGAAGTTAACTCCAGCTCGGTTGCGTTGAGGGCAAATTCGCCAGAGAGGCTGGGGTCCTCGGCAAGAGCGAATAAGAAGTCCTCTCCGTAGGTCTCGTTGACGAGCACCGACGCTTTGGTGCAGCACGCGCCGGCGCCCCACGAGCATGCGCCAAGGGCGCACTGGAGTCCGTCGAAGCAGTCGTCTGCGCTCATGCAGGGACCTTGGTCAATACCGCACGCTGAACCCGGCGTGCAGAGACTGCCCTCTTGCTGTGCGATGATCTGGTGGTACGCACACTTGGCGTTGGCCACGCCTTCGGCGGTCAGACATGGCCTAGTGAACCGAGAAGGCGCTCGGTGGGTTCATCGACGTAAACGCTCTCCGCGGCAGGTGATACTTGCCCGCATGCACGAGCGTTGACGCCGCCGCCCGCCTCAATGGACAGGCAGCGGCCCTCCGAAATGATGCGGGAGCCCGAAATGCTCCACAGGGAGCGCGCTTCGTTCGTGCAGAGCGCCATGCTCACGACATGGCTCTCGGCGCCGTCAATGCTGTGCTGCAGACACAGGCTCGGGTCGGCCGCGCTTCGGAGCGTGACCTTGGTGCCTCGACGGCGCGCTTCGATACAGACTGTATCGTCCGCGACGGCGTCATCGACGACAGCTGTGGACAGCTCGTAGGCCTCGGCGCCCCGAGAGAGGTGGAGGCAGCTGGATCCCGCGTTGTCGAGTGCGCTGGTGCGCGGCGGCGTGAGGCTACCCCCCTCGTCCTCGACGAGCATCATGCTGCGCACGGATGCGCTGCAAAACGAGCGGCAGTCGCCGTCGCTGCACTGCACCGGGAAGGGGACTAGCAGGCTTCCTTCGCTGCCGTACCCCGTGCTTGCCCACAAGTGAGAAGACGAGAGCTCGGCGCAGTTCTCGACGGACATGACGTCTCTGTCCAGCTGGTTGTCGAACACCAGGCAGCGTATGAATCCCGGAATCTCGAGTGCAAAGAGCTCCGGGCTGCGCGACGAAAACCTCGTGACGCAGGTCTCCGCGTCTTGAGTCACACGTGCGGACCCGTCTTCGTCGACACTGATGCACAAGCTTCATCCCGGGTTCGGGATGTAGAGGTTCTCGTTGGCGTCGACGCAAGGCTCGAGGCCGAGGTGGCCACTTGTTGAAGTCGTAAGGCAGCGCTGCGCGCAATTCTCGAGATCCCAGAGGCGCACCGAGCCATCCTCGGCAAAGTACCAGAGGTGCATACTCTCGTTGGCAGCGAGGCGCAGCGCACACGCCGAGACGCCGACAAAGCCGTCGGACGACGCCGCGAGGCACGAGCTGCCGTCCTCGGAGGCAAACATCAGGGGCACAGCTGCGGCCGTGATGCGGCCCGCGTACGGGTTTCCGGGGCCATCGCTGCTCTTGGACGCCGAAAGGAAGACGGCCAGCATGATTGTCGCCAAAGCGATGACAGCGATGGCGAGGCCAATGCGCTTCTTCTTGTGCCGAGACGGGTATTGGCCGGTCGTGGTCTCGTCAGTCTCGTTGTCCACGACGACAGCATGCCCGTAGGGATTGTCATCGCTGTCAACGACGCTAGCGCTGACCAGAGTGGCCGATTCGGTCTTCTTGGACCAGAATTTCTTCTTCTTCGAGTCCCTCCCATGAACGGCCGTCTCGCCGGTCTCGATATCGTGGGACACGGCTTTGCCGTACGGGTTGCTCTCGTCAACTACGTTCTGCGACATGTTGTCATGCATGCACGCACCAACTCGAGATCTGGTTGAGGCGCGTTGCAGTTTTGCCCTGTGCAGAAGCGCACGAGGGCGACAATTTGACAAAGTCTTCGAACGACGTGTGTCTCACGCAGGGCTTACGGCGGCGCGTACTGGACGATAATAAAACACCAGTTCACAGACATTCTTGCCAAACAGCGCTGCGCGACACCCCCTCCAGACCGTATCAAGCCCGAGACAAGGGCGGAAGTCAGAATTTGTTTGCGTACGTACGTACTAGGCCTAGTACGTACGTACCCAGCACGATTGGCTTGCTTGGTTTGTAAAACCCAGCGCGCGACCATTTCTCGACCTCCGTCGTCGGTCGACGCTTTACCGGCGAGTAAACGTCGGGTAAAACCCAGTCTGGGGTCTGCGAGGCGGGCCGGCCGTGACCGTGACCCGGCCGTCCCGGGCCGGGGCCGAGACGGGCCGGGCTCGGGCCATGCGCGAAAAGCGCTGTCCAAGCTCTTCGAGCGAGTGAGGCGCGTGCCGTGACAAGACAGACGCCCTGGGGTACTCTTTCGGTGCCCTTTTGGACGAACTCGGCTACCACGTACCCGTACGTACTGTCTACGTACGGGTACTACTGTGCGTACGTACAGTACGTACGTACACAACGGGTACGTAATCTGCTGCGCGCGCTGCGCTGGCTGCAGGTCCGGCCTACTCGGGGCCGTCCCGAGGCGAGACGAGAGTCACGAGACTGGCTGGCCGCACCGAGAACTGGGCGCGCGCCTCGCATCTCCCTCGTCTTGGACAGGTCAATAGACGGTCAAAATCGTCTCACTGACCAGCTCCAGCTCGTCGGGGCAGCTTTGTGCCCTCACGGGCGACTCACTCGCGGACAACCAAGTTCCCCGCAGTCCGTCACGAGCAGCCTGCACGCAGTGCACTACAATCTAACCATGGGCACTGAGCGCGATTTCACGCGCGCGGCCGCGAGCTGGAGCAGTCTCCGACCGTCGGAGACAGAGCAGAGTCCTGTCGGAGCCACGGCACGGCCGCGGCGACGGCGGCGTCTCGCCTCGTGTCCCCTCGGCTGCGCTCGGCGTCGAGCTGGAGTGCTGGGCTGGCGAACTGGAGCTGGCGCTGGCAAAAGCGTAGCCTCAATCTCAGTTCGACCTCAGGCTCTGCGTGGAAAGAAATGGACGCCGAGGTGCTCGGCGTCGCCTGCGAGGCGGCCGTGCGCGACGAGCTGCTGCGCTTCGAGGCCGGGCTCTCGCGCGATGACCAGGCCCGCCTCGTGGTCGACTGCGCGAAGACCAACGTCGAGACGCGGCTCGTCAACCTGCGCGGCAAGCTGCGCGGCGCCACGCTGCCGGCGCTCGTGGTTCGCGACGGCGCGCTGGACGTAAGCGAGAACGATGCGCTCGAGGAGCTGCCGCCGGGCCTCGAGGTGGCCGCGCTCGCGGCGCAAATGTGCCCCAAGCTGCGCCGCATCGGCGACGGCCTCAGGGTCACCGGCGGCAAGCACATGACCGCCGACATGGTCGCAATCAAAGAGGGCAACGTTGCTTTGGGTGCTCAATCCCTCCACGACTGTCTGGCATTCTGGAAACTGGCGGCCGTTGGCGTCGTGACGGTGGAGCGTGCCAAGGCCATCAAAAGCGCCGAGCTTCGCAGACTCGGGTTCTGCCAGAATAACGAACGTGATGGATCTCGATACCTCGAGCTGCCACAGAACCTTCGGATAGTCAAGGCCCCAGAGAGATCGGGTTTCGTGGAGCACCCTGGCGATCTCCTGCTGAGCAAAAGCATCTCTCTGGAGGCTCTCCCGGAAGATCTTCAGGTGACTGGCGACCTCTGGCTTGAGCACGGATCAGGTATCTCTAGTGCCCTGCGCGAGCTTCCGAAAGGCTTGTCCGTAGGCGGCTCACTACTAGCAACATGGTCTTCGATAGAGCGTGTTGAGGCGGGACTTCGCGTGGGCAAGACTCTCGATTTGAGCGACACATCCCAGTTCAAGGGGCTCCCCGAGCTCAAAGAGCTTCCCGGAGATCTCGTTGTCGCTGGAGGGCTCAATATAGGATGTAGCTCGGTCGCGACACTTCACGACGGCATTTCCGTCGGAGGCAGTCTTTTTGCCTCCAGCTCGAAGCTCGCAGATTTCCCCTCGTCGCTGCGCGTCATTTAAGGAGACTTGAACGCGTCCCGCACCCGTTTGACTCATTTGCCAGAGAACATGCACGTCAAGGGCGATCTGAGGCTCGATGAAGTCGGGACGCTACGCGAGCTGCCACGGGGTCTGAACGTGGACGGGTACGCAACAGCTTCAAGGAGCGGGCTCGAAGTCATTCGCAGTGGAGTCATGGTTGGCGGGAATCTGCGCCTCACCGGCTGCAAGAAGCTCGAGCGCATCGAAGGCCCCATCAATGCCTGTGGGCTTGAGATGGACGGCTGCGCGGCGCTCGTTGAGCTTCCGTCGCACTGGGGCATCAACGAGCAAGCTTCTGATTCACCGCAAAGAAAGGTCATGACCTCGCTTGTGCTCCGTGACTGCGTTGAACTGCGGTGCATTCCGCTGCGCCGACCCTTGCTGCACCCATCTCACTGGACCTTTTGGTTGGAGAGCTGCCCCCTGATCACGTCCGTGCCTGGTGTCATGCTCGAGCCCGGAGCGCCAGGCCAAAGAAGCGCCTTCATCGTCGCCGAGGATACGGGCCTCGACGATGGTGCCATGCTCTTCCTCGCCGAGTACGCGCCGTCCGTGTTCGATAAAGACGAAGGGACCGAGGTGTACGCTCCTCCTTCTGACGCGGCGGCGTTTGCAAGCCTGCAGGAGGTCAACTCCTTCTGGGCGCGATTTCTGGCATCCACAGACGATGCCGAAAGCAGGCCGTCGTCGACGACGACATCTTCGGCACTGTTGCGCGCTGTGACAAAGCTGCGATGCTCGAGGACGGGTGAAGAAGCTGCGATCGAGGCTACGCCGAAGCTTTTGCGATTCTTCGAGCTGCTGCGGCGCTCGCGCGAGATGGTCATGACCGAGACGCAGTCCGGGCTTGCGGCGCGGGCGATAGAGGTGCTGACAGGATTTGTGGGAGCCGAGCGGGCGGCCGTGCTGGCCTTCATCGACGAGTCCATCGACATGTCGCGCTCGACGTGCTACGACGCGCTGGCCGTGCTCGGCGACCTCCACGCGCGCGCAAAGAGCGCTTCCGGCGCGACGGAACTGACGGAACGCCGGCTGGCGAGCGTGCGGGCGTTTGCGGACAGGAAGCGCGAGGAGATCGGGTTTAGGCACGAGTCGAACCGGTTCACCATGCGGGTCGCATTCGAGCAGGCGCTGGCCGACGACCTGGACCTCGCGGTCTCGCGCATCCCGATGAGCATCCCTTACTTCTTAGAGCCCGACGAGCGCGATATTGCCAATGCCCGTGCGGAGGCATTAGACACGGACGAAGCCGGAGGAAGCAAGCGCACAAAGCGCGAGTGACCTTGCTCGGGACGAGGAAAAGGGAAGGACCGCGGCGGGCTCACCTTTGCAGTCAATCTTACACTAAAGTGCTTTGCATACATCGTCTTGACGTGTAAATCTGCCGCGGGCGCTATTTCCCTTCTACAAATCTATGCCAGCTTGCGAGTGCCGCCCTGCACGCGGCGGTTGGCCTCGTCGTCGCGGTGTTCCCAGAAATCCGACGGGAGCGGTCCGACGGGAGCGGTCAAAGCGTTATCCGCCAAGGGCTCCCGTCGTCGCCGGCCTCGGGGCCGCTGCCGTCGACGGCGTGGTGGTGTTGGTTGTACCCGTGCATGCTGATCGACATGATCGAAGGCATCACGATGATCGTCATCATCATGATAATGGTGCTCGACGACCAAAGATCCAAAGATCCAATCGAATCGCCGCCGCCGCCGCCGCCGCCGCCGCCGCCACCGCCGCTCCGGCCAAAGCGACGGGACCGGCTCCGCGCGACACTCGCACCGCCAGGAACCTGCGCGGCCCGCGTCGGAGGTCGTCGCGCGGGATCGATCGATCGTTCGACCGCGGCGCGAAACATCGAGCATGTGGGCCGCCGCGCGCGCGACGTGGGCGCAGCGGCGCGGGGGCTGGGGCCTCGCGGCGCTGGCAGCGGCGACTGCGACGGGGCTCGCGGCCTCGGCCGGGGGCGCCGACGCCCTGACCAGCGGCAGCGATCCCGCGACGGCGGACTCCTGGGACGAAAACTGGGACAAAATGGCCGCCGTGAGCGCCAGGCGCGACGCGCAGTGGGAGGAGGGCCGCGAGAGCGCGCCCAAAGGCACCCGCCCCCCGCGTCCGTGTCGCACAATCATCCTCGTGCGGCACGGCCAGTACGAGCAAGCGTCGCGATCCAAGTACATGAAGGGCAATCTGGGTCTGGACCACGATTGGTGGCTCGAGTGGGACGCCGCGTGCAAGCTCACGCCGCTTGGGCGCGAGCAGGCTTCGCTAGCCGGGCAGCGCCTCGCGGAGATTGCGCGCGCCCACAAGTTCTCGTACGACGCGGTGTTCTACTCGGACCAGAAACGCGCGACCGAGACCGCCGAGCTCATCCTGGACGAGCTTCGTGCGAGCCACACCGGCAGCAACAATAACGAGAACGACAGCAGCAACAACAGCGCCAGCGCAGAAGGGCCACCAGCGCACGTGGAGCAGCTCATTCGCGAGGGGAACCCGATCCAGCCGGTACCGGCGTCCAAGACTTACAAGCCGACCGACGCCGACTGCCACGAGGACGGGGCGCGCATCGAGGCGGCCTTCCGCAAGCACATCCACCGCGCCCCGCTGCACCAGCACCGGGACACTCACGAGATCCTCGTTTGCCATGGCAACGTTATCCGCTACTTCGTGTGCCGGGCCCTCCAGCTCGATCCTGCCGCCTGGTTGCGCTTCGCCGTCTACAACACGGGCATCACTGTTATTCGAATCGGCCACAATGGGAACGTGTCAGTCTCGGCGGTCGGGGACACGGGCCATCTGCCCGCGGAAAAGGTCACGTACTCCTGATGAAACTAGAGCGAGAACTAACGGGAATTTCATGTATTGGTAGCGAAATAGAGCCGTGACTCACATGTCAGGAGCGCGGCGCCGGCGAATGCATCCAAAAGTCTATGGGGGCTTATTCGCTCGCTGGGGATGATGGACTCGATAAGCTCGAGCTCATTGAGGGAAACATGGTTTTTTGATTTATAGATGTTTGTCAGATCTCCGTAAAAGGCGGCTCATCGCCGTCGTCCTTCTTGTGCGAAGAGGAGGAGGGGGGGGCTGCGGAGCCCGTGGCGCTAGACTTGACTCGCTCAAAGGCCTCGCGCGTGGATTCCGCGGCGCGGTCCATACCCGGTTTGCACGCCTCGCCCAGCTGGCCGACCTTCTCCTTGGTCACCGTCCAACCCTCCTCGAGGACAGGCTTGGCGCGCTCGGTAAAGTTCTCCACGGCGGGCTTGGCCTTTTCGTACGCATTGCTCGCGCCCTCGCGCACGACCTCGAACCCGGGCTTCACGCGCTCCTGGTACAGCGTCCCCATGCGCTCGCTCGCCTGGCGAAAGTTCTCGTTCTCGTTGAGGCGCTCCGAGACGCCCTTGGCCTGCTCAGTCACCTTGGAGGCGCCCCACTGCAGGAAGGAGAACGCCGTGGCGGCGCCGTTCTTGAGCTTGTCCACGGGGATGGCGCCCTCGATGCCCCCGCGCTGCTGGAAGTCATCGTCCTCCGCATCGAAGCTCGACGCGCCCGGGTTGCTCGAGTAGTAGTCGTCGAGCTGCGTGCGCGACATCCCGTCCGCGACGTCGTCCACCGCGGTCCCCGTGATCGCGCCGGCCTTGCTCAGCCGCAGCGCCGGCCCCGTCGACGAACGCGCGTCGTCCGTGCCGGCGCCGACCGGCACCGCGACGCTCTCGCCGCCGGCGGCCGCCTTGGCGGCGACCTCGCTCGCCTCGTTCTCCGGCAGCAGGAGCCTCTCGCCGGTCGCCGCGTCGCCGCCGCCGCCGCCGCCGCCGCGGGCCTCCTCCTCGCCCGCGGGCGGCGGCACGGCCTCGGCCACCATGGCGTCGTCGTGGTCCTCCATCATCCTGCGCTGCGCGCGCTCGCTCGCGGCGTCCGTCGCCTGCCGCGTCGCGCTGCCCGCTGCGGCGTCGTGCAGCGCGTCGCGCTCCGAGTCCGCGTGCGGCCGCTGCTGCTGCTGCTGCTGCTGCTGCTGCTCGCGCAATGAATTGCGAATTGCGTCTCCTTCTCTCTCGTGCTCGCCATCTTGGACCCCGTCACGGACGCCGAGAGCGGCCCCGTCAGGCGCGCCTTGCACGCCACGCACGCCGTGCTGCACGCCGTGCAAAGCAGCCTCTACAGAGCAACACGCATGCTCCAGAGTGAATGCTCGGGACCCGCGCAGCGATGGGCAAGAACCGAAGATCATCGCATCGTCATCGGCGGAGTCGTCGTCCTGGACGAGACGAGACTCAGGTCGAGCGCGTCGAGCCTGGAGCGAGAACCCGAAATCTCCGCGAGTACTCGTAGGGTTTGGGGTAGACGGGGAGTACGGGTGGCAACCCGAGGAATTGACTGACATGTGAAGCGCAGGCCTCAAGTTGGGTTGGGGACTTTGACTTTGTTCATCATCTTTGGGGCGAGGCGGCATCGCGAAGAACCCTGGAGGAGGTGGATACTACGCTTTTAGTACTTACAGTAGACGAACGGACTTGATCTCGAAAGATAGTGAAGCTGCGTACATTTGTCGTTTTGATTAGGCCTAGCGTTCAATCAATGATTCATCACTGCGTGGTGGACGGGATCGGGTCGTCAAACTTGGGCCCGCGCGCGATCTGGATGAGGCCATAGGCCTCGTCCTGGTGAAGATCGATCCGGTCCCAGGTCTTGAGCTGCAGGATCTCGAAAAAGCAGCTCGCAACGGTGCGCTTGGGTTTGTCTTGGGCCAAACTCTGGTACGTGATGTCGTCGCGGTCGCGCAAGACGGACCTGCAAAGCTGCAGCATGTTCGCTGTGCGCTTGTGCCACTTGGACTCGCTTGTGGGCTCCTCATCCCCGCTGCTCGCGCCTTCTTCCTCATCTTCGTTTTCTGAGAGGGAGGCCTCTGATGCGCTGCGCGGGCGGCCCTCAGCGTCGTCGTCCTCGGGCTCCGCCATCGCCTCGTCGTCATCGTCATCGTTCATAGGCAAGTCATCGTCTTCCTCATCGAGAGGCGGGGCCGAGGGGTCGTGGACCGACCCGCGCCCGTCTGAGGCAGACCCGGGCGCCGAGGAGCCGCCGACGCCGAAGTCGAGACCGCCGCCCTCACTGGCGGCCGTGCTGGCGTCACCGCTCTTGCGCTCGGCCCCGGCCTCCGCGCCGTCGCTCAGAGTCGGGGCGTGCAGCACCGAGAGCCGCCGGCTCTGGCGGTGGCTGGCACGCCGCTCCACGAGCGGGCCCTCTTCCTCATCCTGGTCCATGATGTCCATCTCGGAGGCCTCGTCGCTCGCCCGAGAAGAAGACGCGCGACGCACGGCTTCCGCGTCCTCGTCCTCATCCTCGCCGCTCTTGGTTTCACCCTGCACTCGCGCGGGGTACGGCAGTTCGCGCTGCGTCTGCGCCGCAAGAGTCGCGGCGATCTCGTCTGCGAGACCGGACACGCTCCACATCGCGAGGGCGCCTTCCAGATTGGTGGGCTCGTCGCGGAAGAGCAGCCGGCTCGCAAGCGCGCCCTGCTCTTCCATCGCGCGTGTCATGAGCCTGCGCCGACTCAGCACGCGGGGCTGCATGCGCTTCGACTCGCTAACGTTGAGCTCCTCGGCGGTCAGCTCAATCGTCTTTTCCAGGACGCCCGCGCGCCGCCGTTTGCGTCTCGGGTCCATCGACGCGTCGTCCTTGGCTTCTGCCGCGCGCTTCTTCTTCCGTTTCGTCTTCCGTTTCGGGGCGCCGGCGTCCTCGTCCAAGGTTTCAGTGGTCACAGCCGTGGTCACGGCCAGCGGCCCACTGTCTTCCGCCGCCTTTGCCGCGGCAGCAGCAGACATGGACGACCGCGAGGACCTTGAGCCGCCTTGGCCGCCTTCTTTCTCTTCGTCGTTTCCGCCCTTTTCTTCTTCTTCTTCTTCTTCCTCTTCATCGTCATTATCCATGGGCAGGATGTCATCGTCGTCAATGCTTACATTGAGGTCGGTAGGTCCGGCGCGCCCAGGCGTAAGGCCCTCCGCCTCGGACGCGGCTTTCTTCTCTTGCGCCGTGCCCTCGGACCCGGCGGAAGCGGTCTCAAGACGAGCGTCCTTTTCCTCTTCCTCCTCGTCAGCCGCGTCTTCGCCAGTCTTGGCGCCAACAAGCTTGGATACTGACGCCGTAGAGGTGTCGAGAACGGCCGTGCTCTCGCGGCGGCTCGCGGAGGCCTCGCGAGCCACCTCGATTTCGGCCGATGAAGACGCGCCACTGCGCGAGGCGCCAGACTCGAAGCCGCCGCTATCAGCGCCGCCCATGTCGAACTCAAAGGGCGTCCATTCTTGCGGCTCGTCGTCTTCGTCGTCACTGTCGACGTCTTGGGGGCCGACGCTGCCCTGCGAGCTCCGCGAGCCCCGGGACCCGCGCAGGTGGGCGCGCGGCGTAATCTCCAGGGTGATATCAACGTTGCGCGAGACGTTTTCCGCAGGCAGATTCGTCTGCATCCACTCGTCCAGCTGCGGCTCGACGCCCTCAAAGTCGGTGCTGTCGTGGATCATCTCGAACTCGGCGATTGTCATGTTGCCCGTCCCGCTCTGCTGTTGCGCCGCCGCCTCGTACGGGAGGTCCACGACGCCCGGGCGGAACGCCATCTTGATTTTCACCATGGCTTCGCTACAGTCTGTGAAGAGGTACTTGACCTTGCGCTGGTAGATGCGCACGAGGCCGAGCAGCAGGTGGCCCGACAGCCGCAGCGCGAGCGGCACGCCCATCCCCTTAATGGAGACTGGAGTTCGTTCATCGCGAAGGTTAGCTCTCACCAATTTTGATGAAAATTCCAGCTCGCCAGCCGACCGTCGCGACTCCGCTCGCGCGGCGACGCGATCTCGGGCCGGAATATACAGATAACTTACGTGCAGAGCGCTCGATGTCTGTCTGGAAGACCTGCGCCTTGGAGATCTTCTTGTCCCAGTGGGCCGCCAGCCAGATCTTGCCGAGCGGGCCCTTCTTCGCGAGGATGATGTCGGAGTAGAACATCTTCCCCGCCCTCGCCTTATTCCGCTATCCTCG
>KQ758850.1:9887913-9942100 GCA_001462505.1 Aurantiochytrium sp. T66 | reverse complement strand
GCTTTTCAGGCTGGGACGCGCGAAGCTGCGCCTCCAAGACGCGTCGCAAGACCTCCGGCCCTGGCCGCGAAGGCCGCGAAGGCTCGCCGCAGCCGGCGCTCCTGGGCCGCAGCGGGACGGCGATGTTTTGGAGCT
The DNA here is from genome assembly GCA_001462505.1 of Aurantiochytrium sp. T66. NCBI lineage: Eukaryota > Bigyra > Thraustochytrida > Thraustochytriidae > Aurantiochytrium > Aurantiochytrium sp. T66. The sequence continues at coordinate 9,941,965 of KQ758850.1, read as the reverse complement.
ATTGGGATGATAATGAGGCCAGAACGGTCCCATGAGTTGAGTTGGTTTGGGTACGTACGTCGTAGTACCCGTATGAGGCCACAAGGCTAACGGCGACGTGGACTGCGCGGAGGACGATGTGAGGTGCTGGAGGAAAGGGTCGCCATGGACGGGACCCGGACATGGACGGGACCCGGACGTGACCGGGGGTCACGGAATCAATATGCCTTGAAGACAATCTGCCCAGGATGACAGCGAGCGAATGACGTCGTGGCGCTTGAGATTGACACGAGCAAGAACGAACAACGGTTATTTATACGGGCGGGGTCCTCTTCCGTCCAGGACTGCTCCTTTTGCGCTGGTACATGTAGGGCCAATGTTCGCCGGGCATCACTCATTACCGTCTGATAAGATGATTGTGACCGCAAACTATGATAACGGCTTGACAAGACGTCGGGCTGCTCGGACCTGGTGGAAGAAGACTCTGGCTCCTGAGGTCCTCCTGAGACTCGCTGATCCTACGTGGTCGGGCAGATCGGCGTAGAGACAGATTCTCCTTTTATGACGAGCGCCCGGCGATTTCCTCGCGGCGCGCGGCCTCGAGAAAGTCGAGAGCGACCCGGTGCATGAAAGAAGACTGCCCCAAAAGACCCTCTCTGAAGGTCACGTGGGACCCATAGTTGGTGAGGCAGAGACAGTAGTTGGGCGTTCCGCTGGCAATATCGAAACGAATGTTCTCCTCGACGCAGAGGGGGTCGTCGAGCGCGTTGAGGATCAGACACGGAATTCGGGACCCTGCGTAGTGCTGCATCGGATTCGAGGCCTCCAGGTACTCTTGAAAGTCCTCGTAACCGGCCATGCGGACGTGCGCCTCCATAAAGTCCTGCACCGAGGTGCTCTCCAGGCACTCCTGAAACCCCTTGACGTTGCGCAGCACCTCTTCGTTGGGCGCGAGAAAGAAACTTTTGAGGCCCGCGAGGATGACACGCGCCAAGAGTGGGCTGCGCTGCTGGAAATTGGCGAATGCATTCTCGATACTGTACGCCGGGCACAGAGAGACCGCGGCCTGCACCGGCCCGCCCTCGTGCTGTTGTCCAATGTACGAGACAACCTGACCCGAGCCCGCCGAGATCCCGCAAGCGCCAATAAAGCTTGCTTCCGGGAACAACGTCTGTACGTGGGATATCATGCGTCGCGAGTCGTCGACGCATCCCATCAAGTTGAACTTGGGGTGCGCGAGCGTGCCCATGTGGCCGCGGCGCACCAAAAGACAGGCGCGCCACCCGCGCGAATACGCGACTTTGGCCAGCTCCATCTCATCCTGGGTGCGGCCCGTGATGGTGTGCATGATGAGCATGAGCGGGGCCGAGGCAGGCAGCTCCGGCTGGCCCCGCGGCGCACCGTACACGTCGACGGCGACCCGACCGCCGTCGTCGCACGCAATCACGTGCCGATCGACCGGCAGCGCGTTCCAGTAGTAGAGCTTGTACAGCATGAAGACGGCAAATTGCGCGTACGCGTCGTGCGCCCAGCACACGGGCCAGAAGCGGCCATGGACAGTGCTCATGCGCCTCAGGATCCGCTTCATGCGCTCGTCGTCCGCCTTGTGCATGATGTGCACATGGCCCCGAAGCCAGCCTTTGCGCACGATCCCGTCTGCGCAGTACAGCGCCGCCGCCACGCCGAAGATATTCCCCATCGTGGCCAATCTGCCCATGCTGCGTCCGTGCTCTCCAGCTTCCTCGCTGCCTCTGCGTGCGTCTGGCTCTGGCGCAGCCTCGTCCGCGAGCGTCTGCCTGGACTTCTGCGCAGACCGGGTCGCGTCGAGCTCGATGATGAGACTTTGTCGGCCGTGACTTCGGGCCCTGGCAGAGCGGAACGTAGCGTGGCGTGGCCCTGGCCTGGCTTTGGCGTGGCCCCGGCCTGGCTTCGGCCCGGCCTCGACGTGGCTCTGGCGCGGCCTTGGCACGTGCCGCACGTAAAACCTGGGCTTTGCGAAGTGGCCTAACCAACGCGGCGAGATCCGTTAGACCGGTTTTCGCCAACTCGCTCATGTCAGGTCAGGCCCCGCGCGTCGCAATGGAAACCCCCGGCGGGAAAGCCATTGAGCGCTCCTCGAGAGGCCGCCCTGGTCGCGTGGTAACTCGACGAGGCCCGCGGGAGACGGTTTTGTGGACGCCTTGCGCGCCGACAGCGATTGCACTCGATATTGGAGGAGAACCTTGGACCTTGCTCGTATCATCTAAGCGCCAAGCCGGTGGATAACCAGCGTTTATCGACGGAGACGAAGAACTCCGCTCGCAAGACACGCTCGCCGCGGCTACCTGGTGCGCGGATAAAAGGCCGGGCCTGCTGGTCGCGAACGGCTGTCTGCAGAAAGCTGCACTGCCCAAAGCAGCAACGCTGGACGCGGCCAAAATGACGGACGCGCGGATGGAGGCGTGCCAGGAGGCCTACGACGCGGCGCTCAGCAAGCTCGATGGCCAGGACCGGCTGCGGTCTGAGTTCGATAAGATGTGGAAAGCCCTCGTCAAGTCCAACGAGAGCAACCAGAAGCTCCAGCAGAAAACCGGCGACATCGAGGCTGAGATCCTCGTCCAGACAGACAAGGTGCAGCGCGCCAAGTCTGAGGAGGAGCTTCAGCAACTGGAGAAAAAGGATCTCCAGGACGAGATTGAGAAGAACCACCGGGAGATTGGCATGCAAAAGCAGCTCCACCGAGAGCAAACCGCCAAGCTCGAGGAGCTGCAGAGAGCCATCCAGGAGCTCGAGGAAGCCGTCGAGGCAGGGGCCGGGTGGACGCCGGACCAGGAAGCCAAGCTCACAGCTCTCCAAAAACGACAGGTTGATCTCGAGCACCTCCTCGAGCAAAAGATTTCAAAGCTTCAGACGAGCCGTCAGGACGTCCAGGTCATCAGCGAGACGGTCGCCAAGGCGGAAGCGGAGCGCACAGAGCTCGAGGACGAAATCGCAGACCTGCGCGCCTTAGTCGAGGAGAACGAGCGCAGCTGCAAGCAGGCCCAGATGCGCCGCGATAGGGTTGACACAGACCTGCGCTCGCTCAAGGCGCAGGTCGAAAAGTACCAGCTCGAGCTGAGCAGCAAGGAGTCCAAGGTTGCTGCCGGCAATGCAGAAATTGATGCGCTCGAGAACAGACTCAAGGCTGCCAGGTTGAAGATGGAACATTACCTGAGCGAATACGATAGCCTCTTCCAGCAGACGCAGCGCCTCACGGGCGCTCTCGACGACCAGACCCGCATCAACAAGTTCCTCGGCGAAGAGCTCGGTAAACGCGAGTCAGACATCGACGTCAAGCGAAAAGAGGCTAAGGCGGTTCGCAAAGAGATGGAAGGCATCCGACGCATGATGGCGCACGCCGAAAAGCGCATTACCGAGACTGACGCACTGCGTGAGAAGGCAGAAGCCAACAGGCTCGAGATCCGCGAGCGGACCCAAACGGTCGAGCGCGAGATCCGCGTCGCTCGCAAGGAGAACGACACGCTGCAACGTCAAGTTGACGACCTCGTCAAGGAGCGCGAGGTCCTCAACAAGACCCTCATGAAGGCTGAGGACCGCACCAAGCAGGTGCACGACCTCATCAACAGCTACAACAACACCAAGCGCAACCTCGAGAACGAAATCCAGGGCTATAAGACAGACGCCATCACCGACCGACAAAACATTGAGGCCCTCGAGGAGGAGGTCCAAAAGTACGAAAAGGAGGCCGCTCTCGAGTCGCAACGCTTTGCCAACGCCCAGGAGGAGGTGCGCCTCCAAGACGCGCGTATCTCCGAGCTGCAAAAGCGCATCGCTGAGGGTGAGGGCAAGCTCAAGCAGCAGCAGAACCTCTACGAGGCGGTTCGCTCCGATCGCAACCTGTACTCCAAAAACCTCATCGACGCGCAGGAGGAGATCGCGGAGATGAAGCGCAAGTTCAAGATCATGAACCACCAGATCGAGCAGCTCAAGGAGGAGATCACCGGCAAGGATCACTCGTTGGTCAAGGAGCACTTTCTGCACCAAAAGGTCGAGAAGGAGAAGGAGCAGCTCAAGAACGAGCTCACCAAGATCCGCAAGCAGACGCAGTCCTCCGAGCAAATCATCAACAACCAAGAGTTTGAGATCCAAAAACTCACGCAAATCATGCGCGAGGCCGAGGAGGAACGCGCGCGCCAGGAGAAGGAGTACAAAGCCATTATTAGCGAGCGTGACATCCTCGGCTCGCAGCTCATCCGCAGAAACGAGGAGCTCGCCAGTCTCTACGAGAAGATCAAGCTCCAGATGTCCGCGCTCCGAAAGGGCGAGGGACAGTTCAATGCGCTCTCGAGCGACCTTCGCAAACTCCAGCGCTCGGTTCGCGCGCTGCACCGAGAGCGTAAGAAGCTCACGGAGCAGGTCTCGGGTATTCCCGAGCTCGACGCAGAGATTATTCGCCTCGAGCGCGAGATCGCGCAGGAAAAGTCCAAGGTCAAGGCCCTCTCGGATGAAATGGAGAGGCCCCTCAATGTCCACCGGTGGCGCAAGCTCGAGAGCTCGGACCCTGAGCGTTTTGCTCTCATCAAGAAGATACAGTCGCTTCAGGTCAAGCTCATCGAAAAGACTGAGGAGGTTGCGCTCAAGACCAAGCAGATCGAGGAGAAGGAAAAGCTGTATGTCGAGCTGAAGAATGTTCTCGCAAGGCAGCCCGGGCCCGAGGTCGCAGAGCAGCTCGTCGTGTACCAGCAAAACCTCAAAGACAAGCAGCGTCAGATCAAGGAGATGGAGGCCGACCTCGAAACGCATCGCGCCAAGGTCAACGAATACAAGTTCGAGATCGAGGCTCTCAACCATCAGATGCGGTCGCTCAAAAAGGACTACATTCGCAAGAACCTTCGACAGCTCCGTCGTGGGGAGCGGCGCCGTCGCCCCCGTGCCCCGGGCGACTCAGGCTCCGATTCCGAGTACAGCGACGACTCAGACAACGAGTCCACCGCATCATCAGCCTCCTCGTCCTCTTCGTCGTCGTCATCATCTTCGGGGTCTTCGAACTCTTCTGCTGGCTCGCGGTCATCGAAGAGGAGCTCGCAGCGTCGGCAAAAGGCTGCGCAGAAATCAGTAAGCCGCGACAAAGTGGAAACTGAGTCCAAGGAGGAGAAGACTTCCGACAATCAAGAGTCAGACGACCAAGATCTCGAACATAAGATCGCTTGAGCGAGCTCTGGGTGACCAAACGCGAGGCAAAAAGCACCGTCCAGGCTTGTAAGACAAAGGATCAGGTTGTTGTTTATGGTAAAATGTATCTACGCGGGTTCTTACCGCCTCTACTTGGCGATTGACCTTCGGCGCGGCTTCCTCTTGGCGTGCGCATCTTCCAGCGCCTTGAGGACATCAGTGTCAGGCCGCGACACGACCTTGGCGGCTCCCGTGGGCGGCTTGAAGTCGGGATGTGTGCCGCGGAGCAAGTAGCTCCACTGCATCTCCTCCGTGACGATGACGAGCTTGGCCTTGATGACCTTGCCGTACTCGGTAGGCGTGAAGCTCACAACAAAGGTGGCGCCGTCTTCGCCATCCACTGGAGGCAGCACTCCATTTGTAGGGTAGACGGAGAACTGGTACGCAGACTCAACCGTCAAGTACGCCTCAAAGGGCGCGGGCACGTTGAACTGGTTCTTGAGCTGGAAGGAGACCGATGCGGTATGGTGCAGGGTAGCCTGCACCTCAATGACATCGTCAATGGCGGGCTCCGCGGCGTCGAGCCGAATCTGGAATCGCCAGCGACCGCCTGACCGCTTTGACAGCAGCAGATCGACGCTTGTGGAGAAAGGCTTGAGCGGATGGAAAGAAAACTTGAAGGGAAGCACCTGATTGGGCCGCGAAATGCGTGTCTCAAGCGGCGTGAGCGTGAGCGACTGCGCAACAAGTCCTTGCATCGCCTCGGGGACCACGAGCTCGTGCATAAAGGGCTCCGGCGCAGCGACCTTGGACAACCCCAACAGGGGCAGCTCGAGCGTCTCTACGAGGGCATCTCGCGCCCGAGTTGACAGGTAAAAGATCTCCGGATGGGGCGGCGCCTCTGCGAAGGCGCGGATGGGGAATTCCCACGTCGTATCGCGATCCGGCGCGTGCACGCGCACCTTGGCCGTCTGTTCGGACATCTCGAGCGGCGCAAACGAGAACGGGATCATTAGGTTTGCAAACGGCGCCACCATCTGCCGCGACCGGCCGAGCAGCATGCGCAGCGTATCGGTACCGTCGGTCTCGATCTCCACCTCGACGTGAAGGGGGTCCTGAAACGGGTTGCGGAAGACTACCGACGAGGTATCCGAGCTTCCGACGCTCGTGGAGATCTCTACAGTGTCCATGGTGCTCGGCATGGTCCCCTCGCCGCTGACGTGGAATTCCCACTCGCCTAGCTTCGGGCTGGTGAACTTCACGACCCCCGTCTCCTCCTCGCCAATACTGCTGGGCAGGTACTCGATCTCCACTGCGGTCTGCGCGTACGGTGCAAGCGTCGGGTTGGCTGGCCGAACGCAAAAGTTGCGCCGGTTCGAGAGCATTGCTCGCAGCTCGGCAGCCTCGTCCGTCGGGTTCTCGAGCATGACAGTCTGCCGCACGTGCGTGCCAACAGCGCAGCGGAAAGGCTCCAGAACCTCAGGGGCCGCGGCCTGCGCCGAGAGATCAAGCTTGTACCAGACCTCGCCCACCGTGTCGTTGACGAAGGACACCGAGCCTTCGACACTGCCCGCCACGAGCGGCGAGTAAATGAGCTCGTAGGAAGCGGCCTCCGAGGCCTCGAGAACGAACCGCGGCTCGCCAAGAAGTCCGTGGCCCTGCAGGCTGACTTCAAACTCCACGGGGTGATCGAGAGGGTTCACCAGAGTAATCTCTACCGCGACGGCCTTGCGGACGAAAGATGTGATCTCCAAGGTGTCCTCTGGGGATGGGCTAGTGGCGCGGATCTCCACAGTGTACCACACGAAGGGCCGCCCGGGGCCCAGGGAAAAGGTCACTGATCCCGTGTACGTGCCACCGAGGAGCGGGTTCACCGTGAGCACATAGTCGGCGCTCGCACCCTTTGCAACAGAAATGGTCGGCTCGCCGCCAACGTGGGGCAGATCAGATTCCACCGCGAACGTCGTATACACGTCGGAGCAGCTACCGAAGTTGTTGCTCACGGCAAATTCTTGAAAGACCTTCTCGCGCGCTTTGCACTCAATGACGATGTGGTCCTCGGCGAGCGGTTCCTGACCAATGCCGGAAAGCATGTAGATCATGTCCTCGTTGGTCGTCGCGTTGTGCAGCACAAGCTTGCCCTTGAATTCGCCGACCCAAGTCGGCGCAAACTCGAGAGCAAACTCGCCCACGCCTCCATCTGGAGACACCGAGATGGACCGCGGACCGGAAAAGCACCCGCTGCCTTCGAGACGGGCCTGGATGTTCCACACGGTGTCCGTGGTATTGAGGATCGGGATGTCCTGCTTGATGCGCTGTCGCGCCGGGGCAATGAAGTCTAGTTCGGACATGACCGTCGGGTTCGACACCGTGGCCTCGAGCTCGTAGATCCGCATCTGCTTTGACGAGCGGAGAATGACAAAGCACGGGTAGACGCCAGCGCTCTGGGGCTGAAACTCGATGTTGAGAGCATTCGTGGCCGCTAGCGTCTCCTTGCTAGTCACACTGGCGCGATCGTCCCCGCTGCTGCCAGCACCGCTGACCCCACTTCCGGTCGTGCTACCCACAGTGCTTGCGGCAGCGCTGGCCGCCGCCGTCGACGGGTCCACGAGGGTCACGCTCGGGGGTCCAGAGAAGAATGGCGACTCGAACTCGACCTCGAATTCGACAGTGTCCGGGTTTGTGTACGTGCGGCCCGTGAACGCAAGCGCCGACCCGTCAGCGCCCGCGGAAGCGAGCGAAGTCTTAGCCTTTTCCAGCAGCTTGTTGACCATGTTGAGCTGAATGCGTTTAGTGAAGACGCTCTTGGCCTCGGTCGCGAAGGTGATTTTCTCCAGCGGCGTGGGGCGCGCAGCCTCGCCAACGACCTCGTACAGGAACTCGCCGACCTTGTTGTCCACAAAGACCAGCTGGCACCTGTATTCGCCGGGGAGAAAAGGAAGATACTGCAGAGAGAGCGTCGCGGTCTCCCCGGCTCGCAGCTTGAGCACCGACGTCTTGCACGTGAAAGCGTCCGGCAGGGGCTCGTTGCACGGCGTGCTCAGCATGGACATCTTGGTGCCGTCGCGGCTCATGGGCCGCTTCGACGGCTTGCCAGAGGTGCGCTTGGACGGAGCTCTTCCGAGCGGGTTCTTGCCCCGCTTCTGGCCCTTGCCGCCGCCTTTGCCGCGTCCGACTCGCATCTCCTCCTTGGTGCGCTCCTGCACAAGCTCGACGGTAAACCGGGCGTCCTGTGCGAAAGGATTGGTCACCTCGACGTCGACACTCAGAGGCTCGTAGGTTCGCGTGGCACACTTGATCGTGCGGATCGACCTGCGCGAGTGAACCTGGGACACCAGCTTGAACACGAGCGCGGAGGCCGAGCCCGATGCGCCAGCGCCGCCTGCAGAGCCTCCTCCTCCTGTGAGCCGATCAGGCTTGAGGGTGAGAACCGCCTCGGCTGGCTTGGAGAACCGGCTCGTGAGCTCCACGGGCAGCTCGGCGGTCTCCCCGGCCTCGATCGTCACTGTGCGCACGGGCACATTGTACTCGAACGAGCCGTCGAGCAGAACTTCGTACGCGACGAGCTGTGAAGAGGGATTGCGAAGCTCGATCGCCTTGGTCACCTTGGACCCGAGCGAGCAGCTGAACTCGATGGTCGCCTTGGGAACGAACTGCGGGAGGTTCTGGTACAGGTACAGGACGAAGAGCAGGTTATCCCTGGCGTTGGCCACGGAGGGGAGCATCTCTTCGGGGTTTCGCGTGTACGTGAGGCCGAGATCTTGCAGAGCGTTCATGACCGCGGCAAGATTCGCGACGCACTGCGTCTCGTCGGTCGGCTCGAGGACCACGGACGCCAGCGCGCGCCCGGGCTGGGTGAGCGAGGGAATGTGCGAAGCCAGAAGCGTCGCAAAGACGACCCCGCTGCCGAGGTCAGTGTCGAGGTTGACAATGGGCGTGCTGTGGCGAAACGGGTTCTTTTGGCCTGGCATAAGAATGTCAGCAGCGGGAATACCACCGCCCCCCGAGCTGAGAATTGAGTTCGAGCCGCGCCGGTAGTGCAGATTCAGCCAATGCAGCAAAATGGTCTCTGGGACACTGTAGATGTTGCTGGCACTCGAGGAAAGCGCGCGCAGATCCTCGGCGCTCAAGTCGTCCGCACACCCGGGCAGCGCGCGCAGCTGCTTTACGGTAACGCGGTTAAGAACGAAGAGCTTGAGGATCTGCAGAATCACGCTGCTCCAGGCGTTTGTGGACACCGGTGGGAACTCGCGCTCAAGCTGGTGGCGCCGCTGGAGCACGCGGGCGTGCGACTGCGAATTGGAGGCGCTAAACGAAGACATGCCGGAGCTCTGGAGAATCATTGTCATTCCAGAGGAGCCGCCCGCGCCGTCCCCGAGTCCAAGTTCTGGATCGGTGCGCACGCGATGCCGGATGAACTCGTCACGCGGCAAAAAGTGCTCGGGGCGAATGTCATGCAAGAGCGCCCCGCGAGACTTGAGGAACTTGAGCAGCGCCTCATACTGCATGAGGAGCTCCTTGGTCTGGTCCTTGGCTTTGGCTTTCTGCTTTCCCTGCTTGGACTTCATACGCCCGGGCGCGGCCTTGCCAGATAGGGCCTGGATGAGCTCATAGACCTGCTTCCCGCTCGAGGTGATGAGGTCGGCCGGAAAGTCCGTGATGGGCACCTGGAGCGTCGTCACGTTCAAGAAGCGAACCAGCGTGTGCACAGACGTCGCGCTTGCCGAGGCGGTCTCCACAAGCGAAGCGTCGGCGACAAAGTCGGTCGTCTGCGGCTGCGTCGACCTCGCCGTGTCGGGTTCATCCCCTGCTTCGGCCGAAGCCGCAGCGGGCATGTCGATCTGGCTAGCAAGGCTCACGGTGGAGTCTCGGTGATGCTTTTTTGACTGCAGAATAGCCTGAGCATTGGGGCGCGGCACGAACTGCACGGACTTGTCAGCCGAGGCCGCAGAGTAGTCGAACTGAGCCCGAACTGCCGCCACGAAGGGGAAAGCAGTCAGCAGGCAGTTTTCCGCGGTCCCGGTGACGTAGATACCAAAGCTGTTGCCGTCAGAGTCGACAAAGTCGACCTTGGCCGTGAATGACATGGGCCGGCGCGACATGAAAGTGACCTCGACCGGGACCTGTGGCCGGCTGAGGCCAATGTTTTTGCCCTCTGGGAATGAGATGGCCAGCGGCACTCTCTGCGTCTCTGCCGGAAGCCTGTAGCGCAGGTCGAGGCTGTCGTACCCGTCATTCTGGATGTAAAAGACACCCTTGGCCTTGACGCCCAAAGGCACGGTGGGGAGAACTACCTCGCTCGTGTCGAAGCGGAGTTTGGGGAAAACGCCCACGCCCACGAGCTCGATGCAGAGATATTCGGTCTCGCGGTCCTCGTCAATGTACACCGGAAGCGAGACGCCATACTGTTCCTCCTCGTGCGGGAGAAAGCCAATCTTGACCATGCACGTGTCGCCAGGCTCGAGCATCCCACCGGTAGGCTTTACCGAAAAGAAGCGTGGAGCGCTCGGATCGTCCGCCGTGGCTGACATTTCATTGAGAGGCTCTGTGCCAATTTCCCAGCGCAGCGCCGCGTCGTGATGGTTTGTGACTGAGATCTCCTTGTAGGTGGGCACTTTCTTCAGACGATCTTTTGCGACAACCTTGGTGTCAAAGTTGACGACCGTGGAGCTGAGGAGAAGCTTAGGCCGCAGTCCTTCGGCGGTGATGACGTGCTGCACACTCGCGCTCGAGCCCGCAAGCGAAAGCGGGAGCTCGAAGGCGTGAGTGCGCTCGTTCTTGGGCATGAAGATGATTTGCAGACGGAGCCGCTTCTTCGCCGGGACCTGGATCTCGAAGTATACGCACTCGTCATCGATGTCTCGCATATCTTCCACAGCAAGGTCCTCGGCCGGCTCGTCCTCAAGAAAGGTTCCCAGGGGAGCGCGCGTGTTGGCCGGGGCGCTGACGGGGCGGAGCAGGTGCTCGAGGTCCTCCGGGTCTACAATTTCCCCAATGCTCACAGTCTCGGCGCCCTCACCACCTTGCTCGCCCGAGACGCTCTCCGTGGCCTCGTCGTCCCCTGCCGCTGATGCGGTCTCCTTCTTGACGCCGGAACTGTTCCTGCTCAAGCTTGAGCTGGAGCTGGAGCTCTTGGCACTCCGCGCAGAAGCTGCCGGAAGAGGCGCCAGGGCGACCTCGAACTCAAAGTGCTCGCTGAGGTCGAGGGTGAGGACAGCGGGGACCTCGCCCGCGTTGGAAAAGGTCACTGTCCGAATCGCCTTGGAGCCAATCGTGACGCCGCCAAAGTCGGTTTGGTCTTGAAGTACGTCGACCGTGGGGATCACAGCTTCGCCATGCAGTGGGAGCCGTAGATCACGACCCCCGCGCAGGGCCAGGCGCAGCTGGTGTTTTGCCGGATCCAGCTTGCACGGCGCCGTCGGCTCGAAGCGCACCTCGAGCGAGACGGTGGCACCCGGGGGCACTTTGGTAACCTTTGGGGAGATGGAGCAGCCCTGGGGCGTGTCCTCCGCAAAGAGGACCGCCACGTAGCTGCCGGTGTTCTTGACGTCGAGCTTGGCCGTCTGCTCGCGACCCACTGGCACGAAGCCGAAGTCGAGCTTGCGCTGCGTAAAGATGCAGCTTGGCTCTTCGTGATGCCCGACGCACTCGAGGCTCTCGTCGTAGCCGCCGCGGACGCGGAGAGCAAGGTTCTTAGACTTCTCGCCCCGAGCCAGGGGAGCGTATGTCACGACGACCTCCTTGGACTCGAAGGGCTCGATGATGTCAGTCTCGGGTTCCACCTTGAACGTGGCGACCTCGCCGCCGGGACCGCGCTTTTTGGCAAGCCCCTTGGCCTCATCCGAGGACGATGCGGAGGCGGACGCGGAGACGGGCACCCAGGAAAAGTGAGCCGGGGCGTTGCCGGTGTTGGTGAGCGTGACTGTCTCGCTCACGGAGCGATTCAGGTTCGCCTCGTCGAAGCGAAGATCCAGGCGCGACGCGCTGAGCTCGAGCTTGATGGGGACGACCTCGGCCATGATGTTGTACTTGAACTTGTGCTGACCATTGATGATGTAGGTGATGGACTTGCGGAAGCGGTTCGACTGATTCGCAGGCGGCTGCGTGGTGGACGCGAAGATGATGTCGAAGCCGGCTTGCGCTCCGGGCGGGATGACCTGCGCTTTGGGCGTCGAGGAGGCGAGCTCGTCGACACCGTCCATGCAGATCTCGACCAGGATGCTCTGCATGAGGTCGTTGCTGATGGCGAGGCACTTGGCGTTCTTGGAGTTTACGCAGACCGTGCCAAAGTCGAGCTGCTTGGGCTGCACGCCAACGTTCGCCAGGTCGACGGGCGTGATGACGGATCGACAGTCCGAGATTTCGCTCTGCGTCGAAGGCTCGGCCTTGAACTTGCGCTTAATGAGGCGGTTCTCGTCGTGAGGCTTGGTACGGTGGCGACGGCGTCCTCCCTGGCCGCCGTTGCCTGCCCCGGGGCCGTCTTCTTCGAGCGGGCGCTCCAACCAAAGAGGCTCCGGATCGGTCGGCACGCGAAGACGCGGACTGCGGAGACCCTCGCGCGGGTCGAGGCCAATGTTGACGAGATCATCCTCGATGCCGCGTCGCGCATCGCTGAGGTCGTTCTCGTCCTCGTCCTCGTTGTCGCTGTCCGTGTCGGGGTCGTGGCGGTGCTTGCCCGGGCGGAAGCTCTCCTTCTTGATGCCCACGCCGGGCGCGCTCTTGCTCGAATTGGCGGACTTGGCCAGCTTGGACGCGCGCTCTTGGCGGCTGCGCCGCGCGCGAATGAGAAAGTCGGCGTACTGGTCGCGGTGCTGCTGCTTGCGCACCAAGTCTGTCGTGCTGTACGTGTACGTGGGGTCGTAGGACTTGACGCCGCCGAAGACGCCGGGCGCGAGGTCCGCGGAGTCCTCGGGCCCAAACTGGTTCGCCGACATGACGCTGGGGGACTCGAGCGAGCCCTCGATGTCCTCGGCGATGGCGTACTCGCGCATGGCGAGCTTCTTCTTCTCCCACGGCGGCAGCCTCTTGAAGCGCGGCTTGGTCTGGCGGTTCTGCCGCCGCACCTCGTCGTCGTCGACGTACTTGATCTCGGGCTGGAAGTCGGCCAGGACGGCCTCGGGCCCGCCGGGGATCTTCTTCGGAGACCCGAGGGCGTCGCACTCCCCGGCCACCGTGAGCGGGACGACGCGGACGCCGTCGCACAGGACGACGTGGAGCGTGTTGCGGAACTTGCCGAGCTGCGAGGGCGTGAAGGAGACGAGGACGTTTTGCGACTGGCCCGGAAGCAGGCGGCCCTCGCTGGGCTTGCACGAGAAGAAGGCGACCTTGTTGATGGAGTACCGCACGGGCAGGGCCTCGCCCTTGTTGGAGATCGTGAAGACGATGTCGCGGCGATCGGACGCCGCGCAGGTCCCGAACTTGAAGGTCTTGCGGTTGATCTCAACGAGGGGCTTGAGCGCTCGCGCCGTGAGCTTGAGCGGGATCTGCTGGCCGGTGTCCACGCATGTGACAATGGCGCCAAGCTCGAAGGCAACGTCGGCGTTGAGGTCCTGGTCGCCACGCGCGCGAAAGCCCTTTGGCTGCGGAGGCGGTCGCGGCGCGAAGATCACGTCAAGTGTGATCTTGGAGTACGGCGCCAGGACCCCTTGCGTAGGCGTGATGCGAAGCGGGGCATCGCGGATGCCGATGTCTTGCACAAATCCGGAAGGAAGCCCGCTCGCGTCCTCTGCGTCCGTGTCCTCGCTCTGAGCGCCCATGAGACTATCTGTTGACGCGGCGCCGGGACCACGGTACAGCTCGAAGCCAGCGCCGGGCTTGAAGGCCACGTTGTACTGGCAGGAGACCGGGCTGTTGTTCACGAGCATGACCTCTTGTTTGGTTTGCTGGCCAAAGTGGAGCGCTGCGAAGGCGAGTTCGCCGTCCACGAGGCCGCCATTTGCGGGCAGCACCAGCTCAAGGTCCTGATCGACAACATTGGCGCAGACGTCGAGGGTAACTGGGCCCTGGCCCGCGACCTCGAGGGTGACCGCCTTTCGGAAGTGGCCGAGGGCGTTGCTCGAGAACTCGAAGCGAAGTCTCTCGGAGAGGCGAGCCGAGGCCGCCGAGGCGCCCGGGACAGTGCCTTCGCTCGGCGACACAGTAAGGAAGTCGCCAAGGTCTCCCGTGACGGTAAAGTCGGCGGGCAGAGCCCCAGAATTCCGCAATTCGAGAAAGCGTGTCTGCGTGTTTCCTCGAACCACGGTGCCAAGATCGACGAGACCGTGGCCCTCGGCCTCGAGGCGTGGGCACGGGCGCTGACCAATGAGCGGGATGGTCGTTTCCTCGCCGCCGCACAAAATCACGAGCTCATCGTGGAACTCTTTGTCGTCGAGGCCATCGGGAATGCAGAATTCGACCTCCGCCCGAACCTCAAGACCCGGGGCCACGGGCCCGGTGGCGCTGTAGTTGAGCGTAAAATAGTTGCTCCGCGGGTGGCGGAAGCGGATGCGCTCGGCCTTTGAGGCGCCGTTCTGGAGCAGGAGCGTCAGCACGTAGAGCACATTGGGTTCGACGTTCTCGAAGCAGACTCGTTGCGGGAAGACGCGCAGACCGCCGGCACCGATGGCGGGACCTTCGGCGTTCTTGATGGCAGCCTGCATCGCGCTTGCCTGACCGCTTGGCTGCCCGTCGGCACGGCTAGCTGTTCGAGTATACACGGCCGCTGGCTGGCCTTCCCCGCCGTCGCCGTGGCTAGGCGCCTCACGGCAGCGCTGCAGCTCCTAGAGCCCGGCGCCTGCTCGGCGCGTGGCAGACAGCCGCGAGTGCAACGCAAACGTCTATTGCGTGTGCTTTGGTCGTCGCTGATCTCCTGGCGCGCCAAGCGCCAAAGCGCTCGAGCTTTGTGCTGCCTGGTCTTCTGCCTTCTTCGCCCACCTTGCAAAACGAAGAGCGAGTCCACGTCTTCTAGCCTATACGAGGGTGCGCACTGCGTGTGCAAGATGATGCCGCTAAACGTGTCGTAAACGTCCAGCATCGACTGTGAGAACGGCGCTCCTGCTCCTCCAAGACATGCACCTCAAGAGAAACCTTTCCCGGGCCCTCGCCAAGCTTCGGCCACGTTTCCCGCTCATTGCAAGGCGCCCGACCGCCCGCAAAGCCCGCCATCGCCCGCTCGAGCCCGAGCCCGAGTCCGAGTCCGAGTCCGAGTCCGAGTCCGAGTCCGAGTCCGAGTCGCAAAGCACCACAACGGTAACAAGGGGACAGGCGGCACAGGTCCCTTTCGAAATTTTTTCAAATCAAAAAACAATTTTCAAATTTTCAAATTGAAAGTAATTTTCAAGCCGAAATTAGGGGCCCCGGGGACCCCCGAACGGCGGAGAGCGAGGATTGAGATTCTCACCAGCTCCTGGCAAAACTGCGCCGCCTCGAGCGGGTTCTTGGAGGTGCCGCAGCCGCCGCGGAAGTCCCTGCGCGAATACCTTGGAGTGCTGTTTGCGTTGATTGATTGATTGATTGATTGATCGATCGCGAGGAGGTACGTACGTACGCGTAGACGCAGACCTCTTGGCCCTGAGCGTCGCCAGAGTCCAGAGCCCGAACTTCGACGACGACGACGACGACGACGACGGCGGCGGCGGCGGCGACGACGACTACGACGGCCCGGACCTCGCGGACGGAAACGTCAAGATCGCTACCCGCAGGAAGGGCGGAAGCGATACGATGGGAGGCGACGACGTGGAGTACGCCGTGGAGGTGACGAACTTCTCGTTCAAGTACCCGAACTCGTACGGCGAGGACGTGCCGGCGCTCGAGGACGTGAACTTTAAGTTGACACGCGGCGCGCGGTGCCTTTTGCTCGGGCAGAATGGCGCCGGCAAGAGCACGGTGCTCAGAGTGCTTGCCGGGAAGCACTTGCACAAAAAGGAGGAGGTCGTCGTGCTCGGAACCGCCGCGTGCTACCAGACGGGCGCCGTCTCTGGCGTGAGCTACCTGGGGGCGAGCGGCTGGACGCGCTCCATCGCCTTTGCCGGAAACAATGTCGCCTTTGAAGCCGACATCCCCGTCAAGGAGATGATGCTGCACCTGCAGGAAAAGTATCCTGAGCGCCGGGACGAACTTTACAAACTCCTGGACATTGACCCGGAGTGGCGCATGCACATGGTCTCGGACGGCCAGCGCCGCCGCGTTCGTATCATGCTGGGCCTCTTGCGGCCCTTCAACCTGCTCCTTCTCGACGAGGTCACGGTGGATCTCGACGTTGTTGTGCGTGCCGACTTTCTCGCATACCTGAAGCGCGAGTGCGAGGAGCGCGGTGCGACCATCATCTACGCCACGCACATCTTCGACGGGATGGAAAAGTGGCCCACGGACCTCTTGCTCCTCGACAAGGGCCGCGTTCTGCGCAACACCCCGTACGGCGATGTTACCTCGGACAACCAGTACAGCTCGCTGTACCAGTACGTGGAGGCGACCCTGCGCGAGCTTCGCGACAAGGATCGCGCCGCCGCGGCTGAGACCGCCGCGAAGAACAACGAGGGAGACGATGCTGACGAAAAGGAGAAAGAGGTCATCCCCTTCGCGGACCGGCCAAATTCGGGCTACACGCCGGGCCGTCTTGCCCAGATGGAGCTCTGAATGGACAATTTTGCTCACCGCTTGCAAGATCCGTCACGACGGTGATGGCGTCAGAAGTTCGGGTCGGCCAGCACGACCGATCCTTCACCTAGTCCGCGCCTGAGTTGTCTCTCTCTCCAAGTTAGCCGATTCGCGCCTTTGAATGACTCAGCCGGACCGCATTTCTGGGACCCGGAAAATCGCATTGACGAAAATTCGGCGCATGCGGAGGTCCTTCTGGCGGTTCACTACAACGCGCCGAATAAAGCCGGCCTCGACACACTCGAGGCCCAGCTCTGTCTCCATGAGCCACGCTAGCCCTTCTAAAGAAAAGAAGAATGTTCGCGTTCCGTCGTGCCGCACGTAATGATTGAGCCCTAGCCGCTGCTCGGGCGAGAAGCGAACCTGAGCGTGGTCCAGCTCGGCGTAGTCTCGGAAGAGCAGAAAGCCGCCCGGGCGGATGCACTTGACAACCTTGGCGACTGCCTCACGCATGCGAGGCGGATCGACGGCGCTGAGCACAAAGAGCAAGGAGGCAATGTCAGCGTTCTGGACGTCAGGTGGCAGAGGCTCAGGGCTCGTGATGTCGTTGACAAAGCCGCGGCAACGAGGGTGCGCGCGCGCGTTGAGCAAGTCGATCGCTTTCGGGGCAAAGTCGACGCCAAATCCGGAGCAATTCTCGTACGCTTCCGCAAGCGGCAGGATAGCGTTACCCACGCCGCAGCCCACCTCGACCAGCTTGCAGCGCTCTCCGCTTTCTAGCTTTTCACGCAGTACTGGAAAAGCTTTGGTCAGGTAGTGTCTGTCCTTGAAGAAGTTTGTTGTGTTGCGCTTGTAAAAGATATCCCAGTGTTTGGAGGCCTCACGCTCGAGCCGAGCAACCTGAGACGGATCCATGGCAATCCCAACGCGGCCCAGCACCGTGTCGCGGGCCTTTTGCTCGTGATCCTCTGCAAACTCCTCGACATGCCAGAAGACGTCGCCTTCCGACGAGGTCGCCGACTTCTGCGCGGCCTCGCTTTCGTTCTCGCTGCTGTTACCCACGATTGCGTCTTCGGTCTCGTAGACGGTCTGTGCAGCTTCTTTCCCTAGTTTCAACGCCCCCGTCGTCGTCGTCGTCGTTGTCGTCGTCGTCGTCGCCGTCGTCGCGGTCCCTTTCCGTGCCGATTCTGCAATCGTGCGCGTCATCGCCGCGGCCCGGGACCACGCGGCGTCCGCCGACGCCGCGCTGGGGGCCTTTTCGGGCATCCCTTTGGCCTCCGGCGCGCCGGCGAAGCGAGGCGGCGGTCGAGACGAGCCCAGAACTGCCTGCGGTCGGAGATCTTCAGCCTTGGTCGCCTGGGCAGAAAATGAATGGTCGCAAATCGCGTAAAAGAAAACGATCCGTTGACCATAATTTTTCCGAGTCAAGTCAAGCTCGAAGATCCAAGTCATGTTCAAGGTGCAGGTGCCGCAGTACTAGGCCATTGGCACCAGATGACATGCATGCATGGCCCGGGCCTGGCGACCATCTTCTCGTTGTGACAGGATCCTCTAGAACGCTGTGTTGAAGAACATCGTCGTCACCACGGCTCGAAGCTATTATAGAAGAACGGAAATTCGAGGGCGTGGCAAGTCCGAGGCAGTTCAAGAGCGAACCCAAGGCCCGGGGCTCGTGTCCAGAGCAGCCGGCTTAATCTGCTGACTTCGAGGACGAGTATCGGAACTCGAGCTCCACGTCACCTGCCATCGCACTGGGTGCGGCGCCGAGGTGATCGTGGTCGGCAGACCTGAGTCGCGGCGAAGAAAGGCTCAAGATGGCGCACAGACCGCAGGGCCGCATGGACCCGCACAGGGTGGTTTTCATCACGTACTTTGCGATGGGCGTGGCTGGCCTGGTGGGTTTGTGGCTTCTCTGGCACTTTGTCCTGGCAAGACTCGTGTGCAAGTGCCTGCGAGGACCGCGCTACTCTCCGCTGGAGCTCGAGGAGATCCGTACGCGCCACCGTCTCGACGCCAAGCGAATCGAACTCGCTCGCATGCGAGACCTTGCAAGAGTCCGTGAGCGCAAGCGTCTCTACGAGGAGAACAAGGGGATCTTGTCGCAAGCCAAGGAGCGTCTCGGCCGAGCGCTCTTGACCCGCCGCGCCATGATGACGCAGGAGGTGATCCCGACGCCTCGGGATGAGGAAGGGATTGCCATTTACGGAGACGCCTGGATCCAGGGCGTGCACGGGATCCAAGGCGGCGCGCCGATTCGCGAGGCCCTCGGCGTAGCGACCGTCGATCTCGAAGTCGTTTGACTGCGGCTTGCTTGGAGCAGCAAGAGAGTCAAATAGATTGTGAAAAATAGACATGATCCAGTGTGCGGAGCAGAGCCGGAGTGACTAGGACTCGAGAAGGTCGTCCGTGTCCCAGGACTCCTCGCGCATGGCGCTAAAGCGAAGATCGCGCGCGTCTTCGGCGAGCGCCGAAGCCATGAGTTCGCGCGAGGACACTGAGCGAGCAGATGCGGAGGCGCTGTCGCCCTCATCCTCGGCCAAGAGGTCAACGGCCGCGAGACCGTCGGACCGCGCGTGGCCCATGCGCTCAAAGGCGTCCGAGAGCGGGGCGAGATCGTCCGCCTCCGGCAGCGAGGCAGAAGTGAGGTTTTGACGATGGGAACCGAGGTTCTCGGCGCGCTGGGCAACGAGGCGAGAGCGGATCAGCGCCTCGCGCTCGCCAACGTTATTGTTGTGGCGTCGCGCGGCGAGCATCTTGCTGGTCTCGTTAATGTGCGGCTGAAAGGTGCACGCAAACTCGTGGCCGAGGCGGTCGGCGGCGCCCATGCGCTGCTTGGCGCGCTTCTCCACGGACTGTGCGTAGAGTCGGTCAAAGATGGTGCCGTCGTGCTTCTCGGCCTCGGTCCCGCGCTGCGCGCGCGAGGCCATGAGGCGGGACGCATGTGGGATGTTTGGCCGGAAGGTGCACTCGTCCGCGTTTGCGGCCCATTCGCGATCCTCGCGGCGCTGCTGCGCAGCCTCCTCTTCGCGCGCCTTCTTTTGAGCCCACTCCTTGCCCTGCTGGTACAGTCGGGCATAGAGCTTTTCTGCGCTGTCGTGGGACAGGCGACGGCCGGACGGGCTGATCGCCGAGATGGTCGACGCTGCCGAGGTTGATGCTGATGAGGATGGCAGTTTGCCGGAGGCCGCCGAGAGCGCCTGGGCGCTCTCGACGGAGCGGCGCTGCTTTGTTTTGACGCGGGCCTGCTCATAGAGACGCGCATGGACATCGGGCGCCCTGCCGTCGCCGGTGCCGTCGGCTGGAGCCCTGTGGGGTCGAGTCGCGGACGCTGATCCGCCGGCGCCATTGCTGCTTCCCGCGCCGCCGAGCAGCCCATTCTCCGGAAGGACGCCTCGGGCCTCGAGGCTTGGGGTGAAAGTACAGCCCTCGAGCTCCCGGAGCTGTCGGATGGCCTCCAGACGGGCCGTACGCGCCGCCGTCTCGGCCGGATCAGGGTACAGTGAGTCGAGAGAGCGCCGCGGGAGCTCTCTGGCCGACGAGGCGTTGGTGCGCGGCTTAAACGTGAATTCGGACGCTAATCGCTCCGCCATCTTCTTTCGCTTTTCCTCCACTTGCTTGGCGTGATTGTACAGTTCGTTCAGGCGCTCTTGACGCGTCGCCGGACTCGAGGGGCTTGCGCTCCCCGGGGAGTGGCCAGTGCTGCCGCCGCCGCTGCTCTTGCGCATCGCCGCCGAGGTCCGAGGGCGGAAGGTGCACTCGGCATCGACGAGCTGCTTTTGCCTCTCCGCAAGGGCTCGGCGCTGCTCGAGGGCGTTCGCGTAGAGTTTCTCGAAGCGCGCGGCGCCGGCCTCATCGTTGGCGACACCGGCATTCTGGGGGCGTCCAGCTTGTGACCGATTGATCTTGGGCCTGAACGACGGTGTGCTAGCGCGCTCTGCGAGCAGCCTCGAGACCTCAAGGCGCTCCTTCGAGGCGAGACCTTGCTCGTAGAGCGCCTCAAAGCGGCTCGCGTCGCTTGCAGGGCTCGGCGGGGATTTCGCGCCGGCGTCTCTGCCGCGTCTCGATCCGTTGATCCTCGGCTTGAAGGTGCATCCCTGCTGCTCGGGCGTCCTCCCCGCGCCGGTGCGGCGCCTGCGCGCGGATTCCTTGCCGCGCTCGTAAAGGCTGTCAACGCGGGACCTCGGCTTGGCCGCCTTGCCGGGCGTCTCCTTCTCCCCCTCCGCGGGAATCGCGGGCGTCTCCGGCGCCTCGTCCTCCTTGCCGTCCTCCTCGACGGCTCCCGCGCGCTCCGCGTTGCCCGCATCGCCCGCGTCGCCCGCGCCGGCGCGGTCGTCGAGGAGGCCGTCATGGTCGCCATGGTCGCCATGGTCGTCATGCCCTTCAGGATCTCGAGCGCCGGCCGGAACCGGCGGGACCGGCGGGGCCTGCGGCGCCGTGCCGGCCATCATCGCGGGGCTCGCGGCGCGGGCGGCGCTGGCGCGCGGGCGTCGGCGGCGTCGGCGGCGTCGGCGGCGGCGGCGAAAGTGGACTTGGTTCGAACCCGGACAAGGCGGCGCCCGAGCCGGGTTCCGCAGACCGCGGCTCGCGCAACGCATTTTGGGACAGAGAGATGAGAGGACGATGAGAGCAAGAAAAGGAGCGGGGTTCTGCAGACCGCGGACGGTCGGCCCAGCCGCGGCGCGCGCAACCCGATTTGGGCTGCGAATATCTTCGGCTTCGAAACCAATCCCGAGACCACGATGGCGCAGGGCGCCGTGCAGGCGGCGTGCTTCCGCGCCGAGACGCTGCAGCCGGCGGCGGCGGCGCGCATCGAGGGCCTCGCCGTCCTCGCGCAGGGCGCCTTCGCCGCGCCGGCGGCTGCGGCGGCGGCGGCGCGGGATGCCGCCGCTGCTAATAATGGCGGGGATGACGGGGACGACGAGGCCGCCGCCGCCGCCGCCCGCGGGGACGAGGTCGACCTGGACGCCGTGCCGCTAGAAAAGCTGACGGTCTTCGTCGGCACGGCGGATGGCGCGCTCCTGGTGTACGAAAACCGCCAGGGCCCCGGGTCCGCGGGAGCGGGGAGCTCGTCGGGGAACGGGACCGCGCAAACGGACCTGAGCAGCCAGAGCGTCTCGCTGAGGCTGCGCGTCGCGCTCAAACGGTTCAACCCGTCCAAGAAGGCCGTCAGCCAGCTCCAGTTCGTGGAGAAATGGGGCATCCTGCTGAGCGTTCAAGACGGCAACCTCGTGGCGCACTTCTTCGGGGGCGAGCCGCTCCTGCAGGCCGTGGCGCAGGGCCCCGCCGAGGCCATCAAGAACGAGCTGGGGGCCAACGACATGCTGTCCTCGAGGTCGGTGGTCTGCTACGCCGTGGATCCGGAGAGCGACTTTATCTGCGTCGCCTTTAAGCGACTCGTGGTCGTGCTCCTGTTTAAAGCCTCGCGGGACGCGGCGGCTCGCGGCAAGTTCCGCATTGTGCGGCAGCTGCCCATGGCCGAGACGCCGCGCGCGATGCGCTGGGCCGGACCAGACCAGATTTGCGTCGGCTTCGCCAAGGACTACGCCTTCTTCGACATCCAGACGGGCGCTGAGCTCAAACGACCGCGCATGCGCACGGGCGGGCGCAAGCAGCCGCTCATGTGCGACGTGCGCAGCGCGCCCCGTGTCAACCTCTCGGCGCCTCAGGACGCAGAGGCACAAGATGCCAGCGCGGAGGGTAACCGCGAGGGCACCGGCGGCGGCTGGCGCACCGACGCCGACGCGGGCCCCGGCGCGCGCCACGGTGAGCTCCTGCTGTGTAAAGACACGCAAGGCTTCTTTGTCGGCTTTGACGGCCTGCCTTCGCGCCGCGGCAAGGCGGCAGAGGCCTCGCCCGGCGGCGCAGAGCGCGAGCCGGCGGCCGGATCTAAGCGGTACACGAGCAGCGTCGACACGGGCGAGTGCGTCAGTTGGAGCGAGGTCCCGCTCGCCGTGAGCGCCTGCCAACCCTTCATCGTCAGCGCACAGCACCGCAAGGTCGAGGTTCACCTCGCGTCCACCTGTCGTCGCGTTCAGGTGCTCACGCTCCCGGGATGCACGCTCGCGGCCAGGACGACAGACCGGCTAGGCGCCCCGCCTGGCGGCAAGGATGCGCACGCGCGCCGGTCGGTCATCTTTGTCGCGAGCGAGAAGTACGTGCACGTTCTCATGCTGCGCACGCTGCCGGAGATCCTCACGTCGCTCTTAGAGGTGGCGCCGGACGAGCGCAAACTCGAATTTGCCCTCGAGCTCTGCGACGCGGCGGGCACGGCCGCGTGGGACGCGGCTGCCGCCAGCGGCGCGCGGTGTGCGAGCCGCTGCACGTACCCAGGCGCGGGCGTGAGCGCGCAGAGCCTGCACTTAATCCAGGCGGACGCGCGCGCGCGCGCCGCGCTATACTACTTCCGCGACTGCGCGTCGCGGCACGACTTTAAGCGCGCCGCCCAGCTCCTAGACGGTGCCAAGGCCACGGGCCGACTTCCGCTGGACTTCGTCACGATGCTCTTTGCGCGGACCGAGCTCTTTGACAGCCCCGAGGCCGCCGAGACCACCTCGCTCAACCTCGTGGACCTGCGCACCGAGCTTGGCGAGCTCGTCCACGGCCACTTGCGCGCGGCGCGCGGCGCGAAGAAGCAGACTACCATGACCTCGCCTGCAGTGCTCGCGCTCGATTTTGAGCCGGAATACGTCGTGCAAAGTACGCTCGTCGAAACCACCGAGGACCTTTGTTTTCTTCGCGGCGCGCAGTTTGCACGCGCGCTCCTGACCGTCTTCTTGCCCTACGCGCTCGAGTACCGCCGCGAACTCTTGGCGCTGCGCAACCGGCTGCTGGCGCGAGACAACGCCATCGAGATCGACGGCGAGGGCAGCAGCAGCAGCAGCAGCGCTGGAAAGCCGGACGAGGCGAGCTCGGCGGAGGAGCGCGTCCTGGCGTCCATCAACGGCCTCGTCGATGAAACGTTGTGCATAGTGGACGACCACATTTTGCGCGGGTTTGTGCTGTGCGATGCAACGTCTGGCGTCGCGCGGCGCCAGCGCGACGCCGCGGCACACGCGCCGGGGTCGCCCGGGTCGCCCTCGCCGGCAGAGTCGGCAGAGATGCGGGCCATGATGGCGCACGTGCGCGACCAAAAGATGCGCTTTTTGCGCGGGCGCAACTGGTGCTCTGTGGAGCGCTGCGAGCACCTGCTGCTTCAGTTTCCGGAGTCGTGGGAGACTTTGCTGTGGCTGTACTTTGGCAAGGGCCAGCACGAGAACGCGCTCATCTGGCTACACAAGCTCGAGCAAAACGAAGGCGGAGTCCTCCCCAAGCTAGAGGGAAAGGGCGGCGCGCGGCGGGGCCGCGCCGCCAATTCGCCGTACGTCTCGCGAACCATCGAGTACCTTCGCAGACTCGGCGCGTCGCACGAAAAGGTTGTTCTCGCGCACGCGGCGTGGATTGTAGACGCATGCATTGTGCAAGACGCCCTGGAAATCTTCAAGCCCCCGCCCCAAGTGGAACCACTCGTACCGTCGCACGTGGTGGAGCGCCTGGAGGCGCTCGACGACAAGGCGCGCGCCGATGCGCGTGAGGCGGGAAGAGCCCTCGCAGAGCCTATCGCGATCGCGTACTTGGAGTACGCGATCGACAAGCTGGGCGATGCCGAACCTTCGGACCATGACAAGCTGGCGACTTTGTACATGCATCACGTCGACCACATGCGGGAGCTGGGCCAGCCCACCGCGGACATCGAGGCCAAGTTGCTAGATTTTATGGAGAGATCCCAGCACCTCAACGCGAGTGCGCTGGCCGCAGAGCTCAAGGGAACGGACCACTTTGCTGCCTATGCGCTGATGCTCAGCCGGCTCGGCCGGCACGCGGAGGCGCTGCGCATCTACGTGGACGAGATGGGTTCCGTGGAGCTCGCCGAGGCATACTGCGCAAGAGCGCACGCGTCCGGGACCCTTGGCGGCAACGAAGTCTTTCCACTTCTGGTGCAAACGATGGTAGATGCGGGCCGGGTCGAGGAAGCGCTGCGTCTCACGGAGCGCCACCCTCGCGAGGTTGACGCGTCCAGGGTGCTGGACCTGATGCCCGCGGATCTCCCGCTGGCGCACCTGCAGGCCTTTCTTAGGTCCACGTTTCGGTTTCAAGAAGCCCAGTTCCGGGATGCGCAGGTCGTCAAACAGCTCCTGAAAAAGGAGGAGGTCTCTGCCCGACAGTCGCTGGCGCGCTTGCGAAGACGATACTCTGTGGTAACGCAGGCGTCCACATGCGCAAATCCGAAGTGTGGCCGCCACTTTCTGGACGGCCAGGCTGTGGCGCGGCTCCCCAGCGGATCGATCGTGCACTACGCCTGCCTCAAGGACCTCGGGTTCGACTCGGACGCGCACGCCGCCGTGTCATCGTAAATGCGCGCAGCAACAGAGCATCCTCCATTGTCATGAACATTTGTATTGCTTTTTTTTTGTGATGATCAGATACCTTTTACTCGAGCCGCTTGGCCCATAGGCACAGAGGGCGCGCGGAGGCAAGCACCTTGGTGGGTAGCTCGGGCCGCTTGCAGGGCTGCGCACAATACAAGCAGCGCTTGTTCTCATGGCACCATAAGCGCGCGTAGATCAGAGGCCAGGCCATGGCGTGCTCCCCCCGAAGCACAAGCTCGGCCTCACGGCCGAGCTCAAACGTCATGACCTGCTCGCGCCAGAGCCGCGACCACCCGTGCACCATCGCGCTCGCGGTCTTGGAGCACATGGCGAGGCGGACAAGGTCTGTGCCATCGAGGTACTGCGCGACTTGGCGCACGAGCTCGAGCGGGATCCCCCGGAGCGCTACTGCGCTAAACTCGAGGGCGTCGGACTCGTCGACCTGGACGCCATCCTCTTCTTCGGCGTCTTTGTCGGCGCGGCGCCAGTCCTCGCACCGCGGTCGCCGGGCCTGGAGCCTGCGCAGGCCGAGGTCCGAGTGCGTCATGGGACTTTTGCTTGCTTGCCTGCTTGCCTATATGCTTGCTCGTCTCCAGGGAGCCGGGGGCGGTGGGGGGGCGGTCTCACCGGCGGCGAGACGCCCGGGCTCGGCCCGGCCTGGCCCGAAACGCCTGGGCCTCGCGCGCGTGGCCTCGTGCGGGCGTGTCATCGACGAGCCGGATAGCCGTTGCGTAACGTGGGGCCCCTGATTCCCTGAAGTTTTGCCACCCGGGTGGATGCGATGTTGAGGGACTATGTACAGTCTGCGTCCCTTGGGACGAGGGTCTCCGGCTCCTCGTGGTGGGCCTTGTGACGCTTGGAGGGAGGGCCCCTGCTCGCATCTGGCAAGGGCTGCCTGAAAGAGATCGACACGTGCGCGCCAGTCTCTGCCGCATGGAAAACTTCCGTGAAGTGGGCGTAGTCGCGAATGACGGTCTCGCCGACCTTGTGCAAAATCACGTCTTCGGGGAGAAGAGGGAGTCCCAGGTGGCCGGCATTTGGCTGGTTCCTGTCAAGAGCGAGACCCTCGGTCAAGCATGCATGCACCACTTCAATGGGTTCCGTGAAGGGGCCGAAAACGCGAAATTCCTCGCCTGGGACGACAGTAGAGCGGTCGAGCTGATTCGCCTCATCGAACGACTCTTCGAGAGCCCTCGCATCACGTCGTGGTGTCATGTCCAGGCTCAAGGTCTGCGGGCCGTGGGGGGATTCCTGCTGAGTGTGAGCGGACTCAACGAGCCGATCTTCTCCAATCTGCTCGTGAATGGAAGGCCGCAAAGCTTCGATGCTATTCTCTAGCGCCTCGCGAGCTGTTCGGAAAGCTACTTCAGCTTCCTCAAATCCACCATTGTGCAGGTGGCCCTCGGCCGCTGCGCCGACTGCACCAGCACGCGGGGAGGCCTTCCCTTGACTCTCACGCTGACCGTTGGTGGTCTCTGAGAGGGACGCGAGGCTGTTCGACCCGTGCGGCGCGCCGTCCGGATCCAGGAACTGCGAGTCGGCAACAAACACCATTGAGCGATACTGCTGGTGGGCCCATTCGCACATCTCCACCACATTTGCCATGTAAGCAGCTAGCCGCTGGTGCGCAGCTTCTTCCGAGGGGTGCAGCTGACTGAATGGAATACTCTGAAGAGCTGCAATCTCTGCACTCAGGGCGCGCAAGCTTGCCTTGAGGTCGTGCTCGCGGCGACGAGCCGCATCGTTTGCCTCTTCCATCGTACGAAAGACTCCAGAGAGCTGCCCGTCCGGAATTAAGTGTGCATCTTCTTCATCAGGGCGGCCTTCGAAGTCCACGGCCGCGTCGTCGTCCGATCTGTACACGACCGCATCGTCGCCCGCACTGTACGCGGCCGGGTCGTAATCCGCACTCTCCATGCCCTCGTCATCCGCATTGCCCATGGCCGCATCGCCGTCCGCGCTGCCCACGGCCGCATCGTTATCCGCGCTGCCCACGGCCGCGTCGTCGTCCGCACTGTCCACGGCCGCGTCGTCATCCGCACTATCCACGGCGGCAGCGCCGGGCGCGGAGTCAGCCTGCGCGGCCCGATAGTTAGAGCGCCTGCGCTGTTGCCGAATGTCTTCCATGATGGGACAATGATGGCCGAATGAGTTGGGCGCCTGGTTCACGGCCTGAATCTCGAGCACAACCCTACGAGTGTTGTTAAAGCGCTTGAGGATAAGCTTGAGGTTACAGCCCTCCGGCACCTTATGAGCAAGCATGCCAGGCTTGCTCTTGAACCTGAGCGAGCCTTCCTCAACGGGCTGGTGGTCAACGCCCTCGCGCGCTGCCCATTCGAAAGCCGCGTTGAGGAGCTTCTTGAGAGCTTCGACGCCGCGCTGCGCGAAACTAGCGTCGTACGTGGCGGCGGGACTGTCTCCCACGCCAGCCTCGTGCTCGACAAAGTCCCGTACATACTTGACAGCGTCAATGACGATGTTAATGTCGCCGCGCTCGAAGCCGGCGGCCTCCGCCAAGTAGGAATTGTGAAGTTGCTTGACGAGCGTGAGTCGAACTTTGTTCTGGCCCTTGCTCGACCACAACTCTGTCCGGCAGCCTCCGGACTCAGACGCGACGCTCGAGAGAACATGGTTGAGGACGCCAAGGTCATGGATATGGTTCCCCGAGACGCTCTTATTCCTCGTTGTCACTGACACCGCTTTCGAGGTCATAATGCGATGCGCCATCATTTTGCGCGCCCTCGACCGGCATTCCCACTCGAAGCTGATCCAACGCGGCTCCTTCTCCTCATTATCGACCGGAGAAGCGCTCTCCGCAACCGGCGTGGGAGAGGCCGCCGTCGAGGCAGTCGAAGCGGGCGTTGGCTGCGTGGCCGTAGTATATCGCGATCTCTGGTTCTTCGCCGTCGTCCTTGGGCACTCCGTGTTGACGCATCCGTGGCCCTCCTGGAAGATGGTCATCTCAAACTTTATCATGCGCTTGCGGGTCTGGACGTTCTTCTGCCACTTTCTAAACGGTGGCTTCAACACCGGATGGCCCTTGATGCCGTAAGCTCCGATCGTGAGGTCGCGCAGCTCCTCGACTGCGACTTCGAAGCCAGGAGTCACCTTGTCGAAGCGATTCCACTTGCGGCGCACCAGCTCCGCGTAGTAGCCGCCGGCGCCAGCCTTCAACCTTTGGCGAGTCAGAGTGACCTCGTGCTCAAAATGATCCAAGACTTTTCCCGAGCATGTGATGTCGGGGAGCACGAGGGAGATCGCCTCATGCGAATTGACCGTGTACTTCGCGTGCATGATGGCGTCCTCGTAGATCGTGTCCAGCTCCCAGGCAGGGGTCTCGTCTTCGTCCGAAGAAGGCACGCTCATGGTCTCCAACTCCCCCCTTTCCACGGCAGCCAGCTCTGCGTGACGCGAGCCTCGGAGACAGCGAGCCCGCGCGCGGGCGCGAGGCCGCTGCCGCCGCGCCTCCGCGCGCGCCCGCGCGCACGCGCGTCCGCGTTATAGGTCCGCGAGTGCCGCGACGTGGGGACCTCCCGGAGAAATTGTAAGTTCGCAACAATATGAGTCCCGGGAAAACTTTTATCCTCCACTGGGCAATTTTCCGAGTGGGTTTTTGCACTTCTAAGGGCCCAAAAACTTTAAGGCGCACGAATTTCGCTTCGAATGAGAAGTCAGCGGCAGGGAACGACGCGGAACGGGCCGTCCGTCTTCGGAGCTTTTGGACCTTTTCGGGGTGATAGACCACTTCATCTGTCTGGCGCCCTTTCGCGCCGAAGAAGCAAGTTGGCCGCGTCTCGGTCCCTGACAGCGTTCGCTGTGCGGCCGTTCCGTTGCGCCGCTTGCGGGCCCTGACTGACTGTGAGGCTAGCTAGCTACTGGTCGCGCCCGGGCCTCTCTGTCCTGACGCAAGAGTGAATCGATGCAACCTGCCGGGTCCAGCTCCTGTCATCACAGATCAAAATACCGGACCCCGGGTTAGCCTGCAGCCTGCAGTCGTGCAGCCCGGCTGCTGCAGCCTGGCTGGATGAATGAAGGGTCGGATGGCACGTGCCTCGCATCAATCAATCAGAATCGACACTTGCGACACAAGTTGCTTGTTGGTTGTTGCTGTTCTTGATGATGCTCATGACGACCATGACCATGACGTCCACCTCGTACGTACCGCTCCCCGCCCGAGGTCTTTTGCCCAGGCTGCTTGCTGGCCAAATTTGCTGGCTGCAGCCGCTGCACGCAGCACGCAACGCTGGCACGGTCGTGCCATGGCATGACACGCGGTGAGGCGTCGTGCTGCACTTCCTGGGATGAAGTTCTTGGCGTGCGTGAGCATAGTGACCGCCCTCCGAGTCCGGGCCGCACGTCACGTCGTCCGTCCTCGAGCGAGACCATTTCAATGTCGTCGGCACGTGACCGTCGGTACGTAAACCCCGAAGACCGCTTCGGAGGCAGACCCGAGAGACCGGCGCGAGCGACCGTTGCGCACGGTGGCGTGACGCACGCAACGTGACGCGCGCGCGCGTGACGTACTCGCGGAGGCGCGCAGGCTGCGTGGGGCACGAGTGTACATTGTGGACAGCGGCCTCCGACCCGACTTCGCGTGCGTTACTATCGCACTCAGTTTGGCGGAGCGGCGCACGCTTGCACGCACGCACGCAAGCAAGCAAGCACGCCGAGCTAAGCTTGCAAGAGCGCGCAGACCCCCAAGGCACGGGACGAGACGACTCGGACGGAGCGTGAAACATAGCGCAAGACCATAATGGTGCTGGGCCCGTATAGCCTCGTGGGCAACTTTGCCGCCAAGGCGCGCAGCGCAGGACTCCTGGCGGCCTGCAAGGATGCCATCGTGCACCTCGTATACCTGGCCGTGCCGGCGACGGAGGTAGGCACGGCTCTGCTCTTCGTCTACGTCCTGTACGCGGTCGCGACGAGGCACTCGGCGAAGAAGCACTCGGCCATCCTTACCGGCATCGCCGGCCCGAACCGCGAGCCGCCCCACGACATCATGAAGCCGCACTTCTTCCAGAACAAGCAGGGGCTATGGCTGCACCACGGCCTCATCTGGGACGAGGCCCAGCACGGCCCGCCCGTCGCCGTCGCCGTCCTGCTCCACGGCCACAGCGAGCACTCGCGCCGCTTCATCCACGTCGCCGAGCACCTCAACTCCCAGGGCGTCGCCGTCTTCATCATGGACCACCAGGGCTTTGGCCGCAGCGAGGGCGACCGCGCTCACGTCGAGGACTTTATGCACTACGTCGAAGACGTCATGGAATTCATGCAAAACGTCGTCTACGAGGACCACCCCGCCTGGCGGCCCCTCGCCCGCTTCCTCGTTGGCCACAGCATGGGCGGCCTCATCGCCATCCACACGGCCCTGCGGTGCCAGGACAGCCCGCACCCGGCCCACCAGCTCTCGGGCGTCATGCTCTCCGCCCCGGCGGTCCACGTCGACCCGAGCCGCAACAACGCCGCCCTGACCCTGGTGGGCAAGGTGCTCGACGTCATCGCGCCCAAGCTGCCCATCATCTCCTTCCCCGCGCACCCCAGCACCACCTTCCTCCAGGTCAAGCTCCACGCCACCTTCGACCCTCTCAACTACCAGGGCCACGTGCGCATCCACCAGGGCCTGGAGCTCTTGCGTGGAACGGCGCTCGCCCTCGAGTTCGCCCCGGGCTTCGAGACCCCCATCATCATCGCCCACGGCACCGAGGACCTCCACTGCGACATTCGCGGCTCGCGCGAGTTTATTAGCCTCATCAAGTCCGAGGACAAGACCCTCATCGAGCTCCCCAACCTTCGCCACGAGCCCTGGCAGGAGGTCGCCGAGGTCCGAGATCCCATCCTCCGCCAGTTCTCGGCGTGGCTTCTCGCCCGCGCGCAGTCGTCGCCGAGGCCCAGCGCCGTCAAAAACCTCAGGGAAATCAAGATGAACACACATCCCTCCGACTCCTCCGCGTCCACCTTTTGCAGCACCAGCAGCGCCAGCCTCCCCGTGGACGGCGCCTGAGAATGAAGACCCTCAAGAAGTTCTTCGCTTTGCAGAAGCCGCATCGTAATTTATCTTATGATTTACTCTTGTCTGCACAGGCTGGACCACTCCAAGACTTCGCCTGGGTGCGGGCATAGTCGGAGGCCAGAACCCTCGGCTGCTCTTCCGAGCTGCTGGTGGCAGCTTATGACGTGATGCGAAGCGATGGCCTGGGCCTAGGCCTAGGCCCTCAGGTTAGCCTCTAGCGCTAGGACCTGTTTTCCACGACGACGACCTTGGTGTTAACATTGACTCTTGCCCAACCTACAGGGTAGTTAAAGCTTGGATCCATGTTGCACAAGTGACACATAGGCATAATGTAGCAAAAATCTGAGCTTGTACGATAACGCACCCAAACGTGAGCTCCAACTGTAGCTGGTTCTGGGCATCCCCAAATCCGACATGTTTCGGGAAACGAGCCTACATAGTCTTTGTAGAACTTTTTCCAAGTCCGGCCCCTTCTGTCAGTGCTGCTTCCATTCACATGTGCAACAACTTCATCGTCCTCAAGTTCTACAATTTTCCCCTCTTTGAGCCGGGCAGACATATTGAATGTCGCGTTTCGTAGCCCGTTCTTGGATCTCAATCTCTTTGAAAGGCTGCACTCCGTGGTACTAGTAGGACAAAGATGGCCTGCAGCGTCTTGTCATACACTTTGCTTCGCGCTTCGATTCGGGTTTGCTGCCGCTGTCGGCCGCTTCGCAAACGAGCGACCGTCCGAAGATCATGCCACGCACTCATGTCTACGTCGTACGTACGTACGTACGTACGTGCCAGGCCTACGTACTACGTAATACGTATGCCTAGCCCACGTACGACGTGCGTGCTGAGTTGAGGCAGCTCCCGCGCGCAGCGTCCAGCACCGTGCACGATCACGCATGACTGATCAAAGCGCGTTGTGTGATTGATTGCGACACCGAAAGATCCACGATCCGGCACGTCGGCCGAAATCGTGACACGGCTGAGAGCTCGGCCAAGCAGGCAGGCTCGAGAGTCGAGACGACCTCGAGACTCCGGGACGTCGGTCCGAGTCAAGTCGATGCGATCAACGAGCGTGACAATCATGTGCAAATAACAATAACTAGGTGATGGTCGAGGTCAGCAGGCCCGGCCCGCAGCGGCCGCGGCGGCGGCAGCGACGACGGTAAGGTACCAGGGGCGCTCGCTCGCCTCCTGGAGAACCGCAGGCGGCATGACCCGTTGCTGCTGGTGATGCATCTCGGCAGCGATTGCCAGGGACTGCAGCTCTTCGCCGGGCCCGCTCGGGTCGTTGGCCGCGACGGCAGGCGGAGACTTGCTCGAAGCAGCCCCCTTTGGGCCCTCGAGACCGCGGCAAATGGCGTCGAGCAAGGACCCGTCCATGAGGTACCCATTGTAGCCCTCCGGGTCGTCGAAAGGCCCGAGGGCCGGCACAATGGCTTCGGCGGCGACCCCCGCCGCCGCCGCATTCTCCTCCGGGCCCTTCTTCTGTTCCACCTTAGCCTCGCCCCCCTCGTGCAACTTGGCGGCGGGAAACATGTCTGCCGTGGGCGGCAACCCGACTTTGGAGCGCTTGAGCAAGGGCGCCATAGCGGCGGTGGCCGGCGGGGCCCCGATGGCTGCTCGCTTGAGGTTTAGCGGCGGCGCCTCTGCGTCGGGCTTCCGGGTTCCCGCCTCGCGTCGCGTCTTTTCGCCCAAAATGCGGTCGACGTCCTCCAGGAAAAGCACCTGCCCGCAGAGCGCCGTGGACTTCTTCAACCAGGCCTTGTAGACTGTGCGATAGCACGAGTTGAGGAACTCGCGCAGTCGGACAGGTCGCACGAGCTCGCCGCCTTTGCCCCGCTGGCACCCGCGCTTGGGGAGCAGCTGCCGCACCTGATGGTCCGAGGTCTGCGACACGAATTCTGGCGTCCACGTGAGCACCTCGCGAACCCGCTTGATGCCTTCGTTTAAGAGCTTTTGTTGGTGGCCTTTGCGAAAGCCCTTCTCCACGACCTTCTTCACCCGCCACAGGTGCAGCTTCATGGCCGCCGACTCGAGCACCGCCCTTTCCGGGCTCACCGTCGGGCAGGCACACGGATGTGGGCTCGATATCGAGCTCGAGACCGAGCTCGAGAGTGAGCTCGAGGTCGAGCTCGACGAGCTCGAGCTTGCCGCGCTCGCACTCGCGTTGGAGTCGGAGCGCGCAATGCACGCCGACTCGGGCCCTTGTGCAGGCTGCAGCGGCCGCGCTTGCTCGCGCTCCTCCTGCTGTGGGGCGGCGGCGGCGGCGGGACGATGCGAGAGCGGCTCGAGCGCTCGCCCTCCGCCCTTGTGCGAAAGCTCGTAGATGCGCTCGAGCTCTTTGTAGAAGTGAAGATGCTCCCTGTGCGCAGCGTCCAAAGCTCGCTGGGGCGACACGAGCCAGTCCCGGTACAAGTCGCGGGCGAAGTCCTCGTCGATAGCGCTCTTTGCCCGGACGATAATCCCAAATAGCCTCCGTACTAGCTCCGGGCAAGCCTGGAGGAAGTCGTCCGTCGTGTTGCGGTACGTCGCGCCGCACCCTCGCCCCGTGCACGTGTATACGCGGCCCACCAAGAGGTAGGTCCGGCGCCGCGAAATCACCTCGCGGGCCATGCTCGGGGGCACCCAGTGGCCCTGGGAAAACGGGGCGCCCGCGGCCGGGTCGCGGCACCGAGGGCACGGAGCGCGCCCCTGCATTGCGCCGAAGAATTTGGCGGGCCACCACATGGCGCAAGGCCGAGCAAAGGCCTCGTCCCTCGTCAAACGGAGACCCCACGCCGGGTTGACAATCCACGGTCGCCCGTAAAACGACCCATACTGCTCCTGCGCGGCGCTCGAGCTCATGAGCGACAACGTGGCGCACAGCGTCTTGATGCGCTTCTTCTCTACCTCCCGCACCGACTTTTTGCGCAGCTTGGAGCCCGCCGAGGGCCCTTCCGTCTCGCAAATCGCGGTCGTGCGCAAGCCGTTCGACGGCTTGGCCTGGCTCGCGGCGGCTTCGAGGTTCTCGTTGCGGATCTCCTTGTGAATCTCGCCGTCGTCCATCTCCTCGTCCTCGTCCTCGTTGTCGCTCGCGTCATTTGCGGCGTCCTCGGCGACGTTCTGGGCGAGATGTCTTGGCCTCGAGCTCGGCTTTGTCATGGTTTTGCCTCTTGGGCTCGGCATTTGGCCCCTGCGGCCTAGCCCGTCCTCCTCTTCGACTTCGGCCTCGTCCTTGGCGTCGCCGACCCGGTCCTCGACGTGGACGGGGCACTCGAGGTCGGCCAACCCTGATGTCCGCACGTCCTCGTTGCCCACAGACCCGATGCGGCGTGCATTCTCGAGCGCGGGCATCATCGCTCCAGGAGAGCGCGCGACGCCTCGAAGCGAGAGATCTGATCTGCGCCCCAGTGATGGTTTTAGGATTGCTGCCTGCCCAGCTGCAAGAATCGCCAAGAGCGCCAACCCCCAAGTTGATGCGCAGCGCGTGCGCAGTAGTAGTACGTACTTCTGTCGACCGACATCGTACGTACGTACGTAGTACGTACTGGCCCAACCGACAAGCCAAGCCAAGCCAAGCCAAGCCAAGCCAAGCGCGTACGTACTGTCCGTACGTACGTACGTACGTACGTATGCACGCACGCACGCACGCAAGTAGTACGTACGTACGGGTACGTACGTAGCCCAAAGTCTGAAGTCCCAGGGTACGTACGTACGTACTACGTACGTACGTGCTCCTCTCCGTGCGTGCGTACGTACAGTACGTACAGTACGTACTGTACGTACCCGTACTCGCAGGCGTACGTACGTACGTACCAGCCTCCGTCCCGTACGGCCGCAGCCGGGCGAAGCGCAGTTCGTTCCTCGCATAGGGTTCGTCGAGGCCGTGACCGACCCGTCCGTGACCTCCATCAGATTGGACCGGCCGCACGTGCACGAGGTTGGGAGTCACGTGCTGTGCTGTGCTCGTCGATCATGAGATCAATCATGAGATCAAAATCGCCTGCCGTCCGCATCGGGGCTTGCAGTACGTGCAAGCGTACGTACTCTGGCACGTACGGGTACGTACGTACGCACGCACCGGGACGTAGGACGTACGTAGCCTAGTGGGTCGGGTGCGAGCCTAGCCTGCGACACGAGCGATCTAGCGGGACTGGGACCTCGAAAGCCTCGGAGAGATTAGCGCGAGGAGGACCTCGAAGACGAGGACCTCGAAGACAAGGACCGCGAAGAAAAGGACCGCGAAGAAGACGACCTCGAAGAAGAAGACCTTCGAGACCTCGAAGACCTCGAAGCTGAAGATCTCGAAGCTGAAGACCTCGAAAACCTCAAAGACGAGGACCTTGAAGAAGAAGACTTCGAAGAAGAAGATCTCGAAGACGAAGATCTCGAAGACGTGGACCTCGAAGACGTGGACCTCGAAGACGAGGACCTCGAAGACGAAGACCTCGAAGACGCCGTAGAGACGAAGAAACGTAGACCTCGACGAGGGCGCAAAGACTTCTGGGCGCAGGCGGCAGCGCAGATGGGCGAGCGCAAGCCTGAGCTCAAGAACGCGTCGCGCTGCAGCCGCATGATGCACATGACCAGAATGATCACCGGAATCATCATCATGCCATGACCATAGACTGACATGAGCTCGAGCTTCGGCAGCATATCATCGACGCCGCCGACGCCGGACCGCGCGCACCATGGCCTGGGCTCTGCGCGGCGCGCTCGCGGCGCTCGCGGCGGCCGTGGCGCTATGGGCGATGAGCATGCCGCCGTCGGGGCCCGCGTACCCGGCCGACGCGCAGGGCCTGACGAGCATGATGGCCCTGGGCTTCGGGACGTACTGGCGGGCCAAGGCCGCCGTGGAGGCGCTGCAGGAGGACCTGCTCAAGCGCGAGCAGCCCCTGCGGGGCAAGCTCGCCGTGGTCACGGGCGCCACGAAGGGCTTGGGACGCAGTATCGCGGCGTACCTCCACGCGCTCGGCGCGGACCTCGTGCTGCCCTGCAGGAGCGTGCCGCCCGGGCTCGAGAAGACCGTCGCTGCGGACGCCGACGCGCTATATAGGTCCAGAGGCCTCAATGTGCCCTCGGAGGAGGACCGCGCCACCGTCACCGGGGTCACGATGGACCTGGGCGACCTCGACTCTATCGACGCCGCTGTCCAAGAGATGCAGCAAAAGATCAAGGACCGTCCCATCGAGATTCTCGTCAACAACGCTGGCCTCTTTCTCAAGGACGACGTGCGCACCAAACAGGGCTTTGAGCTCGTTTTCGGCGTCAACTTCCTCGGCACCGCGCACTTCACGTCGCTGCTTCTCGACAACGACATGCTCCGCCCCGGCCCGAGCGCAGATCCTCCTCGCATCATTTCCGTGTCGTCTGCCGAGCACCGGGCGTGGAAGATGCTCAACGCCACCGGCCTGCCCTTTGGCTATCCCTTCTCCAGCGGCATCTCCGACTGCTTCCAGCGCTACGCCTACAGCAAGCTCGCCATCACCACCTGGATGCTCGCGCTCGCCAACGAGCGCCCCGATTTGCGCGTCGTCGACCTCTGCCCAGGGCCCGTCGGCACCGACATCGCGTCCAAGAACGGGCCCATGGGCAAGCTTGTCGGGCCCATCCTGCAGGCCATCTTTCCTCGCCCCACGCACTCGGCGCTCTTCATCGTGCGTCTCATCACCGAGCCCGAATTTCGCGAGGTCTCCGGCCGGCACTACCACATGACCAGCGACACGAACGCAAGGAGTGACGCGCTCGACAAGACCGCGCAGACTCGCATCCTCCAGGATACGAAGCGTTTACTCGCCGCCAGAGCCCCGCCCCTCGAGTAGGTAGAAGACTGTGAGAGCGCGAGTACCTAGGCCCAGTAGTACCGCCCCGCGCCCCCATCCGGCCACTGAGACGGTAAGTCGGCGCCGATCATGATTAGGGCGACGTTAGGGCTTCTTCCACGTGTACATGCACATGCACATGACGCGCATGCCCCGCCGCGTTTGGGACGCGCGGCGTGGTGAGAATGGGAATAAAAGTAAATAGATTCATCTCTGCACGCTCGGCTGGGCTACATTTTCGCTGTCGCGGGCACAGCGTCGGCGCTGGGCGGCACGGGGGCTGCCGCGGCGAGGACCTGGCAGCCCCGCAGCAGAACTTTGGTGTTCGCGCCGCGCAGCTCGAAGCCGACAAAAACGAGCTCGTTCTCCTGCGCGGAAACCCCACTCGCCGCCTTAGGGCGCTCGTTGAGGACCCAGGTATGCATCACCACGCGGTCGCCGAGCCGCGGAGGTGCCCGGGTCTCCAGCCATAGGCAGCGCGGCCGCAAGGCCGCCGCAGCCGACGATGGTTTCTTTTTCCGCGCCCGGCCCTTGTACCCGGCGCTCACCTCGGCCTCGAAACGGGCCATCTCCACGAGCGAGACCAGAGTGGCTGGGTTGATCGAGTCGTCGAGACCCACGTCGCGCGGCTGCACGCGGTACTCAATCCTGAACGCTTCCGAGGGGCAGGCCTCCATGTACAACCGCGTGGCCGCGAACTCGATCATCGGCGACCGCGGCGCCGACCGCAGCGCCTGGTGCGCAGCGCCTCGAAGGACGAGATTTCGTAGCCGCCGGCGCTGTGGGACGGCCGTCAGCGCGCCCGTCTGCCGATCAATCGTCACCAGGACCGTCACCCCGCGCGCAATCTCCATCTCGCGGTGCGGACCAAACTTGCGTCGCAGGCTTTCGCGCAGCGTCTCCAGGTACCGCCGCTGCTGCCCCGTGACCATGAGCAGCTTGAGCGCCCTCTCCACGTCCGCCTGCGTCGTCACGATCGCGTGGCCGAGAACCACGGAGCGATCGCCGACGTGCTCCAGCCACACCTTGCAGTGCACGTCGAGTCCGGGCACGAGGGCGTGGCACAGCTCGACGCTGTGCGCGCGGACCAGAAACTGCACCTTTCGGTTCATGCGCACCTTGGGTCGGCCCCCAAACGAGATGGGGTTGCGCACGTCCGCCAAGACCCCGCGACCCAGCATGAGCCACAGCATGTGCTCGCTGTACTGTGTCACCGTGATGAGGTCGCGCGACCCGCCGAGGTCGTTTGTCGGCGAGCACTCATAGTTCCGCACCGACATGGCGCGCTGAATGAGGCAGCCCCAGTACAAGTCGCCCTCGATTATGTCGCGGATGCGGTCAAACACGCGGTCTGGGTGCGCGTCCGCCTCAATGCGCTGCACGAGGCCCTCGTAGAACTTGACAATGCTGTTGATGTTGTCGTGGTACATGATCAGGCGCTGCCGCATCTTCTCCGGCGTGTCGTCTGACCGGATCACGAGCCGCTCCAGGATCTCCGCGTCGGTCGGCGGGCTCATCTTCATGTTGTAGATCTGTCCGGACACCGGGTCAATGCGCCGGCTCTCCACGCGCGAGTACACGACATCGTCGGCCACATCGAGGAGGATCACGTGCGACACGGTGACGCCCAGATCCGACAGCACCTCCGCCTGCCGGTGGGTGCGCGGAAAGCCGTCCAGAAGAACGCCCCGCTCGAGGCAATCGCGTTCCGCGAGCCGCTCCTTGATGATGGCGCAGACCAGCTCGTCCGGAACGAGCCGCCCCGAGTCCATGTAGCTCGCCAGCTCGGGCATGAGGTGCTGCCGTGCGCGCAGCATATCGCCCGCCGACACATGGATCAGCCCGTACTTTTCCACGAGCCGCTTGCACTGCGTCGACTTGCCTCCCGACGGCGGACCGCAAATCAGGATCGTGCCCACCGTCCCCTCGTCGTGCCCGAGCTCCTCCACATCCCCGCCGCGGTGCAGGTCCGCCGCCAGATCCTGGTCCACGGCAGCGGCGATCGCCGCGTCTTCGTTATCCTCGGCCATCTCCCTTCGGAGGGTGTTTGAGGGACTCTTGTGGCGCCGCGAAGACTCGGAGATCTTGCGCGCGAACTTGGGCCCAAACCTTGGGCGGCTCGCCACGCAATCCTGGCAGGACTGACGTTCCTTTCGCGCGTCGCTGTCCGACGCAGCGGCCTTGACGCGGCCTCGCCAGATCTACGACGCCCGGGCCTCGTCGACAGGCCGCGCGCCTTGACCGGTGCCCCCTCCTCGGCCGCGCGTTCCCTGACAGCTGTCACAGAGTCCGTCGCCGTCGACCTTCTGGCACCCAAGTCGCGGCGCTCGGAGCGCGAGCACGCGGCCGCGGCGCGTCGCGTCGCGTCGCGTCGCGGTCGGTGGGTCGGTTGGTCGCCCGCGACTCGTCTCCTTCTCGGTCTGCGCCGCGCCGCGCGGGCAGGCGCGGCCGGCCGGCCAAGATTCCGGCTGCAGTCGGACTCGGACCGACCATTTGCGCGGTACGTACGTACGTACGTACTACGTACTCGAGACCTTGTGCAAGTCCTGGACCCCGCGCTCTTCGAGCTTGCTGTTATCGTACCCGTATCGTACCCGGCGGAATTAATTATCGTACACGCCGAAATAAGTTATCGTACCACGGTACTAAACGGCGCAAACGGCGGAATTAGTTATCGTACACGGCGAAAGTTATCGTACATGACACGAGATTCTGAGGGCCGTAGTATACGTTGACCCGCGAGTTGACAGCAGGCGCGGGAAGGGCGACCAGGCGAGACCGCCGCCTCGCGCGGGCGGGAGCTCTTGCGGAGGCTGGCGAGCTTGCGCGGCGAGATCTGGAGCGCAGGGAGGCCTGCTCGGTTGGCGCCGGGAGAAAAGCTCCCCGTGCAGGGACGCATGCGGCGTGCAGACTGCGAAAACGTGACCGAGGAGAACCCCATGGACGACGCACCGGAGGAAGAAGCTGCAGAGGCGCGGCGCAAGGCCGTCATGGAGGAGATCAAGACCCACGCGGAGAAGGGCAAGGTGCGAGCGGCGGTTGCGGATATCGAGAGCAAAATTGACGTCCGTGACCAGATGATCCTCGAGGAGTCCAAGGAAGGAGATGGCGAGGACGACGATGCCCGGGCCTCGGTCAGCGGCAGCTCGGACGGCGACTCATGGGAGCGCCACGAGACGGAGGACGGGTACACGTACTGGTACAACACGGCTTCGGGCCAGTCTCAATGGGATGATCCGCACGGGACTCCTTCGGAAAGCGCCGCGCAGATGAAGGAAGAAGTCTTTTCGCCGGCGCAGACTGCCAAGGCGCAGGCCCTTCGCATCATTTCCATGGTGCACGACGCAGTCTGTCGCGACGTTCTCGACGAGGTGCGAGGGTTCGTGCTGGCCGGCATTGACGTCGACGCAAGAGATGTCGAGGATCGTACGCCCCTTTTCGGCGCCCGTTCTCAAGCCATGGTGGACCTACTCCTAGAGCTCGGCGCAAATCCTGCAAGTGTGCAGGATGGCTCCGGGCAAAGCGCCCTGCACGTTTTGGCCGCGCAAGGCCGGTTAGAGCCCTTGAAGGCGCTCGTCCAGGCCTTGCTTGACCTAAACGGCCTGCTTCCACTAAAGGACGGCGTTGTCGACGCCCAGGGTCGCTCTCCGCTCCACGTCGCCGCGCTCGAGGCCGACCGCGACGATATTTTGCGCTTTTTGATCCACGTTCGCTGCGTTGACCCTGGCAGCGGGGCTCCGGTGTACCTCTCTGACCTTCGCGACGATGCGGGACACCGGGCGGCTGACCTCACCACGACCGGGAAGCACATTTTTGACGAATTTCACGCCGACCATGAGGCGCGCAAACTTTTAGACTGTGAGACGCGCCTCACAGCGTGCGAAGCGCAGCTTCGAGAAGTGACGACTAGTCGCGACGAGTGGGAGCAGCGAGCGCGTGACGCGCTCACCAAGATTGCTCTACTCTCAACTGAGAACGCCGAGCTCCGCGACGCGCTCGCTGCCTACGAATACTATCAAGAGCAACAACTGCGGCAGCAGCAGCAGCAGCAGCAGCAGCAGCAGCAGCAAAATACGTACACTTCCTATGAGGCGCAGTACCATACCTACAGCGACAGCGACCAGGAGTACTCGATGTACTCGCAAGATCTGGACGCCCAGTCGGGCGCGGGCATAATCGAATCAGCCGCTGGCGAGGCCTGGCACGACCATAATATCGGGCCCGAGGTGGATACTCCCACCGATGCGTGGCAACAATCCAGTCTGGGTACCAGTGAGACGAGCGAAGGCCTCGCCGCGGCCACTGGTCAGGCCTGGGCGCATACCGAGCTAGTCCCGCACCAAGAGAACAATGTCGTGGCCTCGAACTCGTCGAGCACCATCTCACCCGAAAGAGTCGGCAAGGTTTGGGCGAAGTTCTTTGAGCGAGCCGCCAAGGCGTCTCTCAGCAACAGGCAGCCCGTCGAGCACGAAAAGCGCGCCTGGCAAGAGACGCAGCCATCCGCAGACGACAAGCTCCGCGATGCCATCGATGACATCGACCCGGAGGCGGCAGTCGAAGCCATGATGCAAGGTGCCAACCTACAGCCCGAGGGTGACCTTTCCGCGGGTGCCGCCGACGCCTCTATGCTGCACAGATGCTGCGCCAGGGACACGGGCGGTAATAAAGCTGCCCAGCGCGGCCTTGTGGAAATCGCCGGCCTCCTCCTTGAGTACGGCGCCGATGTAGACTTGGCCGACTACCAGGGCGCGACGCCTTTGCACTTGGCGTGCTCTGCGGGAAACGCCCTCGTCGTCCAGCTCCTTTTGCAAAGCGCAGCCTCGACGCAGGTCGTCGACGAGAACGGCGACACGCCGCTGCACTGCGCGGCCGTCGGCACTACCAAGGGCCATTTCAAGAGCGTCCAGCTTCTTGCGCAGTACGGCGCTTCCCTCTCGCAGCTCAATGTACAGGGCAACTCCGCGCTCAACTGCGCGCGCCTTCAGCTCGTCATGCTCGACGACCCGCCCAAGGCGCTACGCCAAACCTGCGA
Source organism: Aurantiochytrium sp. T66 (assembly GCA_001462505.1). NCBI lineage: Eukaryota > Bigyra > Thraustochytrida > Thraustochytriidae > Aurantiochytrium > Aurantiochytrium sp. T66. The sequence goes on along the minus strand of KQ758850.1, from coordinate 9,900,019 downwards.
TCTCCTGGACAAGCTTGTTGCGGCAGCAGACGGCGAGGAAAACCCTCTGCGGGGCGAGACAGACTCCGGGAAGCCCAACCCATACCGGGTCGCCAATTTGCGCGACGCGTACGCCCGGGCTCCTCTGCAGGCGGAAACCCGGTCCGAAGATTCGCAGCCAGACAACGAGGCCTCCGGCGACGGCTGGCTCTCGTCCATTTTTGGCAAGGTCCTGCGCGCGGGGTCACCATCGTCGGCAGCCCGAGGCAACCAGCAGGACAGCGCGTCAGATACTCCCGCCGAGCCCGCAGACCCGCGCCCGCCACCATCCGACGAGCAGCTCGCTCTGGCATGACGTATACATAGAACTTAATCTTTTCTTCAATGTCTGCTCGGGACAGACTTTGCAGACCGACGCAAGTGTGTCTATTTGCCAGCGCTCCCACGCTTCTTCGACTTGCTCGACCTGCTGGCCCGACCGGTCCCGGCGGCTCGCGATCCGCCGCTTGTGCGGCGTTTCTTATTGGGGGACCATTCGGTCTCTGAATCCCCGGCGTCGCTGTCAGAGCCAAGCTCATACTCGTCATCGTCGTCCTCCTCGTGAACGTCGCCATCGTCACCATCTCCGCCGGCGCCGCCACGGCGAGTACTCCTTGACGCTCGGGTGCTCCGAGCCTTTCGCGAATTCTGAGCGCCTCGGGCTCCACGCTGTGCTGGAGAACTGCCAGCGCCACCCTCGCTGCCCTTGGCGTCGGCCTCGTTAGAGCTCATGGCGTCGACGAAGTCGGCGTCGGAGTCCTCGCCGGCGGTCCCGGCACCTGCGATCTCGGCAGCGTAGTGCTCGGCCTTCTTGTATTCGAACTCGTCGTAGAAAGTGTCCTCCGGGGGCAGGGTCCTCGGAATTGGGACAAGTCGTGCCTTGTCGATCTTTACTTGAGTCGCCTCGCGCTTCCCGCCCCACATGCCCACCAGGGCCGTCGTAGAGCCCCGCACGTAGCGCTCGGGCCGGAATACAATGTATTTGCGCTTCGTGCCGTACTTGACCAGGTAGCGGTCGCGAAAGCTGACCTTGACCTCTGTCTCGAACAGAATACTCTGCACATCGGAGTCGAGCGGCACCGACGAGGCCGCGGACCCAACTGGGGAGTCAGCCCGCTGGCCCTCGCTCGGTTGTGCAGCAGTGTCGACGCTCGCCGCTACAAAGGTTGGCGTTTCCGCCAAAGCGCGCGCGTCGCTGGCGCTGCAGACAGGCTCGTCGACCACCATCTCGACCACCTCGGCGGTGCCTACAGGCCGGACGTCCTCGTCCATGGGCACGAGACGCGGCTTGCGCTGAACGCTGGCAATCACTGCGCGCAGTCTCTCGAATTCGCGTTCTGGGTTGTCGAGCCAGTTGGCTGGCCACACCTGGAAGAAATCGTATCCGAGCTTTTCCAGCATGAACTTGCGGTAAATGAGCTCGCGATAGTTGTCGTACGAGTTGCACTGGATCACGAGGGTGTGCTGGTTCGATAAACGGACCAAAATCCCCTGCAAGAGCGTGTTCGGGTCGGTGACGCGGTCCACCTTGGTCGTGCGGAACTGGTTCCTCCGTGTGAGCGCCTCGTAGATGACCGTCTCGAGCGATGAGTTGAGCGAGAGCGTCTGGTCCGCGAGTAGGCTGTCGTCCACCGTGAACTCCTTGAGCACGGCGCTTGCGCGGCCCACGTCCCCAGTGCTGACGGCGCGCGCGTACGAGAGGTAGCCGAAAAGCATGGACTTGCCGCTGAGCACCCCACCCTCGTCAATCTCGCGCGCGGGCGAGAGAAACTCTACCTCGGGGATGCTCGTGACAATGTGGACCTTCTTTTTGGCGCGGGAAAAGAGCACGTTCAGGTACCGATAGCCGACGCCGGTGAAGGCGATGCGGCCGAAACGCTTGTCGAAGCCGCCCTGCGCATTGGGCCCAAAGGTCGTGCCGATGATGAGCGTGTCGACCTCGTCGCCCTGGAGGTTCTCGAGGTTCTTTACAAAGAATTTGCCCTTGTTCTGCAAGGTGCGCAGGGACTGCACAAAGGCGACGTCGGGGTGGTTCTTGATGACCTTGAGAATGTATTTCTTTTGAACTTCGTTGAACGTCGCGACCGCAATCGTCTGGTCCGGGTTGCGCGTGATCCCGCGCAGCATCTGCGTGATCACCGCGGCCTCCTTGTGGTTGTGCTGGTCTTTGTAGACGCCGCCGGCGTGAACGAGCTCGATGGCCGGGCCAGACGAAACCGCGGCGGGGCGCTCGGGGCAAAGCGCCATTGTCGGGTAAATGGCCGCGCAGTGGAACTTCATGAGGTCCGGATTGAGGCTGCGGTAGTGAAAGTTCAGGTCCACGGAGCGGAACGAGAACGAGTGCTCCTTGGCGTAATCGAGCAGCGACTCGGCGTTGGCGGCATTGTAGCGGCTCCGGAGCATTTGCGTCTTTGACGCAGCAGAGGTCGGCACGCGTGGGTCGATCTCCTCCTCGTCGTCCTCGTCCATGAGCGCACGCGCCTCGAGGGCGTCGTATTGCATGTCGCCCCCCGCGCTGCCAAAGAGCGTGGTGGGCGGCATCTGCTTGTTGTCGCCGGCGATGATGACCTTTCGCCCCTTGAGCAGCGAGGCGTACGAGTCGTGCGGGAGGCTCTGCGAGGCCTCGTCGAAGATGACGAGGTCGAAGAGTCGGTGCTTTCCCTTGAAAAGCGTGCTCGCGATGGCCGGCGTGCAAAAGATAATGGGGAAGCACCCGCAAAAGAGGTCGGTGTCGCCGACCAGCTCGCGCAGGGAGTTGACCTGGATGTTTTTGCCGCGCCGGTTGTAGAACTGCTCGAAGCGCTGGCGCCCACGTGCTTCAAAGGTTTCAATGCTTCTGGCCATGGCCTTGCCCTGGCGCAGGCAAAAGAGCATCTGCACCTTGTGCTGGATCGCGGCCAGCGCGTCGCTCAGCTGGTCGAGCACAAAGTCCGATGTGATGAGCCCGCGGCACTTGTTCTCTACCTCGTACGCGAGCACGCACAGCTTCATGCGCGTGCCCCACGAGAGCTTGTCCACCCTGCTGGCGCCGAGAAAGTCGGCAAAAAAGCTCTCGTTCTGCACGAGGCCGAAGTCGAGCAAGCTCTCAATCGAGTCCGCGCTCTGCCGCCAGCGGCCCACGTGCTCGCTGCGAAAGGGCGCGAGAACCTTTTCCACGGCCAAGAGGGCTTCTTTCTTGTCCGGGTGGTCAATGCACGGCAAGAGCGACCGGAGTGCGGGCTGTGTGCAGAACGGGCTCTTCAGAATCACCGACTTCATGCTGTCCTTCATCTCGCGAAACGCGGCAATCCGCTTGGCGCGCACCTCCGGGATGTCCTCCCAAGCGCGCGCAGGTGATTTCTTTTGTACCTCTGCTGCAGCCTGCTGGTGTTTTAGGTGGTGCTTCTTGCACCACTTGACCACGTGCGAGATATTGCTCAGTGTGAAGTTCGTGGGGAACTCGATCGTCTCCGTGGCGTTGAGCCGGCTGCTGCTTGGCGCGCGCGCCGCCGGATCGTCGTCGGCAGCGAGGCTCGCGTCCTCCTGGCGCTTTTGTTCCTGCTGGTGCTCACTCTGGCGGCGGATGGCCTGCTCGATGCGGAAAAGCGCCGACCGGAAGTAGCGTAGCCGGGTCTGGTCGGGGGACCGTCTCCAAAAGAGGACGCTGTCGATCCAGGCAGGCGCGTCAGCGCGCTGGATGGCGTCGTTGGGGATCTTTTCGATTTCCGCGGCGATGCTCTCGAGCTCCTCGAGGTGGTTTTCCCATCGCTCCACCACGCTCTCGAGTTCTGCAAGATGCTCGTTTTTGGCCTCTAGCACGATGGACTCGCGCGCCTCGAGAAAAGTCGTGAGCTGACCAATGAGGCCGGTGGCGTGCTTCGCCACGACGTCAGCGTCGAACTTTTCGAGTCCGAGCCGCCCAAAGCTGAGGAAAGAGAGCGCCTGCACGAGGTCGGCGGGAAGGTTCTCCTGGCAGCGATCGAGGCGCATAATGTGGTCTTGACCAAAGACGCGCTCCACAAAGGCCGCGTCCGCGGGCGGCACGAGTACCTTGGCGCCGCTGAGCTTGCGCTGGATGACAAACGCAATGGCCTCCTTGACGGTCATGTTGAAAGAGACCACCTCGTTGTTAATCGCGCAGTGGCGCGAGAACTTGTGCTCCTCGTTGGAGATGATCTTTTCGAGGCGGCGAATGTCGCGCAGCAAGAGCTGCTCCTCGTGTACGAAGGTCTCCAAGGGGACGGCGTCGACGTCGACGCGGTTGGCGCGGGCGCGCGTCACGAGGGCCTCGCGGTCCTGCACGCTGGTGATGAAGGCTGTGAACTTGTCGCCGGTCCACCCGTTCCAGCGGAGCTCGGCGAGTTTGCGCTGCAGAATCTCGAGCGCGGTCTTCTTTTCGCAGACGACGAGGACGCGGAGGCCGTTGACGCCGGCGCACGAGATGACCGAGGCAAGCGTCTGCGACTTGCCCGTGCCGGGCGGGCCGTTGATGACGAGATTGCGGCTCATGGCAAGCTGGCGCACGGCCTCGAACTGGCTCGGGTCCAGTGCAAAGCCGCCGTGCAGGATGTCGGTCGAGTCGGGCGCCGCCGAGAGCAGCGGCTCCGGCTGCAGCGAGAGGTTCTTTTGCTGCTGGTACAAGCGGAGGTCCTTGAGGATGGCGTTGTTGCCCGTCTGAAAGAGCGCAAGGACGGCGGCCCAGACGATGCGCTGCACGACGGGTGCGGGCCCGGCCGTCTTTCCCCCTCGCGCCTTGGGCCGGGTGGGTCCGCTCGGCACTGCCTCGGGAAATGAGGCCTCCGCGGGGTCCTGGACGCGTCGCAGGGCCTCGACGAGATCGTCGGGGCTGAGCGGATTCTTCTTGTCCATGGCCGGGGCCAGCTTGGCCAGGAGCAGCTCGAGGTCGACGTCGTTTATGCAGGATTTGCTCTCGTACAGACGGCCCCCCTTGAGCCTGACCTCCGCCTCGGCGGCGAGGAACTGGCAGAGGGCGTCGTTGAGCTCAAAGGGGTCCGTAAAGTCCCGCGTGAGCACGAAGCGGCCGTTGACGGCGTCGAGGCGCACCTTCCAGAGCACGAGCGGGCACAAGTAGCTCCGCTGTAGCTTCTCGTCGTAGCACTCGATCTGCGGGAACCCGAGCCGCAAGAGGTCGACGCCGAAGTCCCTCCGCTCCTCCTTGCTGCGCTGCACGAGGGCGTCGAGCTGGCGCGCGGCCTGCTGCGCGGCCTGGGTCCTCCCCGCGGGCTTGGCGCTGATCTTGACGGCGACCTCGCCCTCGTCGAGCAGCTTGTGCATGACGTGGGTCGCGAGGTCGACCTCTCGGACCTGGCCCGTGAGTTTCTCGGCGACCTCGACGCGCGGCCAGTGCCGCAGGAGCGCCACGTCGAACTTGGTGCGCGCCTTGCCGTCGCAGTAGCTCTGCATGAAGTTCGACTGCTTCGTGTCGCCGCGCAGCTTCGCCACGAGCTGCTCCACGAAGGCGTCGTCCGCGCCCCGCGCGCTCATCGTCCCCGCCCGCCGCCCGCCCGCGTCGCGATGGCCCCGCCGATCCCCCGCGGCGCGAGACTCTCCGGCCGGGCGGCGCGCGGAGTCGCGCTCCCTCGGGGCGCGGCGCGGCGCGCGGGAGCAGAGTCCTCGCGCACCACGCGCGGGCGGCTTGGCTGGTCGCGCGCGCGCGCGGCCCTGCGAAGGATCTCTGCTGGCGAAGAATTCGAAATCGATCTCGTTGGTGACGTTGAACTTGATCTTGAAGGAGCCGCTCTCAACGACGCTCTCGAAGACGATGATGACGAAGACGAAGACGAAGACGACGACGACGACGACGGTGAGGATGATGACGAGGATGATGAGGATGACAAAACGATAAGATCAAGACAAGACGACTACGGAGGCGGAGAAGACGAGAGTGCGGTGGACGAGAACTCGCCGGAGCTGGAGATTGCCAAGAAGAACCCGCCACGACAGGGGACGATGGAGGCGTCGGCACTGCAATGGAGGTATTGAAGTTCAACTTCGGTCACGGAGGAGAGTAGCAGGAGTACCATGGTAGTACCCGAGAGGATACTCGTCAAAGGCCATGAGCTGCCCGAGTCTTTGAGCAGTGGCGAGACACCGGCGAGCGAGATAAGACACAGCTGAGTCCAGTGCTACGTACACTGCACTACGGCATGAGCTCAGGGCTCGTCATCATCCCGCCCTGCACATCATCACCATGATCATCATCATCGGGTCCCGCCGGGAAGATGTCAGGCAACTGCGCGTAGGGCCACGCGCCTGCAGTGCCCTGCACTGCATGCACTGGCAGGCGGTGTTCTCGGAAGGCGGCTTCGTCATCATCGCTGTCCTCAAAGTGGTGGTCTGACTTCTTATCCTTTTTCTCGTATCTATCTAATACCCGCAGATTTCTGCCCCATCTTCGCCATCCGCCTTCAGTTCCTCAAAGAATTTTCCCATGTTTTTCTCTTCTCCTTGCGAAAGAATCAAACATTTGTACACGTCCTGAACTGCTACAAGCCTAGGCAGGCGGGATCCGCCAGCATTGCATTCTATGCATTCATTCATTCATTCAATTGTCGCCCTGGATCAGGTACGTGGACCCCTCCGCCGCCGCCGCCGCCGCGCGCCCCGCCGCCCGCGCGCCGCCCTCGCGCCGCCTGCGTCGCGGCCCGCGCCGTCGTCGCCCGGACTGGTCATGGTGGAGATGGCGACGATGGCGTCGAAGATGGCGCTGCGATCTCCGACGACCACGTCCGACGACGCGCGCGCGAGGCGGCCCGGCGGCGCGGCGCGTACGCGCGCGGACCGCTGGCCGCGCGGCCGGCGCCGCGCTGGTCGCTGAGAGCGAGAGCCAGCGGGAGATTCTTCTGTTGCGACCGCTGACGCAGTTGCTCTGGCGCAGACGCAAGCAGGATACGCAGCAGCAGCAGCAGCAGCAGCAGGACCTCGAGCACGAGCAGTGCAGCAGCAGCAGCAGCAGCAGCAGCAGCAGCAGCAGCACAGCAGCAGCAGCAGCAGCAGCAGCAGCAGCAGCAGCAGGAGACAATGGCGCCGATCTCGTTCGAGAGCGTGGAGCAGGGCCCGCCCGATGCGATTCTGGGCGTGAAGACGCGGTTCCTGCAGGACGACTCCGCGGAGCGTGTGAACGTGTCCGTGGGCGCCTACCGCGACGCGCAGGGCAAGCCCCTGGTGCTGGAAGTGGTCCGCAAGGCGGAGAAGCTCATCCTCGAGGACACCTCGCGTAACAAGGAGTACCTGCCGATCGCCGGCGACGCCCAATTCTGCAAGGCGACGCAGGAGTTCTGCTTCGGCGGCGATGCCAAGTCCTTCAAGGAGGGCCGCATCGCCACGGTGCAGGCGCTCTCCGGCACGGGCGCGCTCCGCGTGGGCGCCGAGTTCCTGGCGACCCATTTTGCCGGCACCAAGGTCTACATCCCGAACCCGACGTGGGGCAACCACTTCAAGATCTTTGGCAACGCCGGCCTCGAGACCACCACGTACACCTACCTGGACTCGGCCACGCGCGGGCTCGACTTTGATGGCATGATGAAGGACTTGGGCAGCGCGCCCGCCGGGAGCGTCGTCGTCCTGCACGTGTGCGCCCACAACCCGACCGGCGTGGACCCGACCGAGGAGCAGTGGCAAAAGATTGTCGACCTGCTCGCGGAGCGCCAGCTGCTCCCCTTCTTCGACTCGGCGTACCAGGGCTTTGCCTCGGGCGACGTTGACAAGGACGCCTACGCGGTGCGCCTTTTCGAGTCCAAGGGCCACCAGATGATGGTCGCCCAGTCCTACAGCAAGAACATGGGACTCTACGGCGAGCGCATCGGCGCCCTCAACGTGGTGTGCCCCTCCGCGGAGGCGTCCAAGCGGGTCATGAGCCAACTCGAGCTCGTCGTGCGCGCCATGTACTCGAACCCGCCGCGTCATGGCGCCGCCATTGCGGGACTCATCCTTACCGACCCCAAGCTCCGCGAAGAGTGGAAGGTCGAGCTCAAGGCCATCGTCGACCGCATCCTGTCCATGCGCAAGGGCCTGCGCGAGGCCATCGAGGCCACCGGCGCCCCGGGCGATTGGAGCTTTATCACTGAGCAGATTGGCATGTTCACCTTTACTGGTCTCAGCTCCGAGCAGGTCGCCTCCATGGAGAAGAACTACCACATCTACATGCCTTCCAACGGCCGCATCAGCGTGGCCGGCCTCACCAGCGACAAGCTCGAGCACGTTGCCAAGGCCATCCGGTCGGTCCTTTAAAAAGACCTTTTTCCCGCCCGTGCCCGTGGCTGCCCATAGATGAATAACCACGGATTTTGCGAGAGGAAAAAGTACACCAGAACCTTGCTTTATCGCCGCGGTAGCTTGCGCAGGACGTGCGGAGAGGACGCCAGCCGAGACTCTGAGCGTTCCTGCTGCGGAATTACTTCGGGCCGCCAGAGACCCAATCAATCAGCAAGTACGTACTAGACTACGTACCCTGGTACCTAGGTGGCAACAAGCTTGCAGGGGCGTCAAGGCCCCCGCGAGAGCCGGCAGGTGTGCAGCATAAGGATCCGAGAAAGAACTTGGGTCATCGTTACGGCTCAACCCTCCGACCTCTGCTTTTTGAGGGCTTGCTTCATGTTGGCAAGCTTGATCTTGAGCTGCTTGTCGTCCGGATACGAGGCCGGCTTGTCACCCGGCATCGCGCTCCAGTCTGCCTCGGTCTGGCCCCACCTCTCGCGGAAGAACCCGAGGGCGTCGATTGTTGACAAGGATCGGTCAAGGGCGTCTTGGAGCGTCGCGATGTAGCGCGGGTCCAGTCGGTGGCGCTTCCGCTTGGGAGCACGCTCTGCTTGCGCGCTGCTATGCGTTGCTTGCGCTGCTTGGTCAAGGCCAGCGCTTTGCCGAGCCCGCTGGCTGTCGAGTGGGCGGTCCTCCTTTTGAAGCCTGACGAGACGCTGGATCTCTGTGTTGATGTCAGCTGCTCCAGGAATGTCCAGCCTGAAAGGGTAGCGCTTCTCCAGGCCCTCGAGAATCTGTGAAGCGGACTGTTGTGCGCTTTGCTCGAAAATTTCGCGAATAGTTGCTCGCCACGGGTCCATGTTGATCTTCTCACCGTAGAGCTTCCCGTGCGGTGGACGGTGCGCCCAACCTGGCTTGTTGCGGTCAGTAAGGGGGATGACAAAGTCCTTTGCTTCGTCGTACTCAGGCTGGGCGCTGCGCATGTCGCGCATCCGCTCGGAGCCGTCACGGAAGTTGTTTTCCACCTTCCGGAGAGCGTACTCGGCCAACGGCATTGACTCGCCGCCACGAGCGACCTCGGCATACTCCTGCGCCTCGCTGTCGTCGCCGGTCACGCTCTCGGCGTCCCTTGCGATGTCAGCGTCCTCAACGGCAGCAAGAGCGTCGGCCGCTCTGGCCTCGTCGCCCACGGGGTCTATCCCGTCCTCATCGACTCCCTCGAGGCCGCAGGCAAGATCGTCTTTCAGCGAGCGAGAATCTGCGCCCGTCGTGCCCCGGCCACTGGTACGAATCTGTCCGCGCCGCTTCCGGGATGTGAGCTCCCCGATGGGAGTGCTGTGCGCTACCTCAGCGCCGAACATCGAGCTGTCTGCGGCCGGACTCATGGGGCGCCGCACAGCGCTTGCCGCGATGCTGGCGTCCGCTTCATCCTCGTCCTCCTCGCGGTCGCTGACCGAAGCGTCGTACTCGTCTTCAGCCCTAAAGCCCGGCCCGGACTCCTGAGTGAGCGTGCACGTGCCCCTGCCCATGTCGACCTCGAAGTTCTTGAAGAAGGCCATGCCAGAGTACGTGTAAGCTTGGACGGTCGTCGGAAGACTGTACGCGACCAGCGCTTCTGGGTCCGTAGGGATGTCTGGGTCTTGGGCAAGGTCGAAAGTGAAGAATGCGTCGTTGAAGCGCTTGTAAGGCTGCATCTCGACCTCAAAGAAGTCCTTGCGCAGCTCGTCGAGCAGGTCGAGCTTGCGCCGAGAGATATCGACGAGCTGCGCAAACGAGTTGGGCGCGCCACCATTCAGAATGAGCGCATCAAAGACCTCCTCCTCGGTCCCCACGTTGACGCCCTCAACCAACGAGTCGTTAAGGTGTCGAATCGACCGCGCAAAGGCCGCGTCGAGAGGGCCTCTCCCATCCTGTGCTTCGGTTTTGATGTGGCGGAGGATCGGGAGCCCAGTGTGCTTGCCGATGTAAGGGATAGCGGCGATGAGCGGTTTTGCGTGGTAGCACGCGGCATTGTCGCTTTGCAGCGTGATGCTCTGAAGCGAGGGAACGTCCCGATGCAGCTGAGCGACGAAGACTTCGAGAAGAGCTGCGACCACGTCTCCACCTTGTTTTGATGTTCCGCGAATGATTTGATCGCAGAAGACGGTCTGCCTGTCGGCCGTCTTTGTCTCGGGATTGTACTCGTACCAGCTCACGAGGAACCCGTGCCAGTTGATGCTAGTCCGCCCTCGGAGACCCCCCGGGAAAAATTCTTTCTTGAAATCCGCGACAACATGTGCCTCCCTCGGCTCGCGCAGCTCTTCCTGGATACATCGCGCCTGCATACCGCGGTGCAGCGACTCGATCTCGCGTCGCTGGTTGACAACACGGACCTTGTGGGCCATGTAAAGCCTGGCTTTGTGGTGCATGCAATCCACTTGATCGAGTATCATGCTCTTCTCGACGCCTGCGACGCTGCTCTCCGCGACACGCGTCTTCAGCTGCGTAAAGAAGTAAGGGACGATCTTGCAGCCCGAGCAGTCGGCCGTCCGCGGGGCCAAGTTGTCGCTTGCAGCGCCGAGGCCATACGTGATCCCATGCGTGTGCTCGCCATCGTCGGTCAACACGTGCCGCCCGTATTGGTTCTTGAGGAAATTCATCGTGACGTGCATCAGCTTATGCAGCTGTCGTTGGGATCCGTCGTGGATGAAAGCTGCGATGACGCGCTCGACGCGTCGAAAGTTGTCGTACACGAGTTCGCCGGCTACACCGTCCACGGCAGAAAGCACTCGCGACTGGCCCGTGGTGAGCAGGTTCAAGAGCATAAACATGGAGGTGCGTGACAGTTGCTTGCTTGTGACGGCCGACTTGTACTTCTTGTAAAGGTTCGCGCGCGAGATTTTGCGCACAAAGTCGGGTATGCTGACCGTCGTGCCTCCCGTGACGGGAACCTCGCGTCGGGCCCAGAACAGCGCACCAACGTGCTCCTCTCTGAGTATGAATCGTGTGGCGACATCGACCGCTTCCGGGTCGAAGCGTGTGCGGCGGATGTTCTCTGGCACGAGGCTACCCCCGTTCTGGAGCACCTTGAAGTCCTTGCGGGCTTTCGCGTACGTCTTTGAGGCCATTTGCAGCTTGCTGTCGGCCGGAATAGAGGCCCATATGTCCTTCAAGGGGGCCTCGCCGCAGAGGATGGCTCGTACAGCGCGCGAGTCCACGCTCGTCGTTGGCGCCTTTTCCAGAATGCCCACGAGGTTGGAGATGAGGTTGTCGTGGGTCTTTTTGCCGTGAGACTTCTCGCCGTGGGGCTGCTTCTCGTTGTCGGGGGTCGCGCGCGCTCTGCGCTGCACCTCGCCGCCGAGCTTTGCGCGCGCTCTGCGCTGAAGCTCGGCAGGGTCGGCCGGGCAGAGAACCTCCGCAAGGCGGTCAACAGCTCTCAGCAGCGCGCGGGACATCTCGGCCCAGTTCTTCTCCGAGAGCCCGTGCATCAAGTCGGGATTTTCGCGCTTTGCCTCCGCTCCGATGGAGGCAAGGGCCCCCTCGCCCCACCCGAAGGCGGCGTAGACCTGGCGGGCTTTGGGCTTGGCGTCTGGTGCGAAGCAGCCGTCCAGCTCGGGCAACAAAAACTCCGTCTCGTGCGCCTTGATCTCCTGGTGGTGGCGCTGGATCGCCTGCGTGGCCTCGGAGGCCGCGCTGCGGCGGGACTTTCGCGGTGGCGCAGGGGCCGCCGTCTTGGGCGCCCGCGCGGCCGCGGCGGCGGCGCACGAACACGCGCATTTGGAGCACGCGAAGCACGAGCCGCAGCGAGCGACCTTGCACTTGCACGTCAGCGGCGGCGCCGACCCGCACGCGGAGCAGCACGAGCACGTCACGCAGCGCCGCGTCGCGCAGCCGCACGGCAGCACCGCCGGCG